>VDFB02000003.1:314635714-314956922 GCA_007258455.2 Sequoia sempervirens | reverse complement strand
CCTAAAAAACAATAAGACTTTGGTAAATAATATATCTAGATAAAAAGAATACAAATCTAAAATAGAACTTGTAATTTAATTCATCTACTCATCAATAATATTTTCATACTATTAACTTGATTTAAAAAGAATTGGAAGACAACTATAATCTATAACATAACATCCTTAAATGGTTCAAATTTTAAATGAAACGATGAAAGAAAGAATAAGAATATAAAGATTAAAGTATAAAATCATTTGAAAATAATTAGGGGATAAAAATATTTAATCTAATAGTTGTTAACATAAATGAACTTCAATTATATAGCCTTGAGAACATCAAAAAATTATAGAACATCAAAAATGCATCATTAAATGTATATTAACATCATCTGCACTCTAATTAAAAATATTAAAAACAACACGGAATACAAAGAGATGAAATTAAAAAGTTCCAACTAATGATGTTATAATAATCCTCCCCAAGTTGATCCTCTCATCCCAATCATCATACTTAATGTTTTGGTACTTGAATGTGTTGGTACTTGAATCATGTTTTGGTACTTAATGTTATGTTTTTTAAGAGGAAGCATTTTCTCTTTCTATTACCATAAAGATTATTCTTGTTTTTGTAACTTAGTATTTCTGTTTGTAGATTTTCAACTTTTTATTATGTAAATCATTCTTTGATACCCAAGTAGTCTAAAGGTTTTCTTGAATCTTATTTAGTTTTTAGATTTAAGTGCTTTCTCATTGTCTAATTTCTTAATCAAAGCTAAACATTGTTCGATCCTTGTTCGAATCATATTTGGATTTTGTGTATGATGATAAGTTATTGGCTAAGTTCTTCCCATGAAATTTAATAGTATTATCTTCCATTTGGGTCTATTTTTTAATATTGAAATTGGCCAATGCAAATATTAGGAATGTTAGATTGAAGTTTATTATTTTAGATTTTTTGACTATAAACAAGGATCGACAAAGTATATACATTCTTAACATTTGCATGTGCAAGTGAGATGAATGTTAAGAACTAAAGTTGTTAGAGGCTACCACACTTAATTATGGATCTTCTAATGCTTCATCTACATCATCCTACCCTTGTAAATTTGAAAAGAAAAATTATTTCCAAAGGATAGTAAAAATAATGGAAATGACCATTGTACAAACTATACATTATAAATGTTTCTAATATAATTATGACTCTAAAGCCTCCAACTTTTCCTTTGTAAAATGTGCTTCAAAATTTACTTAGTGCTTGCATGATTACACTTCCTCTATTAGGCCATTAGATAAATCTAAAGTTATTCCCAAAAGATATAATGAGAAAGAATTTTGTTATTAAATTGTAGAGTTAATTGTAATTATACTCAACATTTTATGGGATTAAGGAATAATTGATTAAGGATTTGATTCATAAAAAAAAAAATTAGGTTGAGGGGGTTAATATTGGGGTCAATCCTTCAATTGTTCCTCCTAATGAAAATTTAAATATTTTACACTAAATAAATCTAATAAAATGGTTTTATATGAGGGTCATGAGATTGAGGTACATATACATGTTGATGAGCTTGAAATCATTGATTCGCCTATGTATGTGAGGAATGATAATTTGTTGTATTAATAAAAATTATAAGGGTACTTATTCTTCTTCTTATGTACTAGTGATTGACTTTTATAGAAATTTCTATGGACTAACTAGTATTCAAACTTAGGACCTCCCATTTGGTGTTAGGATGCTCTACTATTGAGCTAATAGCTCACATTGTGATGAGTCTTTTTATGACTTAGGTGTGTATCATTTCTCCAACACACTCCCTTGAGCCACAACATAGGTGTCAAATGCACCTAGCTTGGCTCTAATACCATACAAGAATACCAATTATGAGGACCTCCTATAAAAATATGACATGAAAAACCGTGAACAATATTTAAAAGATAATCCATAGTCTATCTTATTATTTATGCATATTTTCTAGGACCACCTATGCCCAAAACACAAAATAGTTTTTGTAAATACACCAATTAGATCTTATAAAATGCATTACTTAGATCAAATTATATGGTAAATTAAATATAATTAATGATTACTTTTTCTTTTAGTATGAAAGAGGTTAAATTCCAATATATGTTCTAGTGGGCTTGATTGAGTGACAAGGTGGAGTGATTGTTGTAATGAAGAACTTGCTAGGAAAGCTAACCACCACTAATCTTGGAATGAGTACTTGGATGCCTATGTTGTCAAAAGATATTATTATTTTACTATTAGTTCTCCTCATGTTGAAATTTCCATGAACTAGTTAGGATGCAAATCTCCACCACTAAGCTACCCACCCACTTTATGACAAGTCAATTTACGATTTAGGTATGCTAATTTTTTTGACACCTTCTTCACATTGTGAGATATTACCAAATAATTATAATGGTCATTTGGTTTTGTGTGGATCATGAACCATGTAAGGGTGTGTTTATTGATCTTACTCACCAATAAAATGTATGCATTGAATAATTTTTGTTTTATCATCATTTTATCAACAAGCATATGCATATTTGAGGGTTTATTTAAAATTGACTAATGATATGTTGATTGAAACTATAGGATACATTATTTTACCTTAATTTTTTGGTCTAAAAGATGAGGGAAGTTCTTATTCTATGTCATATTCTTTCTTCTTTAGATGTATCTCATATTTTATTTGGGTATCCATGGATAAAGCAATATCAAGCAACATCATCTATGTCATGCCATTAAGGTATCAAATATGTTTGAACACTAGTAAAGAGGTTACAATTGCAAGAGATCCGTATATGCCTTTATTTTAGATTAAGTCATTTAACCTTAAATAATTTTAAGAACATACATAAGGATCCTCTATATAAGTGCAAGGATTCTTTGCCTAATTTGTAAAATTTTCAAAAGGAATAACAATGGTGGGAAAATCAAGACAAGATGCAACAATTTAGAATTCCTAAAGGGTTTACAATTATTAGAGCCAAAGTAGGTTATATTTTGGTTTTATATTATAAAATGATTCAAGAATCTATAAGGCCAAAAGAACCATAAGCATTGCAAACTTTAGTTTAGAAGCATAAGGGATTGGATATTTTCATTCCTAAACATGGTTTTCATTAAAAAAATTACTCATGTACTATACATACATATTCATGTATATGTGAATATATCTACATATGTATACATACACATGCACATATCTAAATATGTATATATGTATATATGTATATGTAGATATGTAGACACATTCATGTATACATACATATGTATATATGCATGTATATATGTATATACATACATTTATTTTCTATATGTATATATATATATATATGTATACATATATACGTATACATAAATACACACACATATGTATGTATGTATGTATGTATGTATGTGTATGTATATTTATGTATACGTATATACATGTATGTATATGTATATGTGTATGCATACATGTATATATATGTATATATGGATACACACACATTTTGATTTTGTTTTGTAAGCATCCTCTTTTGAGGACAACCCTTTGTTGATGATGTTGAGTATTAGTTTGTTGTAAGTGTGTTTATTATTTTAATATCATTTTAAAACAATATTTTATTTATTTATAAATTTTGGTATAATCTCTAATTTTATAATATGTTTGTGTGTGTAGGTTGAGTTGCATAATTGTTAGGGGCACACACAATCAACACAATGCAAGATAATAACTAATTCAAGGGATCGAAGTTCAGTTTCTAGTCAAGCAAAGAGAGGCAGAATGTTTCATTAATAGCATTTGCTACACATACATAAACACTTTTATATCTTTATGACACATTCATAACTATTTTCATGAATATATATTGGTGATATTTTGTAGTCTAAGAGACAATGTTGGCCTCATGTCACTGTATATGATATTTTCATGATGTATTATGTATGTCTTCATGACCTTATCAAGATCAATATATAAATATTTTGTGCATATTCATAGCAAATGGTTTGTGCTTATTCTATCTATCTATATTACCCTTTATCTCTATCTCTCTTTATCACTATCTCTCTCACATATATATGATGTGCATGAATGTTGAATGGCATACATGTAATGAACCCATACTAGTTCTAACTCTATTTAGCCTATCAACAAATAAAGATTCAACATTGGTCTTCTAGATTTACATACATCTTAAGAATTTACTACCATAATCCATAAGACAAAGCAACAATAACCCATATGGGTGTTTAGACTCACAAGTGAAAGTCAAAATGTTATAGCTAGCTATCCCTTCACTAAAAAATAGTAGGGTTTTTAGTTCAAACAAGGAATTACCCCATTTTATTGTATGGTTCTATATACTAAAACCCTATCTCCAATAACACACATAAAGTAAAAAAAATATCTACTATGTTTGGCTTCATGAATGCAACACAAGCTTCTAAATGTCCTAGGTAGAGCAATAGATTTCCATTCACATAGTAGAAATTACAAGCTAATGCTTTTTAACATGATTTCTAGAATTTCATACAAGAATAGCTTTTTCTCTTACATTACATATAAAAATACTAAAAAGAACCTTCATAAAAAATCATACCTCATTACCACCAAGTAAAAACTATTAGGTTTACATACTCGAATTTCACAAGCTTCAAAAATGTATAATTTGCACTACCTTCTTCCTCCTTTTGCCTCTATCCTCCCCTTTTCCCTCTTTCTTTTCCTTTTAATCTTTCCTTGATTTCCACCATTTTTGCCATATTCTCTACATGTTTCCCATTTCCACTTCCTTTGCCTTTATTTCTTCCCACTTTGTGAACAATAAAGTCCCACTCTCTCTTCACTTACTCATCATTCAAGTTTCCTCGAATAGCGTACCTCAACATTAATGCTTGATACTTAATATGATGGGGCCAAAAGGTGGGGTGGCCACTTTTTGGCCCCACATCTTTTTGCACTCGCTCTAATAAGGTTTGTCCTTTTGATAATAGTAATGTCCAAAGGTGGCTCTTGTTTGCATGTGGATACATTTATACCAAACATCAACTTTTAGTGATATGTGTGAAGATTTTGTAGTGGTTCTATATATTGTTCTTATTCTCTAAATATAAAGGAGGATGAATAATCAAGTCATGATGGACTAATGAAAGAAGATGAATTGAATAGTGATAGAAACTAGTCTACTATAGTTAGTGATGATGAAAATACATTATATAAAATTATGCAGGCATTCTCATATTACTTAGAATCTCTAGTGTTACAATATGAATAGTATTTTAAACACATGATAGACCTTTTTCTAGAGTGTCTCTACAAACTTGTGACCATTGAATTTGCTTGGGAGTATAGAAAATTGCATTATAATACATCAAATAATAGGGTAGAGAATGTAATTGTTAATTTTATGGTTTCCAAGACCAAACTTTGTAAATGATATTAATTGAGGGCATGAAGACACAATCAAGTCTTTGTTCTTGATGGTTTGATTTATATTTTCAATCAATGGTTCCATTTATACACACTACATGAGGAAATTGTTCAATAAGAGTAACTTATAGTTTTAGTCAATTATATTTCAATTTGTACACACTACATGAAGATATTGAACTAGCTTCATTTGTTATATGGAGATATTTTATTGTAATGTACGTAATCAATGATATGATTCTTGATTTTTTATAAGATTTAATATTATAACACCTTAACAAATCAAGCTATGACTTTCACGGTTCACTCCTACATGTATGAAATTTGCATTTTCATCTACAAGTTTGACCCTAAATTTGTAGTTTTAAAATTATTTTGTGAGCTTAACCCTACATTTCTAGTCTTTAGGAATGCATTTATCTCCATTTTTTAGACTATATTGAGAGCTATTATAATGTTTTTTTGCACTAACTTTCGGAGGAAACTCGTTTTTCCTTACTCAAACCCTTGGATTATGCAAAACGGGGAAGCAAAATACTATATTAAAAATGCTTTAAAAACTTTCAAACAATCAAACAAATGCAATTTGAATTCAACAAATTTAAAAAAATTTGCATATCTAGGGTTTCGAAATTAAACAAATACATGCATTTTGAACTCAAAAAAAATGGAATTTTAAATACCTCATGCTCAATAGTGGTCGATATGCGAATTGGAATGATGAAGTTTGAAAAGAGGACCCCAAATTTGCTTTCGCCGGTGAGAAATTTTGTTGGGTCGCCGTTCGGATTTTGTTCGCCGCGCGCAGGGACAGTGACTGACTGGTAATTCACAGTGAAAGTGTGAAAGTGAAAGCACTTTTTTTGGTTTTGTCATATTCAAGGGGTTCGGCCGAACCCAGGTTCGGCCGAACCACCTTAAATATGATTTTTTATTAGGCTCGGTTTAGGGTTCGGCTGAGCCATGGGTTCGGCCGAACCAGTCAAATGGTTCGGTCGAGCCATATGGTTCGGCTGAACCGCTTTGCTATGAAGAGTGTGGAAATTTTGAAATTTCCTTCATCCACAAAAGTGTAAACCACTTATGTGGCTTCACCCCTATCTCCTTGGACTTGTTCCTGAACCAAGTGACTATAATCAGAAGAATGCATGGTTTAACAACAATGACATAGTCTATGGACTAATATTTCTTACCATTTCTAAGGATAGTCTACATCATATAGAGTACACTGAGTGCCCTTTCACTGCTTGGACCATCATTCAACAGTCATATGGAGACATTGAATCTTCATCTGAAAGTGATGTTTCCCTAGATAAACAGGCTATTGTGGATGATACTAAGACTTATTTTTCCCCATCTTGTGTGGATGATCAATTCATTGATACCCTATCACACACACTTGTTGCGGCTTCAAATTCTAGAGATGCTTCTTTGAAGGTTTCTAGTGATTATTTACAACATAACATACATTGTCTTTTAGATTCAGCTTGGGATGATCTCTTGATAGGTATTTTAGACTTGTTTATGGAGACACATATTGTAGATTTGGGAGACACTAAATTGATGATATTCATCTTCTCTGCAATGAAGTCGAATTTTCTTCAAATGTTGTGAGGGATCACTTTGAACCTCGTCTTCATTCTCTACATGATCATTCCTTACAGTTTGACATGAATGTGGATACTTTGGATCATCATTTGGAGAAGACATCTTCAAAGGATGTACTTGAGTCTTTGGCTTATGCTCTACATCAGTCTCTAGGAGATTCTGATTTGTCATCTTCAACAGTGTGGCCTAGAACACCTGTTTTGATTGTGACGGCCTTCAACATCGACATGGGGATACTTGATTCAACTTCAGAGACTTCATTCATCTTGCACATTCTTCCTACATATTCCTTTCAGCAGTGGGGAGATAGCTCACATACACCTTTGGTTTTGTTTCTTCCTAAGGGGAGGAATATTGTTTGACGATCGTGGACCATCTTCTACATTCAGTTTCGAGCATCTACCATTAGATCTCTTTGGGGGAGATTCTTTGTCTTTCCACTTCATTTCTACTCTCTCTACTTTGGGGGGTATTTTCTCTCTCTATTTAGGGGGGCTATTCCTCTTATGGGGGGACTTCTTCTTTTGGGGGGGATCTCTATGTACATGGGTACCTAACATGGCCTCTTTTTCTGGGACCCATCTTTTCACCCACCTAAGCTATGCTTAAGGGGGGGTGTTAGTGTAGGTTTTTTATTTTCCTTATGTTCGGGGTATTTATTTTTTCCTACACATATTATTTAAGCTTGCTTAGGTTTATTAGATGTGGTAATATGACCTGACACATGAAAAAATACAACTACATGTGTCACTCTCTCCCCACATATGGGTAGTTGAGTTACACATCCTCTTTTGGCTTGTTGTGCCACCTCTCATAACCACTATTTTGTTTTTACCTGAGTAGTTTATGGGGTAGTTGGGTTTCTCACCCTCTTTTGGCTTTATGTGCCACCTCTCTCCTATCTTCACTTGAGGAGGTTATGACACATGTCTTGTCATTTACCAAGTAGGTGATAACCTCCCACCTTTTATGGGTAGTAGGAGTTAATGCACCTCTTGGATGTATTTTCCCTTATTTTTCTATAAATTGAGCACTCTCCTCTCACCTTCACTAGTTCAACTAGTTCGGCTAGTTCAGTGATCGATTGGTGAGAGTATTGAGAGTATTATGCATTTTCTCTTGCCTTGTCTCTATTTTTTTCTCATTTCAGATTTCTCTTCATTCCACTATTTTGATCTTCGATCATATATTGAGTGAAGTTGCATTTGATCTATGACCGACATCAGATCCTAGCTCAGTTCTCGTAGAATCTAACATAAAAAATGAATACATTTTTGCAACTAGTTATCTGATAGGAGGTCTCTTGAAACTTTTCTTCTAGTTCTAGACATGTTTGAAGTTGCTCTTCTTATTTCCAGTCTTACTTTGTTCATGATTCTTCTTTCTAACATTGTTTGGAGTCTAATTCTCCTTTGAGATTTCTCCTTTTTCAAACCTTAATCCTTCTTTGTCCTTTGAAGCTTTTTGACTAGCAAGCATATCATTAAGCAAGGTGAATCTCTTCTTGAATTTATCCTCTTGACTCTTTTCTTGCTCCAGATCTATCCTCAAAGTCACAACCTCTTCTTCAAGTCTTGAACATTCTAAAGAATTGTCTTTCAATTTGGCTTTGAAGCAATATTCAACTCTTTTTCCTTCTTCAACTTGCACTTTCAGACTAGTGTTTTTCTCATTTGATTGTTTGAGCTGCTCATTTGTTTCCTTGAGTCTTTCTTTAACTTTCTTGATTTGATCCCTCAACTTCTTGATGCACTCATATGCTTCCTTAATATTTTATTTTAGATCTTTATTCTCACATTCTACTTTATCTAGATCATCAAGAGCAGATCTGAGTTCTCCTTCCATGTCAACTTCACAGTCTTCTTCATTAAACCCTCCCATTATGATCTCTTCTAGAGGGATAGGATACCTCATAGTTTCCATGTGTTCAACCTCCAAGATCTACCTCAATGGTTAAGCCAATTGAAGGAACCAAGCTTTGATACCAATTGTTGAAAACTCAGAATTTACTGAGAGGGAGGGTGAATCAATATTCACTGAAATTCACTAACTTCATCAACTTAAACATACATTCAAAGCATCTCATCAAACTTGCAGAAATGGAATGGAATAATTAAAGCATGCATCACATGAATAAACAAAAGAACACTAGATCCACATGGAAAACCCTTGAAAGGGAAAAACCCTATTGAGGATTAGCTCACAATATATTACACTAGGTTACTGTGAATGGTAGCTCTAGACCTGCACAAATACGAACAAACAACACAATGTTAGTCAATTATGCCAATCTAAACTATCATTCCCCATGAGATTCATTTAAAATATAATGAATAAGAAATAAACCAAATAAACCAAATTAAATCTATTGAAAACTAAGTAATCTTATCCAAAACATTCAAACCCTCAATCCCATGGGGGAATTGGTGCTATTTTGATGTGGAAAATAGCCCTTTCCCAATTCCTAGTCAAGCTTGATGATGAACTTTGATGAAGATTGATGCTCCTTGATAAAATTTCTCCATAACCTAGCTATGAAATGATAAAAAACTATGAAAATGGATGACAATGGATGAACTTTGCTCAAAAACTTGAAGATAATGATCTTGCATAAAGTTGTGGATCCCAAATTAGTAAAAGAGCCTTCTATTTATAGAAGAGAAGGATGGAGGAATGCAAAACATGGAGGATGTGGGATTAAACATGAGCCAATAGAAAATTGCCATTTGTCAACATGCTAGTGGAGAGAGATGGAGCACATTTTGATGAATGTGCAAATAAATGCATTTAGGTGGAATTTGAAATTTGAGAAGTGACATGTTGGAGGGGGATGAAACAAGAGTTAATGCCACTTGGTTCAAGAAAAAGGACATGTAAGAGGCCTTTAATGCCTTGTTGGATGGACAAGTCCTTTTAGGAGGGAGATTTTGAATTTGAAGAATATTCCAACTTGATGTCATATTTGAATGAAAATGAGAAATTTATAAATCAATTTGATTTACTTGTGCAAGTTGCAAAATCTAGAGGATTTGATGGATTAGTGTTAGGATTAATCATGATTTGATTAACTTTGATGGAGATTAGTCTAATTTGACACTTTGACTTAGATTTTGGATTTA
Source organism: Sequoia sempervirens (assembly GCA_007258455.2). NCBI lineage: Eukaryota > Viridiplantae > Streptophyta > Pinopsida > Cupressales > Cupressaceae > Sequoia > Sequoia sempervirens. The sequence continues at coordinate 314,946,793 of VDFB02000003.1, read as the reverse complement.
TTTAAATCAAAGTGAGAGGAATTTGAGATATTAGTGATTTAATTAAATAAATTTGATCTATTCAATTAAATGAAGAACTTTAGAAGTTAATTAAATAAAATTGATTTATTTAATTAAAGAGATGACTTTAGGATTGAATTAAAAAAAAGTTGATTTATTTAATTAAAGGGAGAATATGATGATTTAATCAAATAAAGTTAATTTATTTAATTAAAAGAGGACATTAGGATTAATTAAACAAAATGATTTATTTAATTAATAGGAGATGATGATTTAATCAAAGAAAATTGATTTATTTAATTAAAAGGGGAAAATGTTGAATTTAATTAAATAAGGGTTATTCAATTAAATGGTTAGTAGAGAGATGATTTAGGCATAATTGGTGTTAGTAAACTAGGATTAGGTGTATGAGATCAATCAGTATAATTTACGTGTCTATAGTTGCAATGGATTAAAATTGGAGGACTCATTCTCCAAGGATTCACTATCTAGAAATAATGGCTCACTACCCAAGGGAATCATTGTCCAGAATAAAAAAGAGAGTAGAAGAATGACTCATTACCAGATTTTGAACTAATAACAATGCATCTACAACATGTTGAAGATATAGCTCCAATTAAGCTCAAAAAATGACTTTACACACTTCATACTTCACCACTATCACATTTCAAACTTCACTCTACATCACATCTCTCTCACAATACATACATTCCTACTTCACACACTAAATTGACCTTAAATATATATACCACAAACACCCACAACATCAATTAGGTTGGCCTAATTGCATGAACTGTGTAACACCATGACCTATCAGCCCAAAAATCCATCACACACACCTTGTGAAAGAAACAAAAACGTGATCTTCATCAAAATAGGTTGGCATGACCTATATTCACTCCCATGAATTCACTCCTTACATAATTCAACTCTGCATGACCACAAAACCCTTTGGTCAACACCACATAGAAAAATTAGTGAAGCAACAACTGAACGAAAAAAATATTCATCCACAACTCAACACACAAATTGCCAAATCACTTGCCACTTGGAGTGCATACACTTCTAACATCCTCAAACACTTTCTCAAAACTACATAACATAATAATTATCCATGGTAGAATGTGGAGCATTCCAATATGCACTTTGCATCTATAAGTTTTCCATTACTAAGATCGACACACTATCATCAATATCTTTGATTGTGGAATACATACAACCCTAAAAATTTGGATATTTATTGATTCAACACGTACCATTATCACCTATAAACCACGTGATAGGATGATGCAAAGAAGAGTAATTCAGACCACAAAACTATTCATCTGTTATACTGAAAATACACTAGGACTTAGTTGATTTCCTCAAACACACTTGGTCTACTCCAGACTACATACATATTGATATACCATGATTTCTACAATGGGTTTCCTCAATGAAAACACCATATACTGTCATGCTTATGTTGTCAACAAAAAGAAACGTGGATCTATGAAGGAAGCTTTATATTCAAATGAACATGAGTCCTAGTTAGATGGAATAATAGATGAAATATAGGCCTTGGAAAAATGTGGCATATGAGATCTAGTTAGCATTTTCTATACCAAAACTAAAGAGGAATAAAGCATCTTTTAGCTTTATTTGCTTTAGGCACCCAAGATATGGATAAGATGTTTTTCCTAGATATGGGCACCAAAGATGAGGATACAGTTGTTTTGGTTTAGCAGGTTGATTCTAAAGCTCATGCTTTATAAGATTTTGTAGATATTAGATTTGTAGAAGATAGAGGATGTTTTTTTGGGTGCCTACCTTGCTCATCTATATATACTTTCTATGTTAGCTTATTTTATATGACAAGTTAATTATTTCTTGAGTTATCATTATGCTCTCAAAATTATTCTAGATTATGAATATAGTGTTGACAACTCTTGAAGAGCATAAGCTTTGTTATTGTATTGTAATCCATATTTTATTGAATAATATAATCGAGTTGGGTGTTTGGAGTGTGGGTTTTTTCCTAAAATGGTTTTCCCATGTAAAATCTATGTGTTATAGTTTCATTGTTTAATTTCTTAATTAAATTTTTATGTATAATATTTTTGCTGTCACAATAGTTAGAGGGTTTGAAGAATTATTCGCAATCATCTCTTGTGTTAGATTGGCATAGGGAGTTGTTTCTGTGTAGCTAGCTTCCTTTCACTAATTCCTCTGAGCAATTGAAGCTCAAAGTCTTCATTGTCTTTTTGTACAACCAAAAGAGAGGGAAATACATGAAGAAATGATTACAAATTTAACATATGAAAAAATTGCAATCATTAAAGAGCATAAATGGTCCCCAATTTTCAAATATATTCTTCACATTTCTTTGATAATTAAGAGCACGTTCTATCCCCTTTTTACGATTGTGTCAAGATGAGAAAAACCTCCAAGAGGGAAGAACCCTTTACATTTGAGATCAACTTGTATATATAGCTTTACTTCTCTTAACTAACTCATAACTAATTCATAAGCACTTCTTGAAGTTATAATTTCTAATTTAAAGTTGGAATTTTAAGTCATTAAATGACTTAAGTTATAATGGACAGCAACTATGTCATTATCTATGTCACTTTCTAGAATCAAGGGTTGAACAAAATAATATACATATTTACAAGAAGAGGACTTTCCCATTTCTTATTTTGTAGAAGCAAAATTAAGAATTTTGAGACTTGCCCACCTATGTGTCAAATAAATTAACTTTTATGATTACGTATTCCTTCAATAGCTCCATATCTATGAGAATCCATACCAATGAGAAAGATGGAGAGGAGGCTCTTATTCAATTTTTACTAATAGTCTATATGTGTGATCTCTCAGCCCATTTATTTAAATTCAGTGCAAACATACAAATTGTGACAAATAAGTCATATGATGTTAGATTTTACAATTTATGATCCAATAAATTGGAGATAAAACACCCTTGATGGCTAGCTTGGCTTGGAAAAATGGAGCTTTAAGCCACTATCAACAATGTTTCAAACACCTTGTATTGAAAATGTCAAACCAAATCATACCAATTCCTAATTTAAATACTAGCTAAAACTATACTTTTTGAAATTCTTGATCATTATTCACATCAAACAAGAATATGCAAAAGTCACCGTCAATATGATCCCTCCAAATAAACCAACTAATTTATTATTAAAAGGAAATGCAACCCCTCCTTTCCCCCTCCACCAAGAAAAAATTAAAATTATAATTATAAAAATCCCAGGAATGCAAAATAACCTGAAGTACATGGCTTGTCGGCTTAACCGATATACGAAGCTTTGAAATCATCAAAAATTGACAAAGCGTAAATTGGCAATATATGATACCTAGAAGGAACATTAAGCCCAAAAAGTCCCCTTGAGATATTCCCGTTATGAAATGTATGTAAAGGAGTCAAAATCCCTCCTTGAGGTATAAGTTCCCATAGGCCCAATATCCCCCAATCGTAATACTGAATATCCCCCAATCGTAATACTGAACAAGCAAAGGGAAATTAGTATATAAGAAACCTTAACTCCTCTCCACATCAATACATTGGCTAGATGCTTAAGACTTGATGGCAATGTTGCCTGATTCTCAAGAGCAAGATTGTGGCCCATGAAGGCAAAAGTTATGGCATCCAATGCATTCAAGATTGAGAAAGCTGATACATCATAAAATTTATCCCTTTTGGGATAACAAAACCCAAATCATTGTGCGGTACATGAACATAATTGCTACTCCAATCAAGTAAAACCATGCAATGGAGTTGATATTGGGAAGGTAAGAAGCAATCAAAGGAAGGCAGGTGAACACCAAATACCACTGAACTAAAGTTAGTGGATTGGATTCACAAGTTGGGTCCCCAAAAAAATTGAAAAATATTTTCAATGCCCTCCCAACAACCATGATCAGTCCCATTTGATACCTAATAGATACAGGATCAGAAAAGTGAAGAGCCAGCCACCTGATTTCTCACCAAAAGAACGTTTAACAAGTTCCATGTGTCAATATAGTGTTTTCATGGTATAGATTCATGAAATCTTGCAAGATATGAGAGATAGAATTTTCCATATCCTATGGTGGTAGCCCTTTATCTAAGCCACAAACACTGGTAGCAATTGTTGGCTTATTAATGATAGTATTATAACACTTAAAAGGAGCATCCTTTTCATTGATCACTCAAAAGTGAAACCAGATTTGGCAATAAATAGAAGACAGCTTCCCAAACACAAGCCCTTTCGGAATCTTCATAATTGTCAAATCCATGGGGACTTAAATGGCAAAAATTGGGTCCATCTTTGTTACAATGATTCAACCTTGCTGATGTCTCCATATCTACATACAACAGTAACCTTGCAAGTAATCATCACATTAGTGACTCTTATAAGTCCAGCTGGAACAAAGTGCTTGCATCCATTCAAGTTATCATAGCCGAGTTATTAATATTAGTGGCAAGAAATAATAGCGAGCCACTGGCCTACATCCAATACAGTCTGTGTACTCCTCATGCATATCCCCCAATCATTGTATTTCATTAAATGGCATTTCTTTAAGGAATTGCATCAAACGATTGATGTACCTCATGTATGCTTCAAAATTTTGGATACTTATTTGCTAGAGCAGCTACAACTATACTATTTGATAAAATATTTCTAAACTATGTTTTGATGAATGCCCAGAACCCTGTTGTCGCTGATGGTGCTGGATGAACTCCTTTTTTAACTGCCCCATTGGATGAAAATGAGGTTCCTAAAACATTGCTTAGGAACCAGCTAAAAGGCTGAAATGATACGATGCAAGGTTATTAGAAATGTTAGGATTTTATATCATTTATAAGATTGTTTTTGATATCCGATACAGGAGTACAGTCTTAAGGTTGAAATCTTTTTTTTAAAGTTAAGAATTGAGGGATATCTATTTGATCAGATTCATTCAGAGGACAATCTCGACTTCATTTCCTTCTGATATCACAACTTACCCTCACCAAAACTTGATGTCTAATAGATCCATTCAGAATCATTAATATGGATAAAATAAGATTGAAACAATAAAGAAAAAATTAACATAATTTTAGAAACTTTTAAACCAATACAAATCAGAATTTTTAAAGTTTCTAATAACTTCATCAGCTTTAATGAGGTTCTAGGGAATAGCTAAAATGCCGAACATGACAATTGCATTTGCTTGAAAATTAGTTAAAATCTTTTTCAACAAATCTAGGGGAGAGGGGCCTATAGTGGGCCACCCTAACTTCACAATTCTCAAAGTCCTTTGTGAAAATTTCAAATTACTCCTAAATTTGTACAGCAGCTTATTTCGCAAGTCCCCTACTTATAAAAAATAGTTTCAAGGCCACATCATCAAATATGATGCCACATTAGCATGCTTTTTGTCAAGGTATCCAAAATGACCCAAAAAAAAAGGGAGACCAATAGTGGGCCACTAAGTCATGTATTATTGGTGCGCTGATGTGGCATCACATGATTTGTCAATTTATGTACTTTATGGATAAAAGTGTTTTGCAATTGGATATTAATTGTAAGTTTATTGGATATTAAGCCTACCCACTATGGGGCCCACTCAAGCCTACTTCTATACCCACCATTGGACCCCTACCCACTATGGGCCCCTTTCCCCTATCTTGTACATGCTATGTGATCATTGTATTCCATGAGACATCTTCCCTTTGTAGCAGGCCTGGAATTTGACGGCCACCCCTACCTGTCATACATATTAAATATGTTTTTTTTTTTATAAATTTCTATTTTTAATAACACAAGTAATTTGATTTTTTAAAATATTATGTATCATATAAATTAATTAAGTATTTTTTATAGTTCAATCCCCAAATTGATATATCTAAAATCATATTTAAATATCAATTTCAAACCTATCCAAAATAATTATATAAAATTAAAAATAATTTAATCCTTATTCAACTCATTATCTAAAATTTCAACATGCTCACCAATAAAACACAACTACTGTATTATCTTGAAAAAAATCAAAGCCAGTCAATCCTTGGAAAAAAAAATGCTTTAAGGAATCAAAGCCCCTGTAAAAAAAATGCTTTAAGGAATCAAAGTCGGTGAATCGCCTATAAAAAAATGCTTAATCCTTGAAAAAAATCAAAGCCGGTGAATCGCCTGTAAAAAAAATGCTTTAGGAATCAAAGCCCCTGTAAAAAAAATGCTTTAAGGAATCAAAGCCCCTGTAAAAAAAATGTTTTAAGGAATCAAAACCGGTGAATCACATGTAAAAAAAATGCTTAATCCTTAAATGTTGTATTATGTTGAAAAAAATCAAAGCTAAGAATAATTATTTGTAAAAAGAAAATAAAATTTGAACATGCTCATTGCTCACAATAATGCTATAAAATAAATGCTTTCAATAGTGAAAATTTGTGTTATGTGATTATTCATAAGGATATCCTATATATATTAAAAAAATTGTAAAATTAGAAAATATTGATAATTAGAAATAAATCTAAAAATCTTAAATTTAATGTTAAAGTTTCTAAATTATGTAGAAAATAAATCTTGTTAAAATATTCAAAAAGTTAAAAATCAATTATATTCTATTTTGAACAGATTTTGAATTAATATAATTTTTATAATAATCATTATGAATCATATATATTAATAAAAATCAATGATAACTATTAGTAAAAATATCAAAATCTTTAAAAAATTAGAAAAAACTATATTTAATCTTGAAAATATTCTATTTTCAACAGATTTTGAATTAATAAATATATTTATAATAAATTATATATATTAATATAAAGTGAAATTAGAAAGAATTATTCCAAATCTAAACTAATTTATATTTTTATTATAAAAATTATTTTATTATATATATATATATATATATACAATAAATTTTTACGGTTTAATAATAATTTTAAGTGTCAATTTTACGGTTATATAAAAATATAGCAAGTCAAATGATACGGTCTAATAAATTTTTAGGTTGTAATATACAGTCCAAAATGCAAAAAACGGTCAAATAGACCATCAAATTCCAGGCCTGCTTTGTAGCATTAGGCAATTTGCTGTTCTCAGGAATCATTTTTGTTGGAATAAATCAATAATGGAACTTAAGCTAGACATGCCCATTTGAGTTAGAGTTCAGTTTGCTGTCAATAAACTTTAGTTTATTGTCCATAATCTGGAGATAGCTGTCATCGTATATTCCAGACTTGTAGGATGTTGTTGAGAGTTCGTACCTATAAATCCGTAATTGCTATTGATGATTAATATATGATATCAGCGAGTTCATGCTCTGTTTTGTGTTCTGTTCTTTACATTTACTCTTGCTGTCCATTTCTCAATTCTTTGCATCTGCTGTTATTTTTTAATAATTTTGGAAGACAAAGGAGTGTCTAGAACAATGAGATCAACTTATTAAGTGTTCTAAATTACAACACTTTAACTAGAACGTTTTAAAATCATTTTAGGAAACAAAAGGTTCTAGGAACCATCTCGAGAGTTAATGAAGTGTTGGAAATTATGGAAAAGTTAGAATTTTCTATGTGTTTTCTAAATCTATAATCTGTTTTAGGGTGTACATTTTAAACTTCTATCAACTCAAAATAGATTGACAATTATTTACATTTCAAATTTTATAAGATTGAAATTTAAAATAAAATTTATAAAAAATAGAAGTTTTAATTTTTTTCTGATGTTAAAACATTTTGTACCTACAATTTGATAAAAAAATTTGAACTTCATTTTCCATCGATTGAACAATTAAACTGATTCTACAATTAAAATTCTTGTTGAAATTAACTAATCAAACCTAGATAAATTAAGACTACATGATATTATAAGTGTGAAAGTAGGCTCCTAAGAAATAAACTATAGATTGCATTAAAATTTCACCACTCCACTTGTATATATTCTAACATTTAAATCAAAGGAAATGAGTTAAAGTGTCATTGCAAACCAAGTGTCAAACATTTTTGGTAACCCTTGAGGAATCTATTTAAAACATGTTATTAACATCCCAAACCACTTTGTGACTTTATGAAATTGTGATTTGAAGAGAAATAAAGTAGCAGGAAATAGTTAGAGATAGATATACTCGTGCCACTACATTGAAAACATGTATGTTACTTCTAAGACCTTATTGAAATTTGATCATTTTTTTTTTTGTCAATGATTGGATTGAAAATATTTTGTGACTCAACATGTGATGCTTGACAAGTATGACCAGTGTTTCACAAATTTGATTAGAAAGCCATCAAGGAATGTTTTGTGGCCAAGGTTAAATGAGATAGACATTTAGTGACTTCTATTTGACCAAGTCTAAAATGACAAAAAGGTTTTCACATATTACTTGAATAGACCCACCATCATGTTGATTTAATGAATGCAATTGTTTTTTAAAGTTGTTAAGGTAAAAAATATGAACAATAGATAGTCAAAATGCCATCTTTTTGGCTAAAACCCTATGCATCATGTTCACATGAAGCATATTGATATTCAATATCACTTTTTAATAAATGGTTGAGGGTGGTAGAGTCATATTATAGAAATTGAAAACCTCAAATAATGTTGTAGATTCCCTCACTAAGCTAGCAAGCATGGAGAAGTTTAGTTGTTGTAGTGATGTCATAGGACTCATATCTTGTATAATTTGATTTGATATTGAATATTGTTAGATTTTAGTGTTGGTCCCATTTTCTCTTCCAAGGTGCTTGACAAAGGAGAATGGTGAGATAAGGTTTCTCAACCTTACAATCCTAATGTTCATGTCGTAAAGTTAAGTACTTCTTTCTATTTTATCTTTTGTGACTTTTATTTATACTCGGGAAAGTTAGCATCCCATTTTGGAGTAGCATATATTTTGTCTTTTAGTAGATTTTTTCCTCACATGAGAATATAGGCATCCCACTTTTGTATTGACTTTTTTGGACATGTTCCGACATCTTTCGATGTGTATAAGAGCATCTTGACTATTCTTCATAGAGGTTACTTATGATAGTTCTTATGACGTGTGAGCATGTAAGAGGGAGGCTACATTAGAATCTTGAAAAGCCTTATGATAGTGTTAGAGAGCTGTTATGAAGCATCTAATGCATGGAAGAATAAGGATAAATTGGTTGCCCAATTTTGAGTAGTCAAATATTCTTGGTTATTGGTGCAGGAGCACCTAATCACCAAGTTGTAAACTTCCATGTTTGAAGGTCATGCAAAGTATTTGATGGGTGTCTAAGTGATATACGAGTGTTTTATGTTTATTTAGGCTTAATAAGGTCTCAAAAGACCAATCATAATGTAAATGAAAGTATTTTTGAGTCATTTAGGGTGGAAAGTTAATCTTGCACTTAAAGTGTTCTTGCAGCCTTTGAAGGCACATTTTTAAGTTTGTATAGGGAGATGAAAGATTTGAGTCTTGTGGGGGTAATAAGGCTATTTCTAAGCCTTTGGTATGGTTTTAAGAGTCATAGGTTGCAAACATTGCATAAACATTTCAATATACTTGTAAATGTAATAAAATGTGTAAAAGGATGTGATTAGGCCTCCAACGGTCCTAATGATTTGAAATTCTATTGTAAGGCAGTTGGACAGTTAGAAAGGGATGGGAAAATCTATGTAAGGCTTCAAGAAGGCTTGAAGAAGGTTAATAGTTCATTGTATTGGAAGCATCACAGGAATTAAAAACGTTCTTTCTGAGTTTTATTCTGTTTTTCTCGTTTTCTCTAAATTTTCTTGGGTCCGCTCAACCCGTGCAGGTGTGTTAAATCCCTAAATCTCTCTGAATTTTAAAGATGTGAGTGTGGTCTAACAAAGGAGCCTAGTTTGGGAGTCTCAAGTTCATTTTTGTGGGAGTTCTCCTTAATATTCTGAAATAGCCTGTTAATACAGTTTGCAGGCCTGAACTTGTGTAAGTGAATTCAAAATGACAATCCACCTACTGTTCTAACTTGTTACTTGGTGGATTTTCATTATCAATGTCAGGGTAGATGCTAGGATGTGTTGGTAATAAAGGGAAGCAATGTGTGTGGTATGTGTTGGTTTTCTGTGGTTGAACAAGCATCTTTTTCATATGAAAATGGGGGTTCTATGTTAGGTTTTTGAGAACAAATGGTGCAATCAAGTTTTTGATGATGTGGAAGGTCTGTGCAGACCTAAATATTGATGTTTGGCATTTTTATTTAGTTTTAGAAGCCTGGAATAGTGGGAAAACCGCAAACCCTAGGGTTTTGGGTGTGTTTTGGAGGGTTTTTGCATTGAAGGCTTGTTTGAGCGTTTAGGGTCATGAGACTTGGAAAATATGAGGTTTGGGAACTTTATACAAGACTTTTTTTGGGTTAGGAAGTTCGGGGTGGAGATCTAGAGGTAGAACCTTTGGAAAAATGGCCTAATTTGAGGCCTAAAACTGTTAAAAACCCAAATTTGAGGTGTTTGGTCTGAAGAAGATGTATCTTGTTTTCTAGTATGTTGAGTATCTCTGAAATGGGTATTTGAATCAATGAAATTTTTCTAAAGTGTTTTGGAAAATTCTTGTCTAAAGTCTAAAAAACAGGGTTTCCATTACTACAAGGGAAACTTGTGTCAAATGATGAGTTTTGTGGATTTCAATGAACTTGACTTGGGGATTGTTTCCAATTGATCTAATTGACATTGTATGAATTTTGAAGGCCTTTGTAGGGGTCTTGGTGAATTTTTGTTGTTTATTTGCAAGATTGAAGGGTTGAGACCCTTGAGGGTGAGTTGATGCCTATTAGGCTGAATGCATTGTAAAGAAGAGTTCTTTGATTTAGAATTGACATTTCCATTGTTGTGAGTGATCTCCACCTTGGCTCTACATCAGTTATACCATTATGAAAACACACAAGGAATATGCCATTAATAGCCAAAGGGAATCTTAGACTAAGGGAAGCATTGGTTTTTATTCCAACCAAGTTGGGTGCAATACCTCTCTTGGGGTTGTAAATGAATTTTTAAATCCATCCCATGGTTTCTATTTGTAATTCTTCTATAAGTTTGAGGTTGGTCTAGGAGGTTGGACAAGTTGTTTTGCAAGTTGTAACTTAGTAATAAAGTGCTACAAGAATTCATAGAGGGTTGTGTTGGTGTAACTTATTTGAAGGATTAATACAATATTTGGATCTCTTTAGCTATGGAGTTTTTTCTTGCAAAGGTTTCTCCATGTTTATCTTGGTGTATGCTTTGTATTATCTTTGTGGTTATTTCCATTTCTATTTATGATTTATCACAATTATTGAACTTGGATGCTTTAAGTTTTGAACATACTTTTGTTGTTTAGATATTTTTATTTATATGATTATATGTCTTTGTAGTCCTTGTCCCCAACTAGAGCCATTTGTTGACCTCAAATTTTAAATATGCCAATTCTAAAAAAATTAGTCCTTTAGGTCAAAGTCCATTATCAAAGACATATCTTTGAAGGTTATGAAAGTACTTCAACTCTTTAATAAAAATTCCTCTATCATATAATCTTGATTTAGTCAAATTATATCTCTTCAAAGCACAATTATTAATCATTGGTCTTGATCATAAGTTATTAGGAGTTGATCTTGATCATTTTAAGTTGTTGAAAATGTCCATCAAGTCATAAAGATGGTTGTCAGTATGTGTTGTACTTGAATGTTCATGAAAATTCATAAAACAAATATCATTTGAAGGTTGTGTATCAAATGTATTGACTTGTTGATATTGTAAAAAAAAATATTAGTTGTACATCATAAAGATCAACAATGTATAGGTGAGGGTTTTTACTTGTATGTGTAGTTCGAAAGTCCAAAATACATCTATTAGACTCATCTCATAATTCAATAAATTGCACATGACATTTGGAATTTAGATAAATGCAGACATAGCATTGTGTATTCATGCAAGTACAATTCCTATATTCAATAGCAAAGCAATTGAACAATCAACAAAGGTATTTTGTAATTACTCTTTTATAAAATTTTATTTAAAATTTGTTGAAATTATATATATAAATAAAAATGTGGAGATGAAGAGCTTTGATACATATATAATATATATTACATTTATCAATGAAAATTATGAATAGTATGAGTTATAGGACTTTTTGTTTACGTTTATGTTGAAGGTCTAAATATTGTGCAAATTCCAATATTTTAAATGACCATAATTTTTACAAATTGAAATGATAAAAAATAGGGGCACCCCTAGGGTTTCCTAAAATGGAAAAGTGGATCCAAAAGGGAAAGAGGGGTCATATTCTTCCTCAATTCATTAGGAAATGAGATCCAAACAATGAGATGACTGTCAACCAAAAGGTGAGTAAAGTCAAAGTGTGAACTTACAAATTTCCCTTTTATGCAAGGACGGGGGTCCTGATTAAACAACACTTTGGGGAGAAAGATTAAAAATAGAAAAACAACTCCAAATTGCAATCTAAAAAGTGCATTAAACTCAATTCTTATGGAACCAGAAGTTAAATTACAGATATGAGAATGGGAAAATGATGTGTGCCAGTCACCAAAAGTGCTTTTTCAAAGCTCACTGAGGACTCATTCACCCTATGGCGAATGGATCCTAGCTAGAGCTCCTAAAAATCCATTTCTAGGTTTTGTTCTACTATTTCTACACTCCCAGATTCCCAAATCTTGCAGTTGGAAAGCTGGAAATAAATCTTGTAGGTCAGTTTTTGTGAAATTGCAAGAATGGTGACAACAAATACAACTTTGACAACTTTTCAATTTTGTCTCTTCAAGAGATCTTCCACCTAAAACCTGCAAACACACGTCAAGAGAGAAAATTGTTGTTTTGTTGTTGAATGGGGGTTCACCTTTTTCAAACCCTGTTTTGGTAATTAAACCTTGAAATGAAATGAAATAGCATGAAGGAATGATGAGTGAACAAATGCAATGTCACAACTACCAAACCCTTGTTCAAACCTTGGAATATAGATCTGCAACTAGCATGAAATGGTTTCAATGGATGTGGATCTTGATTTTGAAACTTGATTTGAAACAATGCCTTTGAATGCTTGAATGGATCTTGAACACTACATCACCATATTAGCTCAAATAAAATGCATGATGCAAGAAGACTTTGACATGAAAATAGGATATTTATTGCTGCAATAATTTCTCAATAAATTTTCCCTTGAATTCCTTGAAAATGCTCTTGAATTTCTCTTGAAATGCTCTTGTGTAAGTACTCTTATGATAATTTCAATTTTCTAGGTGAAACATAGTGAAATGGCCTCTTATTTATACATATGTTTACATGAATTCCCAAAATTCAATTAACACAAGTTGACATGTGAATAAACATTTGAAATCATTGAAATACCACCAAAAACATATTTGAAATTTAGGTCCTAGGCATAAGTGAGGACCCATTCACCCTTTGGCAAATGGGTCCTAGTTCACTTACCTAGGACACACATTCTCCAATGTTAAGTGTTATGTTATGGCATTGATGAATGACAGGTTTTATCCTTCAAAAATTGCAATTAATTAGGCTTGAATTTGAATTAAAGGGGCCAATTAAGGAAAAATTAACCTCAATTAATTAATAAATCCCTAGGTTAGTGTGAAAGTGTAAAGGTACACCTTACAACACCATAAATAAGGCACAATTAAGTCCATTTCAATTAATAGGCCCTAAACTTAATGTGAATATGTAAAATACATATTACAACACTAAATTAAGGCATAATTTAGTTCATTTTATTTAATAATATTTCCCAAATTAAGTGTGAAAAAGGGATACTTTTTCCTACACTACATTTAGCCCCCACTTTAGTGAGAGTATGACCCCATGTCAAACTCACACTAAAGTAGACATTCAAGAAACTTATGTATGCAACTAAGACAAAGATACTCAATCATATACTATCAAATCCTACGAGAAGAAAAGGGAGGCAGATCAAGCTTTGATTGTCCCAACGTGATGCAGAACATGGTTTTTTTTCCTTCACATTCACAAGCATAGCTTGATTTCCACTATGCAAATGATATGTATGCTCACACAAGCTAATGAAACCTTAGGCTGTCTACTAGGTGAGCTCCCAGGAAAGTGGCTTAGTGAGAAATTCATGCCTATGTGTTGGCTCTCATTGTACTTACCATACTGAAGCTATCCCTCTGATAACTTTGATAGGGTTCCACACATGTTTTGGTTTCGAGCTTCACAAGGTTAACAAGTAGTATGTAAACACTTATGGACATTCTATATGGTTTGTTCAAAGAGATATTTCTTAGTTCATTTAAGGTCTTCTTGTTAGGGATCATCATGCCTAATTTGTACAAGAGAGGACAAGTCCAAGATAAAAGATTCAAAACTTAGGGAATGCAATGAGTAGCATCACCACTAAGAGGAAAGTCATATGCTAATCTAAATATCGTGCTCTTAGAGGACGTCAAACCCAATGACACCACCAAGAAAATCACACAAAGAATGCAAGGACATCGATGTATGCCCCAACTTTAAAGGAATTTCTAACACCACTGCTGTGAGAAATAGCTTTAAAGTAGAAGAAGACATGAGAGCTTACTCAAAAAGCCCTATGCCAACTCATATGTTTCCAAATGAAGTTGCATCATGTAAAGAGGAAGGGGTTTCCCCCAAAAACATGTGAGTGATCCACCAATTCGGGGTTAGTATATATCTTTGCTACAATGTTGTTTTAGATCTCAGAAACGTCATCATTCCCCAAATACTCGAAGAACAGGAAGAATGAAATGTAGAGAGAGAAACAAAGGAAAAATATTTCGGGTCAACATGGAAGAGACCTAAATGTCTCGACGCTTTGCATCATCCCCAAAAGTAAAACACAAGACAAGCAAAAAAGTGAAATGTTTACGACATAAAAAAGAATGTAGATACATATAGAGGAATGCACATGAAGAGAGAGATACATCAAAAAATATAGTACAGGGAATCACATTACACACATGCAATCACACAAAGAAACATGAAAAATAAAGTAAATCAAGATACTAGCAAGGAACATGTGAGTCAACCTATAGCAGGTCATCTGCATCCCAATCTTGTTCAGTGTATGAGGAAGGACGACAAATAGCCAAAGGGACAACATCAAGTGCCAAAACTAGGACAAGGCTATCAAACCGCTTACCCCCACTAAGTGAAGGATAAGGATGAGCTAAGATAGATGATGATAAACATGATAGAATGAAAATAAGTATCAATTAGAGGAACTAGGTACTTCAACACAAGGAAGAGCACCACAATCCTTAATATGTTGAATTTTATTACCCAAAGCCTTACATTCATTAGTAGAATAACCATGAAATCTATGATATACATAAAATGAACTCTTGTAAAATTTCTTTCATATTCTTGGAGGGAGAGATATAAAATGATCTTGGAGGAATTTCAACAAGATACTCCCTTGATCAACAGTAGGGGATATTTCTTTCTTAGCACAAGATGTCATACACACAATAGATGATAAGGCCTTAGATGAAAATGGAGATAAAGGTGGTAAACCTTGATCTTTCTTGAAAGAGTACGGTATAGAATTCACTTGTTCTCTATCATTTTTCTCTATGTTTTCATTGTGTCCATGTTTAGAAAGGAGTTTGTATCCAAGACCATAACATTCTTCCAAATCATATGAGGAGGTTTTATGCTTCTGAGAAAGATTGACTTCTTCACGAGAACACAAATCCTTTTTAAGTTTCATAAAGTTACACATCATCATCTCATGATGGGGCCCCCATCACCACCATGGGGTGATGTTGTTGATGTAGAACCAAGTTGAGCAAATGAAATACAAGGCTATTTTGGTTTAGATTGTGAGATTTTTCACTCTCCCATAAAGGAAGGTGTAAAATCTAATGTACCCCAATCATCACTAGAACATGTGTTTGAAAATGAATCATTTGCATATGACTCTTTGGAATTTGAAGGTGAGAATTTGGACTCTTCATTGAAATGAGGTGTAAAATCTAACAAACCCCAATAATCACTAGAGCATATGTTTGAAAATGAATCATTTGCATATGACTCTTTGGACTTTGAGGGCGAGGCTTTGGACTCTTCGTTGAAACAAGGTGTAAAATATAAAAAACCCCTATCATCACTAAATAGTTTGGTTGTAGGTGAAAGACAATTAGGATTAACATCAACTTGTATAGGTTCTACTTTGGAAGTTGTAATCAAAGTATTAGGGGAGATGGAAGTGTTATGATAATGTTGAGCTTGTGATATATAACTTCGTTCATCTGCTTCAATCGTGTATATCTTATTGTTGTATTCAAATTTCATCTCACGGTGAAGAGTAGATGGGAATCCTTTCATAGTATGAATCCATGGTCTCCCTAGGAGAAAATTGTATGAAAGAGGTGTTGGCATGATATGGATAGGGGTAGGAAAAACTATAGGTCTGACCTGAATAGGTAATGTGATCATTCCTAATGGTTGCCTATTAAAATTGTCAAAGCCACAAATATTAACATCATTAAGTTGAATAAACATCTTGTACACACCAATTTTATCTAGGAGATCAATTCTACAAACATTAAGACCTTCTCCATTGTCTATGAGAGTGCGCCTAATTGCAGTTTCATTGATGATCACCTTTATCATTAAAGCTTCATTTTTATTTTGTATCTCAAGCGAGGGTAATTCATGTTTAGGGAATGAGATTTCTAACTTTGTTACTTTCATACAATCATAGGAGGTAGCTACATCATTCAATTTCAAAGAATATTGGATATTATTCTTCTGTAAAACTTCTTGGAGCATCATATTGTATGTAAGTGATGTTTTTGTTAAATCCAAAAGGGAGATGGTTATACAACAAAGTTTCTCAACAAGATCATTCTATTTTCCACTATGTGAAGGAAAACAAGGAGCAATAGGAAAGATAGGTTGAGGCAATGGTAATGAGGTAGGTATGGTTTGTGGTTGCTTATATGTGTGAGAAAAACTTGGTTGCTATGAAACATTGTCATTATCAAGTTGCCTTATAAAGTTCAAGATATCTCTTGGTTGCCATGGTTTCTTTTTAGGTGGTTCTATGATGGGAGGTGACTTAGGAGGCTTACTAATTAAAGGAGATCCAATTTATGTGGTCATAACCTCAACTGAGTTACCTATGTGATCAAGAATTTTTTGTTTTCAAATTAAAACATGAAAATAATTAATCATAATGAAAGCCTAATCAACTGCAAAGAGCAAAGGACACAAATGAAAATAGAATAATATCACTTAATTCATGCATCCATTGGCTAACCTTCGTAACCCTTCTCCATTCTGTTGTAAATACTATTTCCCTTAGATCAAGTATGCAAACATTAGCCTATGATTAATGCAAAGCAAAATATTGAAGGTTTTAATCTCAATAGCACAACATATTAAATCTAGATTTTTTGAGATATTGTAAGATGATCAAAATGATAAATGACGATGGTATTTATAAAGAGATAGATGAAAAATGGATGGTCGAGATTGAAAAGATATTAATTCGATCAATGGCCAAAATTAGACGAGACAAGATCATATAAGATCGAAAGTGAAGAAGAAAGAGGAAATTGAATGATTTTTTGACAAAATCAATTAGTTTGAAGAGGAAAGAAAGCATAATTAAATAATAGAAACATTATTTAATTACACAAGAAAAAATCAAGTTATCATTTTGTTTAAAAGGAAATTTAATTAAAAAAGGTGAGCGAAAAGACACCTGTCATTAATTAAATAAGATTTAATTAATTTGTGTTAGAAAAGGCTAAAATGAATTAATTAAATAATTTAGATTATTTAATTAATAGAAGAATTTACGATATTGGTTAATAATTAAATAATTAAGATTATTTAATTATCAAAGACGAAAAAGGGGTTTTAATAAATTGACAGGCTTAGTGGTAATTTATAGGTTTCTACAACCTAGATGACCTTCTAGTGAGGGGGGATCTAATGTGAACTTGACATCTTCATCTATGCCATCCATCTTTGTGTTTGTTGAGAGAAACACAACATTAGAAGGGGGAAAAACAAGATTCTCATGACACTCAATAATTGGGTCTTCTAACACCAAAATACCTTTGTCACAAGTAGGAGAGGTATTGGGAGAAGAGAAACTATGATTCTCATGATTGTCTATGTGTGCATCCTCTTGTTTCAAATATTTAGTGGATGATCTAGGTGATATGAAGTCCTCAAGGGCTTCATCTAACATGTCAAAGTCATCACAACTAAAGGTTTTGAAGTTTTAGCCATTTTTTTGTTTGACGTTTTTGGTTTTTTTTTTAATGATTGCAAAATGTAAACTAATCTATGTAATGATGCAATGATGTTGAAAATGCAATAAAAGAAAAAGAATCTAACACTTATTTTGACTGAAATATGCAAGAATTTTTTTCCAAAAATGTTGCAAGATCTAACTAAATGACCAATATTTTGAATGCACTAATAAACTGTTTCAGAAATTCAATTTTCAGATTTGAAAAGATTAATAGAAATGCAAACTAGAGACTATAAAGTACCCAAAATTTTTCCTAAAGTGTTTGTACAAGGACTCCTTCGCCCTTGGGAGAATGGGCCCCAGATTAGGGTTTTAAAAAAGTGATTTTTTTTTTTGAGTTGTTTTATGTGTTTTTTGTGCCTGGTTACAAACTATAACTTCCGTGACAAAATTTTCTAGAATTTAATGTCTAAATGCAAGTGAAATGAAGGACAAATGAACAATATGACACTTTTTGAAATGCAATTTTAACTCAGTTTTTGAATATGGATGATGAAAAGTACACTAATATACACACACTATGCAAAATTAAAGTAATATGCATGCAAATTTTTGAATTTTTTAGATTTAAACAATGCAAAAATGCAAATTTAAACCCCTATATGCAATGCAAACTAATGTAATTTTGAAAACCCTAAATGAAATGCAAAGTAGTGCAATGAAATGTAAACTTATGTAAATCCTAGATCTAAGGTTTAAATGCACTCCAAATCATAAATTAGAATGTTCAAACTTCAAGTTCACCAAAATGAAATGATAAAAAGTAGGGGTGCCCCTAGGGTTTCCTAAAATGGAAAAGTGAATCCAAAGGGGAAAGAGGGGTCCTATTTTTCTTCAATTCATTTGGAAATGAGATCCAAACAATGAAAGGATTGTCAACCTAAAGGTGAGTCAATTCAAAGTGTGAACCTACAAATTTCCCTTTTATGTAAGGATGGGGGTCCTGATTAAACAACACTTTGGGGAGAAAGACTAAAAATAGCAAAAAACCTCCAAATTGCAATCTACAAAGTGCATCTAGAAGATTAAGCTCAATTTTGATGGAATCAAAAGTTAAATTACAGATTCAAGAATGGGAAAATGATGTGTACCGGTCACCAAAAGTGTTTTTTCAAAGCTCATTGAGGACTCATTTGCCTTTGCTAGGGCTCCAAAAAATCTATTTTTAGGTTCTGTTCTACTGTGCCTGCACTCCCAGATTCCTAAATCTCGCAATTGGAAAGCGATAAATAAATATTATAGGTCAGTTTTCGTGAAATTGCAAGAATGGTGACAAAAAATGCAACTTTTCATTTTCTTCTCTTCAAGAGATCTTTCACCTAAAACCTGCAAACACACATCAAGAGAGAAAAATGTTGTTTTGTTGGTGAATGGGGGTTTGCCTTGGTCAAACCCTGTTTTGGTAATTAAACCTTGAAATGAAATGAAATAGCATGAAGGAATGATGAATGAACAAATGAAATGCCACAACTCACCAAACCCTTGTTTGAATCTTGGAATATAGATCTGCAACTAGCATGAAATGGCTTCAATGGATGCGAATCTTGATATTGAAACTTGATTTGAAATAATGCCTTTGAATGCTTGAATGGATCTTGAACACTACATCACCATATTAGCTCAAATAACATCCATGATGCAAGAAGACTTTGACATGAAAATAGGATATTTATTGCTGCAATAATTCCTCAATAAATTTTCCCTTGAATGCCTTGAAAATGCTCTTGAAATGCTCTTGTGAAAGTACTCTTATAATAACTTGAATTTTCTAGGTGAAACATAGTGAAATGACCTCTTATTTATACATATGTTAACATGAATTCCCAAAATTCAAATAACACAAGACGACATGTGAATACACATTTGAAATCATTGAAATACCACCAAAAACATATTTGAAATTGAGGTCCTAGGCCTAAGTGAGGACCCATTCGCCCTTGGGCGGATGGGTCCTAGGTCACTTACCTAGGAAACACATTCTCCAATTTTAAGTGTTATGTTATGGAATTGATGAATGATGGGTTTTACCCTTCAGAAATTGTAATTAATTAGGCTTGGATTTGAATTAAAGGGGCCAATTAAGGCATAATTAACCTCAATTAATTAATAAAGCCCTAGATTAGTGTAAAAGTGTAAAGCTACACATTACAACACCATAAATAAGGCACAATTAAGTCCATTTTAATTAATAGGCCCTAAAATTAATGTGAATATGTAAAATACATATTAGAACACTAAATTAAGGCAAAATTTAGTTCATTTTATTAATATTATTTCCCAAATTAAGTGTGAAAAAGGGATACTTTTTCCTACACTACATTTATCCCCCACTTTAGTGAGAGTATGACCCCATGTTAAACTCACACTAAAGTAAACATTCAAGACACTTATGTACGCAACAATGATAAAGATATTCAATCATACAATATCAAAACCTAGGAGAAGAAAGGAAGGCAGATCAAGCTTCAACTATCCCAATGCAATGTGGGACACGATTTTTTGTCCTTCACGTTCACAAGAAGAACTTGATGTCCAGTATGTAAATGACACGTACACTCACACAAGCTAATGGAACCTCAAGTTGTTCACTAGGTGAGCCACAAGAAAGTGGCTGAGTGAGAAAGTCATTCCTCTATGTCAGCTCTCACCATACATCCCATACGAAAGCTATCCCTCTGATAAATTCAATAGGGTGGCACACATGTTTTAGTTTCAAGCTTCACAAAGTTAATAGGTTGTATTATGCTAAACACTTATGAGAATTATATATGGTTTGTTCAAAGGGATCTTGCTTAGTTTGTGTAAGGTCTTCTTCTTAGGGATCATCATGTCTAATGCCTCCAAGAGAGGAAAAGTCCAAGATAAAATATTCACAAATTAGGGAATGCAACACATAGCATCACCACTAAGAGGAAATTCATATACTAAGAAATATCATGCTCTCGGAGGATGTCAAATCGAATGACACCACCAAGAAAAGAACACATCATAAGAAGTAAGAAAATCACACAAAGAATATGGGGACACTGATGTATGCCCCCACTTTAAGGGAATTGCTAACACCATTGTTGTGAGCAATAACTTTAAAGTAGAAGAAGACATGAGAGCTTACTCAGAAAGCCCTATGCCAAGTCATATGTTTCCAAATAAAGATGCATCATGTAAAGAGGAAGGGGTTGCTCCCAAAAAAACATGAGGGATCACAGATTCGAGGTCAGCATATATTTGCTATAATGTTGTTTTAGATCTTGAAAACATCAACATTCCTCAAATAATCACAAAATAGGAAGAATGACACAAAGAGAGAAAAAACAAAGGAAAAAGCTTTTGGGTCAATATGGAAGAGACCTAAATGTCTGGACACCTTGCATCATGCCCAAAAGGAAAACAAAAGACAACTAAAAAGGTAAAATGTTTATGACATAAAAAAGAATGTAGATACATATAGATGAATGTACATGAAGAGATAGATACATCAAATAGAATAGTACGAGGGATCACATTATGCACATGAAATCACACAAAGAAACATGAAAAAGAAAATAAAGCAAGATACTAGCAAGGCACATGCGATTCAACCTATACCAGATCATCTGCATCCCAATCTTGTTCAGTGTATGCAGAAGGAGGAGAACTAGCCAAAGGGACAACATCAAGTGCCAAAACTAGGACAAGGCTATCAAACTACTTGCCCCCACTAAGTGTAGGACAAGGATGAGTTGAGATAGATGATGATAAACATGATAGAATGAAAATCAGCATCAATTAGAGGAACTAGGTACTTTAACACAAGAAAGAGCACCAAAATCCTTAAGATGTTGAATTTTATTACCCAAAGCTTTACATTCATTAGTAGAATGACCATGAACTCTATGATATGCACAAAATGAACTCTTTTTGTAAACTTTATTTCATTTTATTGGAGGGAGAGATATCAAACGATCTTGGAGGAGTTTTGACAAGATACTCTCTTGATAAAAAATAGGGGATATTCCTTTCTTAGCACAAGATGTCATACACACAATAGATGATAAGGCCTTAGATGAAAATGGAGATAAAGGTGGTAAACCTAGATCTTTCTTGAAAGAGTATGGTAGAGACTTCACTTGTTCTCTATCATTTTGCTTCGTGTTTTCATTGTGTCCATGTTTAGAAAGGAGTTTGTATCCAAGACCATAACATTCTCCCAACTCAGATGAGGAGGTTTTATGCTTTTGAGAAGGATTTACTTCTTCAAAAGAACACAAATCCTTTTTAAGTTTCTTAAAGTTACACATCATCCTCTCGTGAGGGATGGGAGTTGAAGGGACCCCATCACCACCATGAGGTGATGTTGTTGATGTAGAACCAAGTTGAGCAAATGAAACACAAGGTTGTTTTGGTTTAGATTGTGAGATTTTGTACTCTCCCATAAAGGAAGGTGTAAAATATAATGAACCCCAATCATCACTAGAACATGTGTCTGAAAATGAATCATTTTCATATGACTCTTTGGACTTTGAGGGTGAGACTTTAGACTCTTCATTGAAATGATGTGCTAAATCTAATGACTCCCAATCATCACTAGAACATATGTATGAAAATGAAACATTTGCATATGACTCTTTGGACTTTGAGGGAAAGAATTTGGACTCTTCGTTGAAATGAAGTATAAAATCTAACGACCCCCAATCATCACTAAAGAGTTTTGTTGTAGGTGAAAGAAAATTAGGATTAACATCAACTTGTATAGGTTCTACTTTGGAAGTTGGAATCAAATTATTAGGGGAGTTGGAAGTGTTATGATCATGTTGAGATTGTGATTTATGCAAAATGTGAAGCAATGCACAAGAACCATTTAACAAAACATCTTAGATAAATAATTATAGGATGTTGCAAAGTGGATGCATTAAAAAGAATTTTTAAAATACATGAGAAAATGTCACTTTGCTGGTATAAATTTTAATTCTACAATTTTTAGAAACACTTTCCATCCCATGTAAAAATGGGAGTGCTAGAAAAATAGATAGATACAAATGATCTAATTTTGGAGGTGGTGTTCACAAACCAACTAGATATTGTTCATACATGTTGGACAAAACATTTACATTTTCTTCCAAAAATAGGCATTCATTGTTTTTAGCAAAGGAACATGTTGATCACAATGATATCATTATTAATTATATTATTTTGAAAGAGACCCTATTGAAACACATAGTTTTATGTTCAAATTAAATATTGACATAGAAGTAATTTCAAAGTTGATAGAATATTTTTTGACACATTGATGAATGAGAAGACAAAAGATGAAATGACAATGAACAAAGTTTATTTTGTGACAAATTGTCAAAGCGATTATAGTCATCTTAAAGGATCATACATGTTCACTTTCAAGAATCGAATTACTCATATGAAGTGGTTTTATGTAAAAATGGTAGTCCACTATTACTTAGTATTAAGGAAGTAGAAAAAATGGAAATAATAGAGAATAGAGGAGGATGTTAAACATGGGTTGTCATTAATGTCAAAAGGATTGCTGCTAAAAGTGGTTATCAAAGGGTGTCAATGCTATCATATGTGAATGTTGTGAAAGATGAAGATTGTAGGAGTATTAGTATTATCATTTGACTTAAGGATTTGGAAGCATGTTGTCTGTCAGTGTGCAAATTGTCTAATTTATCTATCTTGTATCAAGTCATTTGTGGTGTGATTGACTTCAAATAGTTAATGTATTTATTATACCATGATGGGTATGTAGTTAGCATGAGTGTGGTGGTCTAGAGAGATATCTTTTGGGTAGAGAGATTTATTAGTATGGTTGGCATTTCTTTCAAAGATACAATATAGCTCTGTAGTTTGGAAGGAAAGTGTGTCTACACTAGTTCTATATTTTTCTTGATGATGCAAATATGAAGGTGTTGTAATTGATGTCAATAGGAATTCTACTAACTGGTGTTTTCATTGATGTCAACTATGTGTTAAGGAAGTTGTTGTATGATGAAGATGTCAAGGATATTGAGAAAATTATGAAAAAGACAAAAAAAGGTTGTTGCAGGTTGTGCATGTGTAGTTGCGATATTGAGGAAGTGTTGTGAGTAGATGGAGCTATATTTATTTTGTAGTGTCTAAAGATGAGTTGGAATGAAGTAATGAGCTGAGATGATGTCTTTGGTACTTGGTTTCCAAGTGCTTTTGAGAAAATTTGATAAATAGAGTAAACAATGTTGTGCAAGTATTCAAAGTTTGCTATGGTATTGTGCTTTGATGAGACCATAAGTTATCTCACATTTAATCAAAGAAAACCATATATTTCTTCTAATGCATTAGTGTTAAAATGGATTTGAGTAATGATTGAAAGTTATTTAGTTGTTTAAGGTAGAATGTAAAGTGAATATTTGATTTTTTTTTAGTAATCAAATGTAATCCAAATTGCCTCTAATATGTCTCCATGAAGTGTTTAAGATGATATAATGCAGATAAATGAGTTATTAAATAACTCATGGTAAGAAGAAGCTACAACCACTTGTAGTTAAGAGCTCCAAACATCAACTCCAGACAAGGTTGAAGACATTATGGGAAGATAAAGAAGAATCCTCCAGTATCAAAGTGATCAAGTTTCATTAATGATAGTGGAATGTTCTTCAAGAAAATCAACAAAGATTTGGTCAAGAAAACTGAAGAAAAATCTATTCATTCACGTGGAGAATTGAAGGCTTCCAAAAAATTAGGCACCTAGAAATTGTCAAAAATACAGTCTCAATAAAACAACGATATCGCCCTCATTTCTCAATGAAATTCAAAAAATCAAAATGATCTGGAAATTAGATTGGAAGAGATAAAAACCCTTTTGATAATTTGGCATGATTTGCATAAGGGAAGGAGTAGTATGTGATAGAAAATGACTGAGACAAAGGTAGCGTGATGGAGGACAACAACTGTAGTTTTTTTAGAGTTTTGTAAACGACCCCTCAAAAATAGGATCTTGGATCCACATTCTTAGTGGATTGCTTGGATAGATATAGAATATGAATTCTATAAATACAATGTAATCATTTGAGAAAGGGAGGTAATAGAAAGAATTGTTTTAGCCTGAGGAAATATGATAGTTTTAGTTTCATTTCCAGCAATGCATTTCCAACTTTTCAGAGTAAATTTGAATTCAAGCAAGCTTTCCATTTCCAACAAGATTTTCATTTCCAACAAGTATGAAGTAGTTTAGCCTTTTAAATTCTTGCAAGTGTTCCTTAGATTAGTTCTCTTTCATGCAACTTTCCTTTCATGAAAATAATATTTATTTTTGCAAGTAGAATAGACTATCAAGAAGGTTTTCTACTTCCTCTCTTGTAGACAGCCATGGACACCACCTTGGATTGATAAATTAAATGATGAGGATTAAAATGACCCCATCATTTTTGGTGTTGTTTTTGTGGATAGGTGTCATTAGGGAATCAAGAAAACCAGTTTGGGAGCCTTTTATATTTAGAAGTTCTTCAAGAAGGATTTGTCTTTCAAAACCCCAAAATTCCATATCTAAGGGAAAAACCTGCTATTTTTTTCAAAATATCCTTAGTTGGAGGACCATCACTCCAAATCCTAACAAAGTATATTTCTTTAAGGAAAGAATTGATGGATTATTGCTTGCAAGAGGTGCAAAATACAATGAAGAGATCTTATCTTCATTACAAAAGCTTGCAGAAAAAGAGACTTATTTGGAGACTTTCAAAGTCCAAGAATGGATGCCCAATCAGATTTTTGAAGTCAAAGGAGGGCTTCCCAATCATAGATTTGAAGAACAAGGAGTTGTTTCCAGTCATGCATGTAATAGATCAGAAGGAAGGATTTCAAGGTCTCTCCAATTAGCCCATGTATTTGCTAGAATAAAAAATCATGGAGAAGGTTTCCACTTCAAAGGAAGGTGAAGCATTGAGTTTCAATTTTTTTTTCATCTTCTTTTCATTCTCTTCTCTCAAAAAATTGAACGCATGGAAACATACTTTGAGAAAGGGAATATATTTTTCAGAGCTAGTTAATGGTTATGTGTAACCTCTCTACATCATTAAGTAGAGTAGGTTAGGGTATGTTTGATTTTTGAAAATAAGTGCTTTGCACATTCTATTTCCCCTTTTCTAAGGCTGTGAGCATGAAATTTTCTATACAAGTTTTTGCTCTAAAAACTTGTAGCAGATATTTTGGCATTATGGATGACTGGTTAGTGCAACAAAAATAATGATGAAGCAATCCGAGTTGGTATTCAATGTAAAAGATCAAGTTGCAACTCTCAAAAGTTGAAGAAATTATTTGCATACAACATGGAGAAAGTGAAATACAAATCATGCATGATGGTTGCATGGAAAACTAAGATAAAATCAGGTATTTACTTTATTATTTTACTCTTATTCAACTTAAAGTTCTTTCATTTTACTCAATCCACTCAAAAAAGAAGAAGAAGAAGAAGTAGAAGAAAAAGTACCTAAAAGCATATTTTAAGGTTTATGGATTGTTCAGGAGTTGTTTGGAGCTAAATTTTTTTTTAAAAAAATCTAAAAGCAATTCTAATATTTAAGGAGAAATTTGAACCTATCTAGAGCTATTTTGGAACTGTTCATGAGTTGTTAGGAGCTACCCAAAGCAACTACTAAAAAATGAATTTATTGAATTTGAAGGCTCAATATGAGTTGCAGAGGGACATGCAACATTTTAGCTATGGGGGAGATGATGAGACCATAAATTGTCTCATATTTTATCAAAGAAAATCATCTATTTCTTCCTAATGCATTAGTGTTAAAGTGGATTTGAGTAATGATTGAAAGTTCTTTAGTTGTTTAAGGTAGAATGTAAAGTGAATATTTGATTTGTTTTAGTAATTAAATGTAATCCAAATTGCCTCTAATATGTATCCATGAAGTGTTTAAGATAATATAATGCAAATAAATGAGTTATTAAATAACTCATGGTAAGAAGAAGCTACAACCACTTGCAACTAAGAGCTCCAGACACCAACTCCATACAAGGCTTTGAAGACATTATGGGAAGATAAAGAAGAATCCTCTAGTATCAAAGCAATCAAGTTTCATTAATGATAGTGGAATGTTCTTCAAGATAATAAACAAATATTTGGTCAAGAAAACTAAAGAAAAATCCCTTCATTCACATGGAGAACTGAAGGCTTCCTAAAAATTAGGCACCCAAAAATTGTCAAAAATGCAGTCTCAATAAAACAACGATATCTCCATCATTTCTCAACGAAATTCAAAACTTGAAAATGATTTGGAAAGTAGATTGGAAGGATAAAAACCCTTTTGATCATTTTGCATGATTTTCATTAGGGAAGGAGCAGTACGTGATAGAAAATTACTAAGACAAAGGTAGCGTGATGGAGGACAACAACTTCAATTTTTTTAGAGTTTTGTAAACGACCCCTCAAAAATAGGATCTTGGATCCACATTATTAGTGGATTGGTTGGATATGTTGTGCAGTTTTGCACACATGCCCCACTTGGAGTAGGGACCCTCTTTTATGCTGTCTTTTGACCCTTGGTTTTATTAGATTTTCCTTTTAGAGGTTTTGAATTGTTGGTCTTGTTGGCCTTGGTCTTGCCCTTGGGCTTGAATTGGTTAAAATTGGTTTTTAGTGAAAATCTGGGTTTTGACCTAAATCCAGGATTTTCCGGTTCCAGCGGGTTTTCCCGGGCTCTGGTTCATTGTCTGTTCATTGCTAAAATTTCCGAATCCGGGTTTCTGCTTGACTCCAGGATTTTCCGGTTCTGGCGGATTTTCCCGGACTGCGTCAAAATCCCGAACTTCGTAAGAATCCCAGTTTCTGCCATATCCACGAAATCTGTGTTCATCTAGATTTTCCGCGTATCTTGGGATTATCCAAAATTCTGTCCTAGGCTCGGGTTTCCGAATTTTTTCAGACACGTCTTGTCACTCATTAATGCTCAAGGTACCCTTGCTCAGACGCGTATATGGGTGGATTTAAAATCTTTTGAGCATCATTTTGACTTCATTATTCACTTGTTTGCTGCCTTGGCGTCTGAGTGCACCCCCTGTTGGAGTTTTGATCATCGATTTTGGGCTGCGTGTGTGTGGATTGGTGGATCACGGATTAAGGTTTTCGTTGCTAGGGCATTGTCGGTTTGCAGTTGCTTCCTCGAGCTTGAGTTTGTCTGGGTTAATCCATGGTAAGTTGTCGATGGCCCCTCTATTTGTTTACGTGATGATTGAGTTCTTTTTGATGTTGAATGATGGTCATTCTGGGTCGGCCCATACTTGGTCACGATTTTGTTTTATCGAATTGGGGTTTGACCCATCTTTCCGTGAGACCTCATCACCTATGCCATGTGTGCTCGTATTTATTCATTAGATGACGGGTGCATCCATTTGGATGATGTTCTGGGTCAGATTTTTGTGCCCTCTAAGCGTGTAATTTGCCATATTGTGCAAGGTTAGGGTTTTCGGTGCTCAACCCAAAATAGTGAATTCTTTATGATTTGTCAATCTTGCGCCTGTATTAAACTAACCCCTGCCTTGTGGAGACTCAGAGGAGTCTAGATTCGTCTTTAGGGATAGTATTCCAAACCTCGAGCTTACCCTGGTTTTCATGGCGAAGGGTTTATTCATCCAAATTAGGGCATCGCTATTTCACCATGAGGATTAGTCATCTAAGGGTTTTGGAAATTTGAATTCGTTTGCATTTGAGGTCTTGTCTATTGGCGTCAATTTTTGGGACCACTAGAATCTAGGTGGGGAAGTCTGCATGATCATTCAGTCATTGGTTCGCGTGTTGTCATCCGTCGGGTTTCCGAGGTGTCCGCAGAATTCCTGCGCACCCAGATTTTCCCGGTTTCGGCCATTTCTGCGGAGTATAGTGAATTCCGGAATATTTGAACTATCCGCAGAAATCCTTCCTGTCTGGACTTTTTCGGTTTTCCTGTCTGGTTTTATTTCTTTCGATTTTTCTGAAGATAGGATTCATGGAGTAAAAGTTAAATGCTAATTTCTTGTTGCCAATAAATGAATTTCATGATTATCTTATGATTTTTTGTCCGTAGTAGCGATTTATTTGACTAATGATGTTTTGGCAACAGGAATCCGTCTGGGTCAGATTTCTCCGAAATTCTGCCCCGACTGGATTTTCCCGGTGTACCTTGTTTTCTCGGATTGCTCTATTTTTTCGGATTTATAAAGATTGGTGATTTGTGATAGTTCTTAACTGCTTTATCTGATTTTATGCTAACCTTTGGTTGGAATATGCATGATAATGGGATACTTATGACAATCTTTTGTGAGTGCAGGCTGAGTCAAGCAAGGCCACTGCAGGAAAGTCCAAGGGTGATACGGAGGGGTCCTCCATTTCATAGGCCAAAAGATTAAGATTAGACACCAAGAGTCAGCTCCCTGAAAGCAAGATATCTTCTATGTGGACCGAAGTGTCTAACACCAATGTTGGAGCCTGGAGATATGAAGAGTTTAAACAGAGGACAGCTCAGAAGGATCTGTCAGTCCTGAGACAGGGAATGATGAAGTCCGGACTTGTTCATGTGGCAGGGTTTCCTCTAGCGATCCAATGCTATGAGCTGATACTTGAGTGTGCCCGACAGTATGACTTTGATACACAAAGGGTTGTCAGCACTGAAGGAAGAGTCTTGGCTAATTTCAGTCCTATTTCTATTGCCCAAGCCTTTGACATGCCAGATTTGTCTTCGGTATGTGCTTTGAACATGGACTTAGCTAAGACATATTATGAGAATGAGCCAACCAAAGCTCAACAGATGATCAATTCTTGGTTGGAAAATCCAAAGTCACACTATTCTAAACTGCCCAAGCAGTTGCACAGGGTTAAATTCAAGACAGACATTTATGATGCTATAACATTTTTGAGCAGGGTAGCAAGATTGAAGAGTGCCAGAGTACTGGAGAGTTGGATGGTCCATGTGATCAATAAAATTGACCAGGGAACTAATTATCATTGGGCAGGACTCATCAGCACTATAATTGATAAACAACTGAAGGATGTCCTAGAAAGAAAGAAGTTCACCATGTCCTCCTATGTGATGTATGTGTTAGCCAGATTCTACCCATACAAGGGTTTGAATCCAAAAGGGACCTTTGGACAGGACATAGTCTATGAGGTATACCCAGAATTGCACCTAGGACACATGGATTACAAAAGGGCCAATGATGCATTCACAATGCACATTACTAGGATGCTTCAAAATGCCGATCATGTGAGACTGTCAGACGGAGCAAAGGGGTTGATAAAGAATTATGGGGCCTGGTTCATTCAGTTTCCTACCTTCTCTTACATTAGAATTGATGGATGTCTGGCTGCCCCATACAGGTTACCCAGGTACCCTACGAATCATATTGTGTTATTGGAATTGGTGAGACAAATATGTGAATTTGATGTCATTGTCAAAAAGGAGAAACATAAAACAGGTTTCAGTGGGGATTTCCCTCTTGGAATTGGCGTAGCAGAGGTGTGCCCTTCCATTCAATCAACACACACAGCAGGAGATGAATTGGTAGCTTATGGTTTCTCCTTCCATTCCAAAAGAGCAAACTTTGATATCACAGGGGAAGCACAGAAAAGGGCCACCAAAGAGTACTGTCATAAAGATGACCTAGAAGACTACTGGGCCAACATCAAAGATGATTTTGAGGCAAGGAAGAAAAGGTACTCTAGGCTTCCTATTGATGTGATCAGGCAATACAATGTCAAGCTAATCCCTGACCAATTGGAGGATGATGGGAATTTGGTGCAAGACCATGCATATGAGTCCATGAAGGACAGGTCAATTGGGGAAATGAACTGGAATGAGGATGAGGTCATAGAATTGGAAGACCTAATGGCCCTTGTCATGAAATTCACTACTTCTTGGCTAAAACACAAGGTTTGGGAGCTAGAGAGTGAGAAGGTACCCTGTACCTTTAATTTGATGGGAAACCTTAATCCTATGTCTACTTCAGAGGAATCCGGGGAGGATGACCCCAAAGGGAAAACTAAAAGGAGCTCACCCTTCAAAATAAAAATCAGAGGCCCAAAAGAAAGTGAACTAGAACCAAAGAGAAAACCAAAAGGAAAGAAAAGAAGTCGAGCTTTGAAGATAGGTAGATCCTCTGATGAGGAAGGATTTGAAAAGCCAGAAGAAGAGGATGCTCCTCCACCACCAAAGAAGACAAGAACCACTAGGGTTTCAAAGAAGAAGGTTCAAGATACTTCAAAAGATGAGCCTCTGATTGTTGATGTGGAGAGTTCAGGGGAAAAGACTAAGGTTTATATGAGGAGATCAAGGACTCCTTCTCCTAAGGAGCCAATGCAAGAGATGAACCCTTCTCCAAAGATACCAGCTGTGGAGCCATCTAGGCCTACTTCTCCTCCACCGAGCGTGCATGAGCAAGAGACCCTTGAGGAGCATGAGGCTAGTGGGGAGGCAGACCCATTCAAGGAAGGAGAGCTCTTTGGTACGGCTGCTGAGTTTGAAGTTGAAGAGACAGAAAGGAATCCTTCTCCACTAGTCCGATATGAGGATTCTCCGGCAAGTAGCAAAGGTAATGGATCACCTGAAAAGGAAGACATCCCTGTTAGAACTCCATCACCGGTTCAAGAAGAAGAGGTTGAAGTAGGTAATCAAAGAGAGCAGTCTCCTGGGAAAGAACAAGATGAAAAGGAAGAAGACAAAACAACAGAACAACATGGTGAAGAGGCAAAAACAGACGAAATCCGGGTGGATCCCACTGTCCTGGATTGGCTTGAGAAGGAGATCACAAGGGAAAAATAGGTAGTTGTTGAGGACACTCCTTTGGATTGGGATGAGATGTTGTCTAAGATCGATAAAGGTAAGAAGAAGAAGGCAACCAGGGTAGTTTCAAGGATAGAGAGAGATGAGGCGAGTAACAGGGTCATTCACATTGCCACCCCTGCTGCGGATAAAACTAGAGAAGAGGTCACTGGTAAGGATTACAATGTGCAGACCATTAAACTTGGGCCAGCCTCTATGGAACAAGACATTGATGAATATGAAGGCTCTAGTGCAGTAATAATTGGGAGGTTAAGAAAGGAAGCTCAGACCAAGCATGAGCTTAGAAAAGAAAACGAAAGGCTTAGGAAGTGCTTGGAGGATGTAATGAAGCCTCTGCAATCTCTCCACCCCTCTTCTTCTGCCACTCCTGGTTTCTTGCCTAAAGAAACCATTTCTGAAATTGAAAAGATGAAGGCCTCTGCTCAAACTGCAACATATTGGTTGAAGGATGTACAAGCAAAAGGAGACGATGCCATCAAGGAAATCCTTTCAGTTGGAAAGGATGCAGTCAGAGCCAAGGATTTGTTGGGACGTGTGTTGTCCCAAGACAAAGAAGATATCAATCTTTTGCTCCATAAATCCAAGGTGATCATGGGGTATGGTAAGGATCAGTTGGCTGCAGATGGAGTTCTTCCTTCCTCCAGGCTTAGCGAACCCTGGGAATGGTTTGAGGCTTTGCAGATCTGGAAAAAGGCCATGAGGAAGATTCAGAAACAAAAGAAGCTGATGGATGGTGATCTAACTGCAGTTTATGATGAATGCATTGCATTTTTTGAGGTTATGACTGGCAGGAGGAAAATTGCTCCTAAGTACCTGAGCCTGGAACAGTTGAGGGAATGGTGGCATGAGGTTTATACCCCAGATTTTGAGAATGTCATAACAGGGCACCAGTTGGACGATGCTACAACCTATTTGGCAGTAATGGATAAATACCTAGCCCACAAGGACGATTGGGATAGAATCATCAAACAGTCAAAGGAGGAGATTGGCTCCATGGGATGCCGGCTTAGGATCTTGCCTTTGCCACCTGTCACCGAGCTGGATAAAGTGTTTTTGAGGGTTCAAGGATCATTGGCCCAGAATAAGGACAAGGGAGGTGGTAGTTAATGCCCATTTTGAGATTTGTGCTTCCCTATTATCATGGGGCATGTATTGATCCAGGTTGCATTGGGGATTGTGTCTAGGCCGACCTTGATGATGTATCGGCATTTAATGTGTGCCTTATTTTGAATTCCTAAGGCCGACTTTTTTTGGCAGTTCTTATTTTGTAAATGTTTGGCTAGGCCGACATGTCTTGAGAATTTGCTATAAAAGGGCATTCTTGCCTCATTGTAAAGGGAGCTAGAAATAATAGAGACAATTTAGACCAAAGAGCTAGAGCATTTTGTAGTAGAAGTAGTAGTTAATTTCTTGAAGCAAACATTGTTACAGAACAGTGGAATTGTTGCAGCATTTTGATGATCTAATACAATTGAAGACATTGTGGTTTTCCTGGTGCAGTCTCTTGTGTTATTTTATCTTGCATGGTTCTTATTGTTCCATCTTTCAAATTGCTTAAAGATTTAGGGTTTAGTGTTGAGAATTAGATTAGTTTGGTGAATGATGTTCATGATTTCATATTTGGAACGTTTGTAGCAATCTCCGGTCTATACTCCCAGTAACTATCTGATTGTAGCAGGCTGGTGAATTCAACCTGGACCATATATTTACATGTGCTTAAGTTCGATTGTGGATGCATATCTATGATTTGAAAATCTATATGCCTTAGAAGATTGCACCATTCTTGTGATATTGCATTGTGGGTTGATCAAGAATTGGTTATTTGAGATTGGTCCATTCCAGATATCTGTCATTTGCATTGTTCATTCTAGGAATAGTTTAGATCTTATCATATCCTTGCACCCTTACCTTTTGCTATTTCTTTATCATCTGGTTAGATTTAGGATTTAAGATCATCATTTTGCAAAATCTGATAAATTGGAAAGATACAATTTGCTTGTAGTAAGGTCCGATTGTGATTACCAGCATTTCACATTTTATTTGAGTTGTTTATGCATTGTCATGACCTGACACCCGAGAGACCTTGGGGTGATTTTCAGTAATTTATTGTTGAAAATAACCTTTCAAGAGAGATAGAATATTGCATTCTATCTGAGTTGTTGCTGTGTAGAAAACACCATCAAAAGGATAGATATAGAATATGAATTCTATAAATACAATGTAATCATTTGAGAAAGGGGGGAATTAGAAAGACTTGTTTTAGCCTAAGGAAATATGATAATTTTAGTTTCATTTCCAACAATGTATTTCCAACTTTCTAGAGTAAATTTGAATTCAAGCAAGCTATCCATTTCCAACAAGTGTGAAGTAGTTTAGCCTTTTAAATTCTTGCAAGTGTTCCTTAGACTAGTTTCCTTTCATGCAACTTTCCTTTCATGCAAATAGGATTTATTTCTGCAAGTAGAATAGACTATCAAGCAAGTTTTCTACTTTCTCTCTTACAGACAGCCATGGACACCACCTTGGATTGATAAATTAAATGATGAGGATTACAATGACCCCATCATGCTCCATGTTTCTTCTGTGTTTATGCTATTCTTGTGTGGATCTAGTATGTTTTTTAAGGTTGTTAGAGGGTGCTATATTCAAAATTTGGGTTTCTAGATCATTTGTACAGAGAGATATTTTTACCAGTGTGTGAATCAATGTTTTAGTAATGTTTTCTATGGCTCGGGAGACATGTATTTGCTCCGTGTTTCTCCACTGTTTGGATTCAAGTTGTGCAGATTTAGGAATTTTCTTATAATGTTTGTAGCTTTTATATTTTAAGGTGTCACTTGATTTGGTGCAGTACAGTATGTGTTTCATGCGTTAGTGTATGAATATAGTTTACCAGTTTTTTTGAGATGAAGTATTTATATTATGTGAGCTTGGATGAAGTTTTTGATGAATCTTAGGTAGTTCAAAGATTATTCTAGATCGTATTCAAGTGGATTTTGCTGTCCAAAAGTTTTGGATTAATTTGAGGAAATGTGTACTTAATGTTTATGGTGTTTAGCACGGGTATTGGCTGACCTTGTGTTAACACTACATGCGAGGATTGAGGAAGCGTGTTGAGATGTGTTGGGATCTATTTGGGTCCTAGTTAAGGATTTATATGGGTTTCCTTCATTCCTATCTACTGTGGGAATGTTTAGGTGCTGACCTAATTTGAATTTGTATGTATAACAGATAGTTTCCGACCTTGGAGAAGGTTTTTAAGGTTGAGGTTGATATAAATAAGTGTAGTGTTGTTGTGAGATGCAAGAGAGAATCAAGATAGAGTCAAGATAGATGCGAGATTGATGTGAGTGATGTGTGTGATGTGAATTTGAGCAGAGCAGTGCAAATTTCAAGTGTTTGGATTCTTAAAGGAAGTGAGCTGAGGGTGTCTGAATTATTTCATACAAGGCTATGAAAGTGTTGGAGAAATAATGGTGGACTCCTTGTTGCATTGATAAGTTGTTCTCTATGTAACATTTCTCTTCTATCTTCTTGTATTCTTTATGTGGCAGTGAGCCTTGGTTGTGAGTCTTTTTATATAGTGTGTCCTATTCTGGCAGTGAGCTCTTGTACTGATTTTGTTATTACTTATATTGTGAGCTAATCCACACCATGGTTTTTCCCTCATTGGGTTTTTCATATGAATCTAGTGTTCTCTTGTGTATGGTGTTGTTATTTTAGTTTTTTTATATGCATTTAATGATTAATCACATTAACAAAATAAGGGTTTAATGAATGCATGTGGATCTGATTACTATTGAGGGTTTGATGTTTTAATTTTCTAAAAATGATTCACCCCCCCTCTTAGTTATCTTGTTCATTCAATAATTGGTATCAAAGAAAGGTTCCTTGGAGAAGAGATTAATCGCTTAAGGTAGATCCGGGATGGCAAAGCAAATTGATTTCCCTAGATTTGATGGAACATACTATGCATTCTAGAAGACAAAGATGGAAGGATATCTATAAGCTCATGGATTTGAAATTGAAAAGGAAATAAAGAATCAATATGTTCCTCTTACAAATGGTCCGGGCACAAGTGATGAGATCAAGGAATATGTGCACTTGTAGAATTTGGCAAATAAATGACTACATGACTAAAAATTTTAGTCACATGACTAACACTAGTAGAGTTTGGAAAATAAATGACTACGTGACTAAAACACAACTATAAATGACTAAATAAATGACTAATTTGGTCATTGAGTAAAAAACACAATGAAATAATTAGTCACACAACTATAAATGACTAAATAAATGACTAATTTGATGATCATAAGTGACTAATTTAATAAAAGATCTGTCTACAACTGTCTGGAATGCATGTTAAATATCCACCATTAACATTCCAGTCAATTAAGCCAAAAAACTAGAGAAATACCAAGAAGAAAACCCACCAACCAACCCAACCAAAAAACTAGCTATAGTTAGAGAACCAAAATGGCCACCAAAGCCCAACACTACAAACAGAGCACCACCAAGCTTCAAAAACAAAACCAACCTACGAACCAAGACACAACCTAAACCAGACTTACAAAAAATGGTTGAACTATGCAAAAGCATTAAAATCTTTAACCCATTCCACACTCCCAACTGCTAGCAACCTGAAGAACTTTTTAAGGAACTCCACCGCTGCCACCGCTATCATCCTATGCTTTATGAGGGCCGGTCCACTCAGGTCGAGGAGGAATGAATATAGTTTCATTGCATCATCCGAACATTGAAGGAGCTCCAAATCACAGGGACACAAAATACCTCTTCCAACCACCACCGCATGTAGAACCTCATCAACCCCCTCCACCAAATCATCCCTGAACATCTTTTCAAGAAGAAATTTTGGCTCAGCTTTGTCAACCTGGTTATCTAGGAGAGACACCAAAAAATGGGATGAGATATGTGAATTATCCCTGCCATATTCCTTGTTCTCCAAATGCCCAAAGCCCAGGATCATTTTGGTCGCCACAACTACCAAAGGATCATTGTTGAGAAGAATCCTTTTCAAACGTTGGTTTGTTATTTCCTTGAAAGATGCTTTCTGAGCTAATGACTGCAAGGAAATCGGGGTATCTGCCCCAAAATGAGCCATACCAACCATCGAAACCTCTATCACAAACCTTGAACGCTTGGCCATTGATACCTAAGCACAAACCACACTTTTGTAGAAAGAAGATGAACACTATCCACAACCAAAGGAAATGAAAATGAAAATAAAGAATCCTTAATTGGCCTTAAATCCTATTGGAAAAACAAGGATAAACAACTAAGAGGGGGGGTGAATCGGTTGTCACAAAAACATAAACTTTTCTTACTTAAATTACCCTTAATCTCAGATCTGATGAATAAGCAAATGACCACAAGAAATTAACACATCAGAGAGACAAATAACACCAAGATTTTTGTGTGGAAACCCTGATAGGGGAAAAACCACGGTGGATGTTAGTCCACAAGATTATACTTTGTTAGAAGTATCAAGAGAGATAATAAGGGGAATGCACATGCATTCAGGCACACTGCCTAGAGCTCACTGCTCAAATACAAAAGATGACTCACTGTCCAACAATACAGAATAGGATTAAAATCCAATGAATATGAACTGAGAAGATAGCTTCTGCATAAGCTTGGTTACAGTTCCAATTATGCTTAAAAAACCTTCTTCACACTCTACTCAATCTTCTTCACTCTCTGCTTAGTAATCGAATGATAGAAACACTATTTGTACATTTGCACTTTCTCTGGCATACATTCACACTTATGCACACACTAACTTCACTCAACCAATTGCTCTTATATATCCACTACATGGGATTTCATCACAACTTAGTCGACCAGAAAAATAAAACATATTTTCAATGTCGGCCCAAATTTACAAATAAATTTCCACTAACTCATTTGACTACAAAATCCGATGAAAATTTTAGATGAAAGATGTATAATTTGATGTATTGTTGGGTACTTGTGATATTTGATGTGTAGTTTTCAATTTTTTAAAATTTTATCCCCGACGTTCGTCAAAATTTTGGTGAACCTGGGTTTTCGTCGAAATTTTGATGCAAATGCAAAATTAGAAAAAATCAAATTGTGGCCGACATAAATAAAAGTGAGTTTTCCTATTTATTGTGATAGTGTTTTGCTATACTTGCAAATTTTCTCTACTTGCGAATTTTCTATACTTGCGATAGTTTGTGGAGAACTAAGGACGATTTTCTTGGGATAAATCAGAAAAAATTCAAGAAGATACCACCAAGTTGAGGGTAGTCATTTTCTTTTTCTAGAATTAATTTGTGAAGTCAGATTTGTACTTCCAGGTTTGAAAATCATATTTTAAAGCAACATCTCATCATATATCATTTTTAGACTAGTGCATTTTCAGAATTTCATTTCTAGATTTTGTTGTGCAAGTTCAATATTCTGATTTTAGGAGTCTAACGGTTGGAAATCATAGTAAAATCAAAATTTAATAAGTTCTGGAATTAGCATTTTAAAGTGTTTTTTGGGTTCATTAACTTCAAACTATCTTCTCTTTTGTAGGGGTGGTTGCATGCCGAATTTTTTTGGTGCAAAATATTAGAATTATTAGATTTTGTTACCTATCTATGATTAAAAATTATTGGAGTTTGAGTTTGATATTTTTTGAAGATCTAAATATTCAAGCTTGGTAAAGAAAAATCATGTCAGATAATATTAGTGCAGAAAAAAATGAACAGACAATTGCTAGAATGTGGGCTAGATTGAAAATAAAGGGTGATGGGAAATGTTATTGTCCTTGCAATAATTGCAAGGGCTTAAAGATGAGAAGAATTTTAATCACAACAGATGAAAAACATTGTAGGCAACATGGTCACGTTGAAGGGGGGCATGATTATCATCCATTGGTAAGTTGTTCATTATATGTCTTTATATTGATTGAATTTGTTAATGTTTATATCATTTTAACATTTTTATATATAAAAAAT
This sequence comes from Sequoia sempervirens, assembly GCA_007258455.2. Taxonomy (NCBI): domain Eukaryota; kingdom Viridiplantae; phylum Streptophyta; class Pinopsida; order Cupressales; family Cupressaceae; genus Sequoia; species Sequoia sempervirens. Next base: position 314,907,783 of record VDFB02000003.1, on the reverse strand, counting down.
CACTTGATCATGATCATGGTTTATTTGTGTCGATCATTATTATAAAAGTGGGGTTCCTTAGGGAACAAGATATGGATTATCACGCCCCGAAGAATGTGGTTTTGCAAGTGGAGGAACATGGAGCTGTGAATATTGAAGATGAAGTTAATGATCCTATGGAAGAAGATGATCATATGCCAGAAAACACAGTTGAAGATGATGGTACAAATAGATTGATCCATGACACATTTAGTGGCACAGCTAATCATGATGATTGAGATGACTTTGATGATGTTCATGATTTACCTATACTTGAGAAGGAACATGAGCCCCTTTATGAAGGCTAAGAAACAACTCTTCTCTTTGTTGTATTGTTGTTGGTGAACTTGAAGGTTATGAATGGTTTATCCAACATAGCAATCTCACGGATTTTAAGGTATGTCATATATGTCATCTTTTTTCATCTATTTTAATTGTTATTAGTTCATCACTAGTAAATAAAGGATGAAATATGTACCATTAATATTCTTTATATTAACAAATTATTTTTTTGTTGTAGATTGATAGGTGAATTTTTGTTACCACCATCTAATATTTTACCTTGCTCATATTGAGATTTATCTACCATTATGAAAGATATTGGAATGGAGTATCAAGCAATAGATGCATGTCCCAATGATCATATTATATATCATAAACAACATGAATTTGCAATAGAATGCTCGGAATGTCATATCAATAGATATCAAACAGATCAACTAACAAAAGAGGTGCCTCACAAGGTTCTTCATTATATTCCCATTATTCCACGTATGCAACAATTATTTAGGTGTGAAAGCTTAGCGCAATTTATGGATTACCATGCACATAAAAGAAGTGGAGATGAAATTCTTCGAATGCCTATGGATGGTTCTGCATTTAGGGACATGGAGGAAAAATTGCCACACTTTAATGAAGAACCTCGTAATCTCAGGCTTTCATTGGCAGCGGATGGTGTCAATCCATTTGGAGAGATGAGATCTATTTACTCGGTGTGGCCTATTTTTGTTATCAACAATAACATTCCTCCATGGATGCCAATAAAGAGGGAGCACATAATGTTGGAAATGATTGTTCTAGGTATTTGTTTACATCAATTTTATTTAACATAGTAGCATCTCATTTGTCTTATTTGTTACATATTGACTTATATTTTTTTCATTTAAGAGTTATGTAAATTAATTTATATATATTGCAGTAAAATGGTTATAATAATTATGTAATGTTTATGTTCATTCAACTAGGTAAGTACGAAGTTAAAGATATGAATGTATATATTGAGCCTCTTATCGACGAGTTATTAAAGTTATGGAATGGCGCCACTATGTATGACGTCTCTAGACCAATAGGACAAAGACAATTTCAATTCCATGCAATGCTTGCATGGATAATTCATGATGCCCTAGGGCTAACACATTTTTTTGGTATGTTATAACATTCGACTGCACTTTAACGATATTTAATTTTATGAAGTAGATATCATGCATGTTTTTTAAATAATCTATTCATTATATATAATTATAAAAATTGACATATTTAATCCAATTATATATGATCTTACAGGTCTTCAAACAAAGGGAAAATTTGCATGTCTAATTTGTGGTCCAAAGATGAAATCTCATCGTTCAAAAGTTTAGGAAAGCAGGTGTTTGATGAGTATAGGCACTTCCTCCACAGAAATCATAAGTATCGAGCTATTGAAAAACATCTTTTCAATGGGAAAGAAGAGACTACATCAAAACCACAAAGAATGACACCTCACCTATGGAAGTTGGAATATAATAGAATTAATCGTCAAGGTTATAAATCAAATCAAATTGTTTTCTATCATATATGATGTGTTTGGAATTTATATTTTTATATGGTGTTTTGTTTACTCATGTTGTAATTGACAATGATTGTTGTTGTTAATTTGTTTAACTTATATGCTTCATGAAGGTCATCAAGGCATTAATAGTCGGCTTCCACAGGGAATGAAAAGTTATCCCAAACAATTTAGTAGGTTGCCCTACTATGAGCAACTACAAATTTTGCATTTGTTTGATACAATGCATATTGAAAAGAATATAACAAAAATGTTATGAAAAATATTGGATGAAAGGCATGACAAAGAAAAAATTGTCAAAATTTGTAGTGACATTTAGGAAGCCAATCATGCAATGAAAAATGTCATTCAATTAAATACTGATAGAGACCAAATTAATATAAGTGCCCTTCCTTGGTTATTAACAGAGCAACAAAGCAATGCTATAAAATAAGTCATACGAAAAATTTGATTTCCCACAGGATTTGTTGCGAACACAAACAATATCATAACAAAGAAAGGTGAATTTGGGTTAGGGATGGAAACACATGATTGACATACCTTCATTAAGGTAATTATTCTGGTATATTATATATATATTTGTATACTGCATGTACTTTTCAGTGTATTATGTTTACTACTTTTGGAAAAATAATGAAAAAAATATTTTATAATTGTTGCAGTACGTTCTACCTCTATCTCTCCTAGACAACTTCGACAACAATGTCAAACAAGTTATATATGATCTTGGAAAATACATGACGTAAGTAGCGATGTTTGTATAATTCGTTGTATAGATCTTATAATTGCCATTTGTTTTACTTGTTATGTAATATATTGTATATTTTTATTAAATCTCGTTAATATATTTGTGCCTTGAATCACTTGTAGATGGTTGTCATCTAAAGAAATCCATAAAGAAGATATAAATTATTGGAAGAGAAAAAATCCTCATCTAATGTGTGAAATGCAAAAGTTTCTACCTTCGACATTTTTCAATGCACAAGAACACTACCTCATATACCAAGTTGAGGAGATTGAATTGTGTGGACTTGTACACACAAGGTCAATGTGGATGATTGAGAGGCACTTGAAATTTTTGAAGGATTTGGTTAGAAAAGGAGCACATCCTGAGGTTTCTATGGTGGAGGGATATATGGTATACCAGACTATGTTGTACATTACTGAATATCTTCCTAAGTTTGCAGCAAAGATCCATGTAGATCGCATCTGGTATCCTAACTCCATTAACAAATTCGAAGAGGAGTACCTGATGGAGAAATGTAGATTGAGGAAATTGAGAGGTAATTATAATACATTTGACATTTGGTTTTTATGTATATTGTACTTATTTAATCATTAATCTTTAATATACATCAATTATAAATTAAGGTCGTATACCGTGGTAATTAACTAATTGATGTAGACTTGGGAAGCTCAACTCAACCAACCTATAAAACTACCTTTAAGAGGTTTCAAAAAAGTTTAGAATGACCAATTTAAACAATCCAAACAACTCTCAAAGCCTGACAAACAACATAAGTCATATTTCACACTTTGACTCCTTGAATCCTTGTAGCAGTGCAAACCTAGTTTTTCCCAATAACTCAAAACTTTCCCAAAACACTAGACAAAAACTTGATGCTTTTAGACACCCATTTTGACATTATTAAACATACTTCAAGGGAAAGTACAAGTCCTTTGGACCAAATAACCAAAATCACCCTTTCTAGGTTGTGCTGATTAGGTTGATTAGGCCTATTTTACAAAGCAACTAGTCTTTAAACTTGTCATATGCCCATGAAATATTGGGGAAGCAATTTTCATGCCTCAAAACCTCCAAATCCACAAAATATTCCACTTGTACGGCCATATTCTTTTCAAACCAAAAAACCCTTGTTTTAGGCCAAAACCATGAGGGTTTATTGAATCTCCTACTTCCACGACCTCCCAGACCTCAAAACCAACTCAAAAACAACCCATTAGGTTTTTACATGGGTAAAAATTCACAAAATCAGATCTCCCATACATATTTTGTTGAAACCTAGGCTTGAACCTTTCATTTCACATGCTTTTCTTCACAAAACTTTTGAGGACAACAACTATACCTTCTTTATTTCTCATCCTACGCCCTATTCAAGATCTTGTATTTTGAATCCTCAACCATCAACAACCTTTACAATGATCACTTTATTCCTTTTAAAGGCCTTTACACCTCAACTATCGAACAACCACCTCTACAACTGACTTTTTTAATCTTTTATGATCACATGAAACATAAAACACACTAATTTCAAGGTTGTTAACATCACTATTGAAATGTTTTAATTTTTTGAACTTTCAAATGTATTGATATAGTTGGTAGAGAGTGGGATGCACTACATTTTTACGTCACAAACAATCTTGATTGGATGACGATATGGATTGAATGATGTGAACAATCTAGTCGTGCATTAACATGGGAAGGTGTGGCTTCATTGGTTAAAGAAGCTCATTGTAATGGAGATTCCAATGTTACACCAAGGGAAATTGATTTAGCATATGATTTAAGAGATAAATAGGTACGTATAAATATATTAATCACCATATTATTTAATTATTTTCAATTATATTGATGTATATATATGTTGATATTTTTTTCTTTGCATACATTTGGCCAAGAATAAATATGTTTATCAACTGACGATATTTCAATAATTTTTACATGTTTGACATATTGCAGGTGAAACACCACAAGGCTATGTGGTGCAATGGTCATAAATTTTGAATCAAAAAGTTGGATAACACAAAGAAAACTTGTGATTCTGGGATAACTGTAGTCTTTCAAGTGACTAATGTTTCATCTAGAAGCGACATACATCCAAAAGTCTCAGAAAATTGATACTATGGGATTTTGGATGATATACTTGAGTGTGACTTTAAGTCCTTCAAATTAGTTCTATTCGTCGTCCTATGGTACAGGCTACGATTGAATGAAAATGATCTCGAGAGAACTATTATTGATCATGATAATGGATTTACCATGGTTAATACAAGGTCGATCGAGCGAGTTGGAAATGAGCCCTATGTTCTTCCAAGCCAATGTGAGTAGGTATTTTACTCAGAGGTTCCAGTTAAACCAGGTTGGTCATTTGTTGTTAGACATGATCCAAGAGGAAGGCTAGTAAAGTATAATGTGGTGGAAGAAGAAGATACCGAAGAACTAGAAGATGATGTAGATGATGATCAGGATCAACAGTTAGTTGGTGATGTGCCTGACGAAGATGTCAAAGAAGAGGAACTAGAATATGATGATGTAGGAGTTAATGTTCATGAAGATGATATCCGTGTGGATGATGACATTATCAAAACTGATATCAATGATGATGATGATGATATGACCAATCCTTACAATGTCGAATTTGGATTGGATGATACAGACAAAGAGTTGGATGAATAAGAAGATCAATGCCATTGAAATGTATGAGTTATGCGATTATATTATCTATTTGATATTAATTTCTTGATAAAATTATATTTGACTTATGTGGTTACATAATTAATTCATGATGTTTTTAATTTTTATGCCATTACACAATTAATTCATGATGTACTTTTTAATGTTTAATTTTAATTCATGATGTTACAACTATTGTAGCTCTCCTAGAAATTTCCATATGATCATAATGAATAGTGTTTTGGGAAATTTCATGAAAGATGACACATTGATCGTAGTAGTGAAATAATTGCAAAGTCATTTAGATTTTTTAGACCAATCACCCTTCACAATGTCATTTTTAGGATCATCTCTAATTTGATTACTAGGACACATAAGGTAGGATTTTATTGGCTTATCTTGGAGGAACATTGTGGCTTTGTGTAATGTGAGAAAATTTTGGATGGGGTAGTTGCTATTGCTAAGGTGGATCACTCCTTTCTGCGAAGGCCATACACTTATGATTGGGTTAAGTGTTCTTTTCTTTAGAAAATTCCTATTTCCTTTTTAATAGGTTATGATTTGATTAGATGGGTTATGAAGCACTTATTTCAAGTAATTTATGTCTATTTTAATTTGTAATTTATTAAATTCAAACACATCCAAAATTATGTCCCTTGCTTTAATTGATTATTACGTTATTTAATTATTAACTCAAATGACACCTCCAATTTAACTATATATATCTAATTGAATTTATCTAAAGTGTTGAACATTTTTAGATCAAATTTAGTAATTAACTCAAACAACTTTTCCAATTTAACTAACATATTTTAAGATATTAAACAAATATGATTTATGAAAGAAGTATATTGGCGTGAAATTAAATATGATTTGTATTTCAATGTAAAAACTACAAAGAATGGAAACAATTCTTTCAACACATAAAGTATTATGTACTAGTGGTCAATTAAAATAAAAAATCTTACTCTATATTAGTTAGGATACACAACTAAGAAAATGATCTAAATAGTCTAATAATTTGACCATTAGCATATAGTAATTTCTATAGAGTTGTAGATCTCTTCCATTTCAAAAACACAAAACAATATTAGGTAGATAATCAAACATCTTTTATTTCTATAGTGACTTATTTATCCTAGAGGAACTAAGTATATTTTATACAAAGAAAACCAACAAACCCACAACTACCCCTATTTTGAAGGAGTTTAGTTTTCTCCCCTTCCTGATCTCCCTAATATTGTCTAATTTATATTTTAAAGAGACCAAGGGTCATAACACAACTTTATTCAACCCACTAAATAGATTGGTTAATGAAACTTGACAAAAGCAACAAACAATTTCTGCATTTGGCATTTCACGTGGAATGAAGAGTGGTGACAATAATATACTTATAGTTTAATAAAACACTATTTTTATAAGGCTTGACATTAGAGAGATAGATAAGAGGGGAGAGAGGGAGAGATAGGTTGAAGAGAAAGAGAGAGAAGAGAGGGATATAGATAGGTAGAAAAGGGAGAGAAAGAAGAGGGGGAGAGGGAGAGTGAAATGTAGAAAGGGAGAGAGAGAAGAAGATATGGGAGAGAGGGAGAGATAGCTAAATATATATAGAGGGAGATGGAGAGACATAGAAAGGGGGTGATATAGAGAGATAGAGGGGGATGGTGAAAGAGAGAGAGATAGAGATATATGGGAAGAGAAAGAGAGATGGAGATATATGGGAAGAGAAAGGAAGAGAGGTGGAGATAGAGAGTCAGTGGATATGGGGGATAAGGAGGGAGAGATGGTGAGAGATAGAGGGGGAGGGAGAGAAAGGGATATATATAGGTAGAGGAGGAGAGATAGAGAAGAGGGAGAGAGAGGGAGAGATAGGTTGAAGAGGAAGATAGAGAAGAGATGGAGATAGATAGGTAGAAAAGGGAGAGAAAGAAGAGGGGTAGAGGGAGAGTGATATGTATAAAGGGAGAGAGAGAAGAAGATAGGGGAGAGAAGGAGAGACATAGAAAGGGGGTGATATAGAGAGATAGAGGGGGATGGTGAAATAGAGAGAGATAGAGATATATGGGAAGAGAAAGAGAGAGAGAGAGAGATATATGGGAAGATAAAGAGAGATGGAGATATATGGGAAGAGAAAGGAAGAGAGGTGGAGATAGAGTATATGGATAGGGGCGATAGGGAGGCAGAGATGGTGAGATATAGAGAGGGGGAGATAGAGAGGGGGAAGGAGAGAAAGGGATATAGATAGGTAGAGGAAGAGAGATATAGAAGAGGGGGAGAGAGTGAGAGATAGGTTGAAGAGGAAGAGAGAGAAGAGATGGAGATAGATAGGTAAAAAAGGGAGAGAAAGAAGAAGGGTAGAGGGAGAGCGATATGTAGAAAGGGAGAGAGAGAAGAAGCTAGGGGAGAGAGGGAGAGATAGCTCAATATATATAGAGGGAGAGGGAGAGACATAGAAAAAGGGGTGATATAGAGAGATAGAGGGGGATGGTGAAAGATAGAGAGATAGAGATATATGGGAAGAGAAAGGAAGAGAGGTGGAGATAGAGAGTCGATGGATAGGGGGGATAGGGAGGGAGAGATGGTGAGAGATAGAGAGGGGGAGATAGAGATGGGGAGGGAGAGAGAAAGGGATATAGATAGGTAGAGGAGGAGAGATAGATAAGAGGGTAGAGAGGGAGAGATGGGTTGAAGAGGAAGAGAGAGAATAGAGGGAGATAGATAGGTAGAAAAGGGACAGAAAGAAGAGGGGGAGAGCGAGAGTGATATGTAGAAAGGGAGAGATAGAGAGAGAAGATAAGGGAGAGATGGAGAGATACCTCAATATATATAGGAGAGGGAGAGACAGAGAAAGGGGGTTATATAGAGATAGAGGGGGATGGTGAAAGAGAGAGATAGAGATATATGGGAAGAGAAAGAGATGGAGATATATGGGAAGAGAAATATAAGAAGAGAGGTGGAGATAGAGAGTCGATGGATAGAGGGATAGGGAGGGAGAGATGGTGAGAGATAGAGAGGGGGAAGGAGGAGAGAAAGGGATAGATAGGTAGAGGAGGAGAGATAGAAAGAGGGAGAGGGAGAGATGGTTGAAGAGGAAGAGAGAGAGAAAGAGATGGAGATAGATAGGTAGAAAAGGGAGAGAAAGAGAGGGAGGGAGGCGTGTAAGAAAGGGGGAGAGAAGATAGAGGGGAGAGAGGGAGAGATAAGCTCAATATATATAGAGGGAGAGGGAGAGACATAGAAAGGGGTGATATAGAGATAGAGGGGGATGGTGAAAGAGATAGAGAGATTGTGATAGAGGTAGAGAAAGATATGGATAGAAAGAGATAGAGAGAGGAGTGAGAGGGAGATAAAAAGAGAAATAGAGATAGAGATATAGAGTAGGAGAGATGGAGGGAGAGATGGACTGAATGAGAGAGAAAGGGGGGAGAGGGAGAGATAGCTCAATAGATAGAGGGGGGAAGAGGCCGGAGTGACATAGATAGTGGGAGATATAGAGATGAGAAAGGCTGACAGGAGATATGTAATCCCACCTCCTATATCTCTATCTATTCATCATATCTCTTTATCTCTCTACCTCTCTCTATCTCTTGTCCCCTATTTGTATGTTTCTCATTGTATCTCCCTCTCTATATTTTTCTTCCCTCTATTTATCTTTGTCTCCTTAAGTGTGCAATGGGTACATTGAAGGGGTCTTAAAGGAGAATTATCATATCTTTAATCAAATGGAATGCTACATTGAGCATAAATCCCCAAGGACACATGCAATCCTTGGTTGTTGACATGAAACAACCAATCAAAATTTAGTTTCTCTTTTCCCTCTCTTTTCCTTTGTATCTCTTATATTTCTCTCTCTCATGCTTTCTCTCTCTCTCTCTCTCTCCCTCTCTATCTATCTAAGTTCATCTCTTTCTCTCATTCTCTATCTTTTTAGTTTCTATCTCTCTTTGTATTAGCTAATAGGCTACATATATTGTGAGATTTGAGCTTGAAACAAATCTCATGTCTGGAAACCACTAGTATTGTGTAGTTGGAAAACAAGTTTCAACTACCATTTAATGGTAAACCAGCTGTAGTGTAATGGTAAAATCCACTAAAATATCAGGTAAAAGCCTATATATACTATTGCATAATAATAAATATAATTATTTTATATATAATTTAATCTAATATTACTATTATATTAAATATATATTATATTAATTATATTTTGTATTATATAAAAATATACTTATTATTAATTATTAATTATAATAATTTTATATGTATTTAATAATTTTGTTAAAGAATATAATATATAATTATAATAAGTCGAATAATTATATAATTTATTATGTAAAATATAGCTAATATATACTTAACTATATTGTAGAATATTAAAACCTCGCTAAATGGCACTAGAATTTTCAATTTAATTAACATACTCTAAAAACGTAGCTCGTCAAATTAGAGAAGTGAAAGGTGAATACCAACGCCGAGGAAGAGTTTGGAGGAGTGAAAAAAAGGTGAATACTAGTGTCGAGGAAGAGTTTGGAGGAGTGAAAAAAAGGTCAATACTAGCGCCGAGGACGAGGTTGAGGGAACTCAAGGAAAATCCATGACCAAGGGACAATGAGTACTGTAAGTTTGGCACCCCCATTCTCTTTAACTTGCATTTTTCATGCCTAGTTTCCAAAGATCTTCTCATACATTGGCACCCCCATTATGGCTACACAATTTCTTACTCTTTGTGCATGATCTCTAGATCTCAATTTAGATGCAATCTTTACGCATGCATAATAGGGATAATAGGAGCTTCATGCCTTGAACAAGGGTTTCAAATTCACCTCAAACATTCAATGGGAGTAAATGTGGATCAACCTCTATGATATTGCACTCAAGTTTTGCATCTAGAGCACCCATGCACAAAGATCATGAATACATATTAACACACAGGATCACACAGGCAAAGAGATTCATGCCAAGTAGAAAAAAAACCTTAGATAAAAGCTCATGGTTCACAATGATATGCACATAGATCAACCTAATACATGGTCTTCACATGCCATAATGGTCTGCACCCGATTCTTCCAATGCTAAATGTGAATCTCCAAATTCTTTGCAGATTGGACTTTACTTTGTCATGCACAAGCAACTTACAAACCCCACAACTTATATTAATAGCCTCAAAGCAACAATGTACATAGGTAATTAAAACCCAAAACCTCTCTCAAGTGCATAAATACCTTGAAGAAGATGTTGGTTGATATTTTCTTTGCTCAATGCTTCACAAAAAAAAATGGAAACACAAAACACATATCCATATACACAACAAAAATTTGTATGCAATTTTTTTTAGGAACTTGGATGTCATGGCTTTCACAAGTACCCTACATAAAGAGAATCGTCTACACAAAAGGAGGGATATTGAATCTAAACACAAACACATTTTTAATTTAATTATGCAATAACACTAGGTCATAAATGAACCCGTTTTGCTTTGATATCATGTTTGAGAACTCATAATTAAGTACCACTATGTTCTTTAAATCATGTCCAACCGTATAAGAGAAGACCACTGCTATGTGTACTTGGATACCATGGAGAAAGGCTCTTTGGGATCTTTCATCAATCAAGGTATTGTTAAAATTTAACACCTAAACATGAGAATGAAGAATCTTTCCTATGATGGTGGCCAATTATGCTTCTCAACACCTAGATTACAAAATCTTTGTCAATATCATTGCCATCACAATTAAACCTATTGTTTGAGATATGGTCATACAGGTAAAAAAATTGGATTTCTTGATAGTAGATACATTCTAGACAATCCAATCCTTGCATCAGAGATTGTTGAATGGGCCCAACAAACTACTCATGATGCCCTTACTATTAAGTTAAAACTTTAACAAGGCATATGATTGCATCAAATGTCCTTTCATGACCTTTGAATGAAGAACCTTCATTCAAAAATGATGCCATGTCAAGACTTTAAAATGAAGGTATTTTTTATTTTAAATATTTCATGTCCAAAATGCTTTATAAAAGGAACCTTTGCATGAAGGACCTTCAAATGAAGACCTTAATTCAAAGGTCCTTCATTAGAAGATCCTTCATATGAAGGTTCCTTTATTTCCATCCCATTAGAGCTCTTAGAGTTGTTATAGATATTCTTGTTTTGAAGTAGAGATTGGACCATCAAATAGTGTCACCATGACTCTACCAAGATATCCATCAAATTGACAAACCTTGACTTAACAACCACAAATTCACAAGAAAATTACCCCTGCCATCCCTAGGGCATCACTTCAATGCCAAGTTTCTTGCTTTAAAAAACCCCTAAATGAAATTAACCTCTATCATACCATGTTTGAAACCAATCCACCGAGTTACAGTTCCAAGACAGTGGGTGGATTGGTGGATGTCATTTCAATTTAGCCCTCAAACCCTTACACAGGAAAAACAGGACAGTCCCTGTTTTGATTGTTTTCTCACACAAAATAGTGATTTAGAACTTCAAAACAAATGAAAATGAAAGGGAACACATATATTTATCTACACCAATGATCTCAAAGAATTTCAAGCTTGTAAGGATCCATACAACACAAAAGAACTTCAGAAAAATAGTAAAAACACAAAAAATTGCTTCAAGAACGTGGTATTTGATATGAAATTTTAGTATCAACTCCTCTAAAAACCTTTTTCGTGCGCCTTGGAAGGATTTTTAAATCATCTTATACCCCAACTACCTTCAACCAATGTCCACAACTGACTTAAAACACTTAACAACCCATTATTTTGCAAAATTGCAATTTTGACAACTTTTAATGTTAACCCCTTAAACTATAAAGTTTCTTTTAACTTTAAGTTTGTTGGGTAGCCAATTATTTTAAATTATCAAATCCTACCATCATACATAATCAAAATTTTATTGTTTCAAATGTGTTGTGCAATTTTCGCACACACGCCCCGCTGGAAGCAGGGACCCTCTTTCGCTTTGGTTTTGGTGTTTTGGCCCTTTCTTTTGAGGTGATGTTATTTAGGCATGTGCTTTAATGTTTATTTTGAATGCCTAAGTGTTTCGCCCAAGGTTATCCATTGAAAATCTTAACACTGGATGAATTTCGGGCTTTTGCCTTGATTCGGGATTTTCCACCCTGGTCAGATTTTCCTGGATCCCACTTGGACTCTGGTTTTGCACCATGATTCAGGGATTTTTGATCTTCACAGATTTCTGCGTGGTCTGGATTTTCCTGGATTCCACCCTATTTTTGGTTTCTCGGGTTTCATGACTATCTTATCGATTGCATTAATGGCTTCGTACGTGCTTTGAAGGCTAGGTTTTCATTTGATTTCTAAGATCTTTTGTGCCATTATGCTCACTATTTGCCATTGTCTGAGTTGGGCTACATCCTTAGTGTTTGTTCTTGAGGCTTTTGGCTTTGATTGACTTCGTTTTGGGGCGTTCGGGCTTGAACTGTTTGATTTGGTGGCTATTTCTTGGGCATTCTCTCCTCTGTTCTTTGTGGGTGCCATTGGGCTTCACATTTTCCGCTTCTGGGGTTAATTTCCGCTTCATAATGGTATGTGTCTGATTACCCTGCCTTTGATTGAGAATTATGTATGGCACTTTGAGGTTATGAGAGTGATCGTTTCATGCTAGGGGTGTTCGGTTTTGCGTCATTTGTCATCCCTTGGGTAAGTTTTGAGTTCATATGTCCATCTGCATTTTTAATGAATCTTGCCTGAGAGTAATTAGTAAACCCTAGTGATGACTCAATAGTGAAACAACTAAACTCTGAGCTTTCCTGTGTGCTAATGGCAGATGAATAGGGTTCAGACCTAGGGCAGTGCCATATCAGGTGATTTCATTTTAAGATTGACCTAGAATGAAAAGAAAATTCATGAAAGGTCTGTTCCCGACTTGCCCTAAGTTAAACTTTTTGAAATCCATAGTTGGTTCAGTGTCTGGATGAGATCGGGACTCTCCATCCCTTCTGCATCCCCTTCGCCGTGACACTATCATTTTTACACCGATGAAATCTTGTATGCATATCAGTCGGTGAGACCTTTTCTTTCGCCGAAACCTCACCCCGTGAGGAGATGTCTCATCGACATGCTTGTTCATACTCGCTTTTGGTGAGATAAGTCCTTGTCGCCAAGAGGTCCTAGTGGGATCCAGTAACTTTACCGATATTTTTTTGCTTCACCAAGACTTCCATCCTTCGGTGAGACCTCCCATCGAGCTCTTTTCGCTTTCGCCGAGCTTTATTCTTTTCAGTCACTGTTACCCTTCGAAGTCGGGGAGATGTCATGTAGGTCATTCTGTGTTAAGCCGAAGCCCTTTGTAGGTTTGTATTAGGTCGCCAGGACACTGTAATTCTCATACCCAAAGTCTTTCTGTAGGAAAGACAAACCTCATCGCCAAGAGCTCATAGCGGGTTCCTTTTCATCTTGCCGATCTTCCGTTATGTTGCTGGGACCTCTAGCCGAACTCAAACGCTTCACTGAAAGCCCTCCTGAGTCCATATGTTCGCTATGACCATATCTTTCTCACACTGAAGGTCTCTTGTGTTCTATCACTAGTTGGCAAGACCAAGAGAAGTCACTAAGACCTTACCTCGACTACCCGCTGGTCACATCGAGATGTTCCTCATTGACATTTGGCAAGACTCTATAAGTTCGCTGAGACATCATATAGATAAAATTTGGCCTAGCCGAAGGGATTACTTAAACTCTGATAGTCAGTGGGACAAGGGCGATTCGCTGTGACTTTATACCGAAGAAAATCTCTCATCGACGTGACTTTCATATTCGCTTTCGGCAAGACGTGCCCCATTCAACGTGACCTCTTTTCCGAATGAAATTTGTTCGGCCGAAATACACTCATTTGCTTCACTGAGACTTCCCCCTAGTCACCAGGATGTTACACCGAAACCACTAAGTCTTAGCGAAGCCTATCCTAGTGACTTCCTTTGGCGAGACTTCTGGGAGTCACCGAGACTCCTCGGAGAAATGATCAACTCTTGCTAAAACCTACGTTCTAGGAATCCCCATTGGTTCATAACTTTTCCTTAACCGTGGATGTCTGTTAGGTCCGGATTTCTCTAAAATCCGCCATCTCCTAGATTTCCCAAAAATCCTCTTTGGCCCGTTCCTCACGGATATCTGTCCCTCATGGATTTCCCTGAAATTTGGTAAAATATAAAGGAGCATGAAATAATTGGATTCGTTTATAATTTGTGATGCATTTGATGATTATTTCATGTCGTATTTGGATCTCCCATGTGAATTTATTGATGAAAAATGATCAAGTTTAATGATTAAGTAGGTGTTTCCTGACTATTCCATTGGAATCTGATCAGTTTGGAATTTCCCAAAATTCCTCTCTGGCTCAGATTTCGCGGATGGTCTTGAAACCCGAAATTTGTTGTGGTCATTTTATATGGATTTTAATAACACCTTGACTATATGAGATGCATTCTAATGGTGTGTTGATGAATTGACCCTACTTTCCTGTGGTTTTTATTATGTTTTCATGTTGAACGCAGGCTGAATCTAGCAAGGCAGCAGCTGGTTCCTCATTGTTTGATGTAGAGAGGATTAAGCTGGACATTAAGAGCAAGGTCCTTAAGAGCAAGATCACTTCTATCTAGTCAGAAGAACGCAGGCTGAATCTAGCAAGGCAGCAGTTGGTTCCTCATTGTTTGATGTAGAGAGGATTAAGCTGGACATTAAGAGCAAGGTCCTTAAGAGCAAGATCACTTCTATCTGGTCAGAAGTCACTGATATGAATGTTGGCCTATGGGATTATGAAGAGTTTAAAGAAAGAATGGCAGATAAGGACCCACCTTTGGTGACTCAAAGGATGATGGAATCAGGCTTGTCCCATGTTGCTGGTTTCCCTTCTACGGTGCAGTGCTATGAGTTGGTCCTTGAGTGCGCCAGGCACTATGATCAGGATACACAGAGGATTATTAGGCCTCAAGGGAGAGTTGTTGCAAATCTCAACCCGGTCTCCATTTCCCAAACATTTGATATGCCAGACAAATCTCATGTGGTGGGATTCACCATTGAGGCAGCTCAGGAGTTCTACGATGACCAAATTGTGAAGTCACTGCAGCTAATCAATTCCTGGCTAGGGAAGCCCAAATCACACTATTCCAAGTTTCCTAAGCAGCTGTTTAGAGAAAAATTCAAGAAAGAATACTATGACGCCATCACTTTTCTTAGCAGGGTGGTTGGATTGAGGAGTGCTGGTACATTTGAGAATTGGATGTGCCATGCAATTGTAAGGATGGAACGAGAGAAAATTGACTACCATTAGGCAGGGGTCATTAGCCAAGTAATTCACAAGTAGTTTTCCAGTGTGTTGCAGACAAAGATCTTCACAATGACCTCCTATTTGGTCTATGCACTGGCAAGATTCCATCCCTACAGCGGATTGGATACAAAGGGAATTTTCGGAAGGGACATCATCTATGAAATTTTCCCTTAGTTGTATTTAGGAAGCTTAGACTATAGGAGGGAAAATGATGCATTTACCATGCATATCACCAGAATGCTTCAGGAAGTAGAGCATGTTAGAATTTCAGATCAAGCAAAGGAGCTCATCAAGAAATATGGAGCCTGGTTCATTCAATTCCCAACCTTCTCCTACATTTGGATTGATGGCTACCAAAGGGCCCCATACAAACTTCCACAGTATCCCACTGACCACATCATATTGTTGGAAGTAACTAGATAGATTTGTGACTTTGATGCCATTTTCAAGAAGGACAAGAATAAGGTTGGATTCGGTGGAGAATTCCCCTTGAGGATTGGCACTGGAGAGGTTTGTCCTTCCATTGGTTCTGCCCAAGCTTCAGAGGAAGAAATGAGTGCTCTTGGTTTGTCCTCCCACTCCAAGAGATCCAGATTTGACATCATAGGAGAAGCTCAAAAGAAGGCCAGCAGAGAATATAGCCATAAGGTAAATTTGGAGGACTACTCGGCCAACTGCGGTGATGAATTTAAGGTTAGAAAGAAGAAATTCTCTCGGCTTCCGGTGGATGCAGTCCGGTTGTATAACGTAAGGGCAGTTCTTGATTAATTGGAAGATGATGGGAACTTGATTCAGGACCATGCCTATGAAGCAGTAAAAGATAGATCGATTGGTGATATAGACTGGTTAGAGGAGGAGCAAACGGAACTAAAACAATTGATGGATCCAGTTATCAAAGTTACCAAGATGTGGCTCAAGCACACGGTATGGGATTTGGAAAACGAGGGAGTAAAGTGCACATACAACCTGATGGGAGACTTAGATTCCCATTCCACCTCTGAGGAGTCCATAGGGCAGTAGGATCCTAAAGGTAAAGGTAAACTGGACTCTCCTCTCAAAGTCAAGATTAAAGGTGTACAAGAAATAGAGGTCTAGGAAACAGAAAAACAGAGGAGGCCAAAGGCCAAGAAGAGAACAAGGACTAAGAAGTCCAAGCAGAATCTTGAGGCTGGTGATCCTATGCCCAAAAGGAGGAGAATTATAAAATTGTCAGAGAAGGCTAGCTCCAAGATTGGGGAGGAAGAAGTTGCCCCACCAGTGATAAATGTTGAAAGCTCAGAGGAGAAGGCCAAAGTGTATGCAAGGAAGTCTAGGATTCCTTCTCCCAGGGACAGTGTGCCTAGGGTTGACCTACCTCTGGTGGTTTCTCATGAGGAGCAGCGTGATGATGTGCCTCCCACTCACAAAGCTCAAGGTGAACCAGATGAGGAGGAAAATGTTGTGGATCATCTGGATACTGAAGATGAAGAGTTTTATGAAGGTGATCTTCATAGTACAGAGGCAAAAATTGAAAAGATAATGCAGTCCCCCATGGTTGCACATGCAGACTCTCCTGTTAGAGCTAAAGAAATTGAATCTCCTCCGAGGGAGGTGGAGGCAGTAAAGGTTCTCTCACCTACACTTGAAGAGGAGCATGCTGAGGGGAAGGAAAGTGAAACAAATGAGACCCCTGAAAAATAGAATTTGAGTGAGGAGGCACCTAAGGATCAGCAGGAAGAGGAAATGGGGCAGAGCAGGGTGCAATTGGAGTCCACTGTCCCTAATTGGTTGGAGAAAGAAATAAAGAGAAAACAGGTAGTAGTGGAGGATAGTCCACTGAACTGGGATGCACTACTAGCGAGGATTGGAAAAGATAAAGGTAAGAAGAAGGATAGGGTTATCTCACGGTTTGAGAGAGATGAGTCACATAACAAGGTTGTTCATATTGCTACCCTTGTTCTAGATAAAAACAGAGACGATGTGGCTAGGGATGATTATAATATATAGACCTTTAATCTTGGGCCTACATCAGTTGAGCAGGATATTGAGGACTATGAGGTCTCCAGTGCAGTTATTGTGGATAGATTGAGAAGGGAAATGAAGACCAAGCAGGAGCTGAAGAGAGAAAATGAAAATCTTAGGAAGTGCTTGGAGGAATTAATGAAGCCACTGTAGTCCATTAATCCTTCTTCCTCTACTACTAATCCTCTGCCTTAGGAGCATAACTGAGCTAGAAAAGATGAAATCTTCCACCCTTGCCACTGTGAATTGGTTGAAAGGGGTGCAAGAAGAGGGTGATGAAGCTATTAAGGAGATTTTATCAACTGGGAAGGATGCTATCATGGTGATTGAATGGTTGAAACAGGTGTTGGCACAAGATAAGGAGGATACAGACCTCCTTCTGCAGAAAACCAAAACTCTAATGGAATACACCCGGGACAGGTTGGTAAGTGATGGGATCCTTCCTTCCTCTAGGGATGTCGAACCTTGGGAGTGGTTCGAGGCACTGCAAATTAGGCAGAAGGTGTTGAAAAAGATTCACAAACGAAGGAAGCAGATTGATGACGCCCTAACTGGGATTTACAATGGTTCCATTGCCTTCTTTGAAATCATGATAGGAAGAAGAAAGATCGCACCCAAGTACTTGAGCCTAGAATAGTTGAGAGAATGGTGGCATGATGTGTATGCACCACTTGATGATGGTTCTATTTCCGAGTACCAACTGGATGATGCGGCCACCTACCTCGCAGTTATTGATAAGCATGTGACATATAAGGTAGATTGGGATAAGTCGGTCAAACACTCAAGGGACGAAATTGCATCCATTAAGAGGCAATTTAGGGTTCTTCCAGTACCACCTATGGTTAACTTAGATGCAACATTCTTGAAGCTATATGAAGAGTCAGATCGGCGTGGGGATAATAGGGAAGAGAGCTAATGATGGGCTGCAACGCGATTTGTGCTTCCCTATTATCTTCTTGTGCATCGTCCGAGCTACATTGTGGATCCCGGGCCGACTTTGACGAGATGTGCATTTAATACCCATTTGACCCATTTCGAAGACTCTCTTGGCTGGGTTGTTGTGCTGAGTTATTGTTGTGAAACCCTTGCCTAGCCAACGGGTTTCTAGGGATTTCTATAAATTGGGCATTTGGCCTCATTTGTAAAGGGTTAGATAGTTAGAAAGTTAGTCAAAAAGAGTTAGAAGATAGAAGTAGAGCAGAACAGTTAATCAAGTAGGGCTAGGGTTAGTGAATAGTGGCTCTCAAGCAAATATTGTAATAGAAGTTGGAATTGTTGCTACAGTGGATATTTCGAATGCAAATAATGACATTGTGATTTGGTGCCATATTTGTTTTCTCTTGTCTTGCATGGTTCCTGTTATCTAATCTTTAAAATTGCTTTGAGTTGGTTAAGGTTTAGATTAGATTTGATTCAATAATACTTATGGTTTGGTACTTGAATGTTGTAGCAATCCCTCAGTCCATACTTTTCGTAACCAACTGATTGTTAGTTGCTTTGCAAAGTTAGCCTGGACTATCATATTCATTGTGCTTAAGTTCGATTGTGAGGGTTTATTCATTTCAGCTGCAATAAGGTTGTTTGAATGGATGCTCATGATTTGAAAATCTTAACACCTTAGAAGATTGCACTGTTTCTACAAGATTTCAGATGTATCCGGGTCGAATAGAGATCAGTTTGAGGGATTGGTCCATTTTAGTGTTTATCATTGGCATTGTTAATCTTAGGAGTAGCATTAAATTTAAGATCTCTTTGAAACCCTTACCTTTTTCTATTTCTTTGATTCTTGGGTTAGATCTAGGAATGAAGTATTGATATATTGTTAAATCTGATAAAATCGATTCAATAGTTTGCTTGTAGTAAGGTCCCATTGTGATTACCAACAATTTCACATTTATCACTGAGTTGTTTATGCCTTGTCAAGACCTGACATTAGAGACCTTGGGGTTATCTCTTGAGGCTTGCTGATAGAGACTTACCTTTCAAGAGAGATAGGATATTGCATCTTGTCTGTGTGACGGTGTTTTCTGCACAACAACAAAATGACTATGGGCACTAACTTTCACTATTTGAAGATGTTGAAACCTTGTCATAGAGAACTAGAACATTGATGCAACCACTCATCCTGCCTTAAAACATACCAAAAGTCTCCTAGCAATTAGACATAGGAAGATTTTAGATGACTTAAACAATTTTTATTTCCAAAGCATAAACTTATGATGACTTAACCAGTCATAGTACACACTCCCTCCCCGTTAACCACTTAGACATATGGAGTTTATCAATGGAAAGTTGAACCACCTCACACATGCACCCGAATTATGTCTACTAGTGTTCTAAATCATCTTTTTCAAGACGACTTAAACCAAAATATTATGTATGGTGAAACTGATGCAGGAGCACCTAGGAAACACTAGGCAGTTACACTAAGCAATTAGGAAATCTAGGATGAATTTTTGTTTTTGATGTGTTACCATGAAGGTCATGTTGACCATTGAGTAAAGGAGATAGCTTAGGGATATGTTTGATCTCTAGGATAGAAATTGAGGAAGGGTGGATGAGTTTAGAAACTCATTTTACTTAGTTTACTAGAAATTGGCAAAAGTTGCAAAATGGTGCATTTTACAACTTTTCCACAATGTAACTGACATGTTCGACCAAGGGGAGGCATAACTAATTTTTTTGACCTATATAGGGTGTGCGTCGACCTGAGAGCAAGGTTGGAAGCATTTTACTTTGATTAGAGTTTTTGAATTCAATAAAAGACAGTGGTGTTTTAGTGTGAATTTCTGGTTTTGTCTCAAAGTAGAGCTTTAATGGATTGAAATTGTTATTGTATTGTACGTAGGATGTAGTGTGTAGATAGGTTAAGCCCTGCGTGGTAGCAATTTAGATTTCTAGTTCAGTTTCAAGCATTATAGTAGGTAGTTGTTTCTTTGCATTTGCTGATCTGACAGTTTGTTGGTAGAAAATGGAGGTTTAGGCCACATTCCCACTGTACATAATGTGCGACCTCTTGGGAATTGTGACTAGAATCCATGATTGTAAATATGGTAGGGTTAGGATTCATTAGAAGTTAGGTTATCACTATGGAAGTCTTCTTCTAGGTGAGCTAGGAAGTGTCCGGCTAGGGAAGACAAGGAGTGCAAAGAACTTTGATTTGCAGGGGTGATCATTTCTTGTCAACTCACGGTGTGGAGAGGGTAACTAGATGCCTTGCAAAGGCTTATCATGGAGGAGGAAGCTCCACCAATCCATTTGGTGAGAGAAACTCCTGACAGTTTGCTGTGTGGTTAGGAAATGGCTTAAAAAAGGCCTAATTTGCTAATTGAGGGTTATGGCTGTGTACGGACAGTTGAGGGTTAAGACCTCAAAAATATTTGAGGGATGGGCATAAGGATCAGGAACCCTAAGGGAAGATTTTGTGTTATTTGGGAAACTTAGGAGAACAACCCTGTTTTCTCGGAGAAGAAGACCTAATTGGGGGCTCCTAGGCTAGTAGTCCTTTTAACCCTAAATGAGGGTTTGGTGGAAGCAATGACAAGATGGAGTTAGGAGGATCCTTTAGAGGCATGATGGGATGGAAAGAACCTGTTAGAAACCTCTCCACACCCCTGCAAAGCTAAGTTCAAGGTTTGGAGTAGAATAGCCTTTAGGGTGGATTAAGGGCTAAGGAAGAGTTGGAGACATTGCACCAAGATTGACTTGGTAGGTTGATTTGTGATGGTAGTGGGGTTGGAAAAGGAAACCAGGGGAACCTAACCAAGAAGAAGACCCTATAGGTTAAGGTGGTGAAGCAAGAAACCAAGGAGGTCTTGCAAGCAAGACCTAGAGCAGGAATCAGTGATTGATTCCTCCAACCTCCCTATCAAATTGGTATTAGAGCAGCAAAAGATTTGGGATAGAATAATATTTGTCAGAGATTGAGTCTAGTGGTTCCACTAACATGGTGACAAATGCAGAATTGGCCAAGAAGGTCAAAGAATAGGAGGAAGACAATAGGCTAATGAGGGAAAGAATAGCCCAACTTGAGGAAGTAATGAGTAATGTGCAGTTGGAAGGAAGGGTACCAAAGAAAGAAGAGGTTGCAGAGGAAGAAAAGATCCATGAACCTGACCCTATTTTGCAAGAAGAGTCTTTCTTGAAGGAATTGAAGGCTTTGAGTGGAAAAGAACTTGAAGGCATACCACTGTTTAGTGGGAAAATGGAAGCTGATCTAGTCATGGATTAGATAGAGGGAATGGAAAACCATTTTGAGTGTGATGGAGTCACTGAAGCACATAAGGTAAAGGTGGAAAAATCAAGATTGAGAGGTTCTGCCTTGACATGGTGGAAGTTCATTCAGACAGAGAGAGAAAAGGAAGGCAAGAATCCTATTTCTACTTGGAAGGGAATGGTTGCCAAAGTGAGAGAAGCATACATGCCTGATGATTATGAAATTCAGTTACACAAGAAAAGACAGAGCTTGAGACAAAGAGACCAAGATGTGAATTCTTATACTGAGGAGTTTCAAAAACTTTGCATGAGGTCTAATGTTACTGAGGATGAAAGTCTTAAGGTGGCTAGATACCATAACAGTTTGAAGTGGAACATTCAAGAGGAGATGAATCTTCTAAGTCCCAAGACAGTGCACCAATGATATCAATTGGCTATAAAGATTGAAGAGAGGAGTAAGAGGAAATGAGATCAGGATTCTAAGAGCAAAGGAAAAGGCAAAGATCAAAGAGGACATAGAAGTGGATACCAAGGTAGAGGGAATGAACAAAGAAATCAGGGAGAGTCTAAACTCATAGAGCATGGAGGTGAAAAAACTTCTAGAGGAGGCTATGGAAGAGGTAGAGGACCTCAAGGAGGTTCAAATAGAGGAAGAGGAGCAGGCAGAAGTAACTCATACTTTGCTAGTACGAAGTGTTACAACTGTGGTCAAGTAGATCATCCAACTTATAGGTGCCTGGAGAAATCATCTTCATCAAATACAAAAAAGAGAGTAGCATATGCTCAAGAGGACACCATGAGTGTCAAGTCACCAAAGGTTAGTCACATAGAATCATAAATGGGGGAGAACCTGATGTTTAGCAGGGTTCTAATCAGACAACCTATCAAAGAAGAGCCAAAGCAAAGGAGAGCCTTATTCAGGGCAAGATGCAAAATACTTGGAAAGGTGTGCAAGGTAATAGTGGATTCAGGGTCTACTGATAACATTATCTCTGAGGAGCAGTAAGGAAGTTAAAATTGGAGAAGATACCCCACACTAGTCCTTACAAGGTGACATGGTTGAACAAAGGACAAAGTTTTCTTGTCAATGAGCAAACAATGGTGGAGTTCTCCATTGGAGGGTACAAGGATAAGTTGATTTGTGATGTGTTACCCATGGATGCATGCCATCTTCTATTGGGAAAACCATGGTAGTATGATAGAGGTGTCATCTATGATGGAAAGGAGAACACTATCTCATTCAAGAAGGATGGAAAGACACTCAAACTGCAGTCACTGTCAGATGAGGAAGAAGGACATTCAAAGACCCCTAGTGTCTTGTTAAGTAGTGGCAAAGAGTTTATCAACACTCTACAACAAGGGGGGGAAGGATATGTGGTAATGGTGCAACCCAAGGGGGAAGATAAGGCTAAGAAAATAGTCATACCATAAGCAGTCTAGAAGTTGCTTGAGAAGTACAAGGACATAGTCAGTGATGGGACACCAACAACCTTACCTCCAAAGTGAGCCATCAGTCATTAGATTGACTTTATACCAGGGGATTCATTTCCAAACAAAGTAGCTTACAAGCTTACACCAGATCATAACCTAGAAGTAGCTAGACAAGTGTAGGAGTTATTAGACCAAGGACTAATTAGGAAGAGCATCAGTCCATGTGTAGTACCAGTGGTCTTAGCAACCAAGAAAGGTGGTAAGTGGAGGTTATGCACTGATTCTAGGGCTATCAATAGAATTACAATAAGATATAGGTTCCCTATTCCTAGGATTGAGGATTTGATGGATTGTCTTGGAGGAGCTCAGTATTTTACCAAGTTGGATCTCAAGAGTGGATACCATCATATCAGAATCAAATATGGGGATGAGTGGAAGACAACTTTTAAGACAACGGATGGGTTTTATGAGTGGAGAGTTATGTCGTTTGGCCTCTCTAATGCCCCTAGCACATTCATGAGGCTCATGAATGAAGTGCTTAAGGATTTCACAGGTATATTTGTGGTGGTGTATCTAGATGACATACTCATCTTTAGCAAGACAGCAGAAGAACATCTAAAGCATGTGGAGTTGGTTCTTAAAAGGTTGCAGGAGGAGAGGTTAGCCATCAACCTAGAAAAGTGTGAGTTCTTCAAATAAGAGCTTGTGTATTTGGGGTTTTTGGTATCCCAAGGATCATTGAAGATGGACCCAAGCAAAGTGGAAGTTATCCTAAATTGGCCTACACCAACCACATGGACAGAGGTAAGAAGTTTTCATGGGTCAACTCAATTTTATAGGAAGTTTATAAGGAATTTTAATGGCATATGTGCACCCGTACTTGATACAATCAAAGGTGGCCTAAAAACTAAGTTCAAATGGACTCTTGAAGTTGAGAAGGGTTTTGAGAAACTGAAACAAGAAGTGGCAACTCAACCCATACTTTTGTTACCTAGTTTTGATAAGTTATTCACTGTGGAATGTGATGCAAGTGGAATTGCAGTAGGAGGAGTACTCAGCCAAGAAGGCAGGCCTATAGCTTTCTTTAGTGAAAAGCTTAATGAAGCTAAGAAAAATTATTCTACCTATGACCTAGAACTCTATGCTCTAGTACAGTCACTTAGAAAGTGGAGGCATTATCTGCTACCTAAAGAGTTTGTAGTGTTCACTGACAATCAAGCACTTAGCTACATCAACACTCAAGAGAAATTGAGCAATAGACATTTGAAGTGGATGGAGTATCTTCAAGCTTTCACTTTCACCATCAAGCACAAGAAGGGACAATTGAACAAGGTGGTAGATGCACTAAGTAGAAGACTGTTGACAATGCAGGAGATATAGGTAAAGAGCATTGGAATAGAGAGTTTCAAGGATCTCTATGGGGAAGATGAAGACTTCTCGGAAGCATACAAGGTATGTTCTGACTTTGAGAATCACTTTCATAGTCAATACTCGGAGTATACATTGCAAAGTGGATTTTTATTCAAGGGAAATCAATTGTGTGTTCCAAGAGGATCAATGAGAGAGAATCTCATCTAGGAGAAGCACAATGGTAGTCTTAGTGGTCATTTTGGCATCAACAAGACAATGGAACTAGTGCAGATGTTCTATTATTGGCCCAAGTTGCCAGGGGATGTCAGAAGGTATGTGGAGCAGTGTGTAGTTTGTATGAAAGCCAAAGGGGGAGCTAGTAATGCAGGTTTGTATCAACCTCTACCCATTCCCAACAGACCATGGGAGTGTGTTAGCATGGATTTTGTTGTAGGACTCCCTAAGACTAAGATAGGGTTTGATAGTGTCTATGTGGTGGTAGATAGATTCAACAAGATGAGTCACTTTATCCCTTGCAAGACCACACATGATGCTAGCTATATTGATCATCCCTTCTTCAAAGAGATTGTGAGGATCCATGGATTTCCATTGAGCATTGTCTCAGACAGGGATGTGAAGTTCATGAGTCATTTTTGGAAGACTCTATGGAGAAGATTAGGTACTAACTTGTCTTTTGGATCAGCCTACCATCCTCAGAAAGATGGAAAAACTGAGGTGGTTAATAGAGTGTTAGGTAACCTTCTAAGATTCCTAACTAAAGAGTATGGACAGACATGGGACTTGGTCATATCACAGGTTGAGTATGCATACAATGATAGTGTGAATAGGACTACAAGGAAGAGTCCTTTTGAAATAGTGTATGGAATATACCCAAGAGGTGTGTGTGAGCTTAGGGATCTAGGAGCTATGGAGCATAGGAGTGGAAATGCAGAGGATTTATCTTAGACCATGATGGAGATTCAGGAGCAGGTGAAGAAGACAGTCACCGAGGCTACTCAAAAGTTGAAAGAGAAGGTGGATTTATCTAGAAAGGATCTACAATTTGCAGTAGGAGACTATGTCATGGTCCACCTCAACAAATCTAGGTTGTAGAAGGGAATATCAACCAAATTTTAGATGAAAAGAGTGGGACCATGTAAGGTATTAGCCAAATATGGGAAGAATGCCTACAAGGTGGAATTACCTGCAGATTTAGGCATCTCTCCAGTGTTCAATGTAGTTAATTTGATCAGATATAAAGGATCAATCACTGACATGGATTAGAACAGCAGGGATATCTTCAAGGATGTGAGCAACATAGCCTTACCTACTGAAGATAAGCTACAAGCAGAGAGAATCTTGGAGTCAAGGGTGAAGAAGTCTACCCGACATAAGGAATACTTGGAACATGTCATCAAATGGAGGGACAAACCAGACTCAGAGGCTACATGGGTGGACAAAGGTCAATTTAAGAAGTAGGGCATTGATGTGTCATTGATCTCTCCTCACATTCCTTAGTTTTTGTGCAGAGAGGGGGTGAATGGTGCAGGAGCACCTAGGAAACACTAGGCAGTTACACTAAGCAATTAGGAAATCTAGGATGAATTTTTGTTTTTGATGTGTTACCATGAAGGTCATGTTGACCATTGAGTAGAGGAGATAGCTTAGGGATATGTTTGATCTCTAGGATAGAAATTGAGGAAGGGTGGATGAGTTTAGAAACTCATTTTACTTAGTTTACTAGAAATTGGCAAAAGTTGCAAAATGGTGCATTTTACAACTTTGCCACAATGTAACTGACATGTCCGACCAAGCGGAGGCATAACTAATTTTGTTGACCTATATAGGGTGTGCGTCGACCTGAGAGAAAGGTTGGAAGCATTTTACTTTGATTGGATTTTTTGAATTCAATAAAAGACAGTGGTGTTTTAGTGTGAATTTCTGGTTTTGTCTCAAAGTAGAGCTTTAATGGATTTAAATTGTTACTGTATTGTATGTAGGATGTAGTGTGCAAATAGGTTAAGCCCTGTGTGGTAGCAATTTATATTTCTAGTTCAGTTTCAAGCATTATAGTAGGTAGTTGTTTCTTTGCATTTGCTGATATGACAGTTTGTTGGTAGAAAATGGAGGTTTAGGTCACATTCCCACTGTACATAACATACGACCTCTTGGGAATTGTGACTAGACTCCATGATTGTAAATATGGTAGGGTTAGGAGTCATTAGAAGTCAGGGTATCACTGTGGAAGTCTTCTTCTAGGCGAGCCAGGAAGTGTCCGGCTAGGGAAGACAAGGAGTGCAAAGAACTTTGATTTGCAGGGGTGATCATTTCTTGTCAACTCACGATGTGGAGAGGGTAACCAAATGCCTTGCAAAGGCTTAGCATGGAGGAGGAAGCTCCACCAATCCATTTGGTGAGAGAAACTCCTGACAGTCTGCTGTGTGGTTAGGAAATGGCTTAAAAAAGGCCTAATTTGCTAATGGAGGGTTATGGTTGTGTACGGACAGTTGAGGGTTAAGACCTCAAAAATATTTGAGGGATGGGCATAAGGATCAAGAACCCTAAGGGAAGATTTTTTGTTCTTTGGGAAACTTAGGAGAACAACCCTATTTTCTCAGAGAAGAAGACCTAATTGGGGGCTCCTAGGCTAGTAGTCTTTTTAAACCTAAATGAGGTTTTGGTGGAAGCGATGACAAGATGGAGTTAGGAGTATCCTTCAGAGCCATGATGGGATGGAAATAACCTGTTAGAAACCTCTCCACACCCTTGCAAAGCTAAGTTCAAGGTTTGGAGTAGAATAGCCTTTAGGGTGGATTAAGGGCTAAGGAAGAGTTAGAGACATTGCACCAAGATTGACTTGGTAGGTTGATTTGTGATGGTAGTGGGGTTGGCAAAGGGAACTAGGGGAACCTAATCAAGAAGAAGATCCTATAGGTTAAGGTGGTGAAGCAAGACACCAAGGAGGTCTTGCAAGCAAGACCTAGAGCAGGAATCAGTGATTGATTCCTCCAACCTCCCTATCAGAAACCATTCTTCTACACAATACATTTGAGGCCTTGGTTGTGTAACTGGTGGACCATAGTCACATTTAACACTTGTTACAAAGTTTGGGAGTTAAAATGTTAAGTAGAAGTCTAGTAAATAAAATAACTTGGATTAAGACTATGAGACTGATAATGATTACTATTCATTACCTTTTCCCCTCAATTGTCATGCAAAAATCCTTGGAACATTTCCATACATTGTTCATTTAGGAAAATTCATCACTGAGTCTAGGTTTTTTAGGCTTCCATAGTCTCAGCTACTGTGAACTGCATCTCCCAAAATCCATGTTTGTGTTAGGTTGTAAAATAATGAAATTTTAAAGTCAATAGTTGCAAGGGATAGTCTCCTTCATACATTGATTTGATTTGTGATGGACAAATTTGGATGGTAGTAACAATAACTTGCAATCTATCAAGACTTGATTACCTTAAATAACTAGTCAAATTCTAGTGATGAAATGATAGATTAATCATAATGTCACCTTGGGATCACATCACCATGAAAGAACTTCATACAACTTCCTTATGAGTGCAGGTACCACCAAATAGGTATTTTTCAGATCTATCCTCCTTGAGCGAGGGAAATTCAGGAAGAGAAAAGGAAAGCGAGACATGTAGTAGGTCTAAAAGAGGGAGATCAACTAGAGGTCAAAAGATTAGAAGAAAATTATGTAAACGCATGGAATTTTTTCTTGTTGAAGGGGGGTCATGTTCTTATGATGATGAGAGCATAGGCGACATTGAGGTTCCCTTGAGGTACAAACATCTATGGAAACAATGGGTACCCAAGGAACTTCCTCCAATAAACATTGATTTTTGTGTCAACGAGAGGACATATCGCATAGCACCATCATCATTACATGGTTTGGGCCTATTTTGTATGGACGTCATAAAGGTCTGCTATGAAAAAGTTACTAAATTAATGGAGTATGTCAGACCCTGTTACAATTACAAAGATTGGATACAACTGGTTCGATATACACAAAGTATGCATAGGTATGCACTGTCTGCAAATTATATACAGCTAAAAGATAAGGATCAAAATAAATGAGTGGCTATGTACATTGACGGAAGGCCAAAAGCATCAGGGAATATTGCAAGGTTTATAAATAGTACATGACCTGGGTCAACAAATAAGCAACCCAATTGCATATTTGAGGCGCACGAGGGAAACCATGTATTAGTATGTGCGATAAAATCAATAACTGCAGGGGAAGAGTTGCTAATCGATTACAATTTGAATCGCTTAGATACAAACACAGTTACTATGAGGGTGGTACATACTATATACTATTTTACCCAACCTCCAATTAATGACTCCAATATACCATTTTATTATTATATTTTTTTTCATAAGTCTATTGGTTTCATTTCAATAATTTTTTTTTATATTTAATTTTTGTCACAGTAGGACATTGATCGTACAGGGAATGCTCCAACCCAGACCACAGATCACGATGCATCTTCAGGTGCTTCTACCTGATAGGTTTACCTCATTGTAATTGTACAAATTAGATACAAGCAAAATGTTTTATTATTATGTCTTTTTCATAATTTTATTGGGTTAATTTTGATAATGTTTTTAATATTCTTGTTGCAGCCGACTGATCGGGGAAAGGCACTAGCAGTAGAGGAGAGCATCCATAGGGTCGAGGTGTAGTCACTGTTATTGGATGATGACATCACATATTCAGCAAACCCTCTCGATATGATAAGGAAGACACAAAAAAAATGCAATGAAGAAATCCTTCAATTGTTATTCATAGTGCCTCAAACAAATGAGATAAGAGAGGGTTAAAATATTGAGAGAAAGTACAAAACTTGCAAGTAAGTTGTCATGAGGTCTTTAAATATAACATAAGTTCATTCATGGTTTTATATTTTGTACTCTTTTATGTCATGAACTAAAATATGTGTTGTTTTTATAGGATTTTTGTGTCCTCATGATATTGTTGGCCATGATCGAGGGTATTGCAGTGCTACTAGTGGAGTAGAGGTTGGTACAAGTGTCCATCCTGATCTTCCTACACATACATCACATCATCCAACCCCATCATTCATGCCTATATTGTCATTTGAAATGTCAACACACATAGCACGGCATCGGGAGTACTGGTGATCAGAGGCCACTAGTATGGTGATGTTTTAGCGGCATTTCCTGGATCTTCCTATATTACTAGTACGAGAACATTGCCGGTCACATTTGTGGTGACTGAGTATTTCATTCCCATAAAGATAGAGAAGGTCCCAGGTACTTTAAAATGTTTTAATTATTATTATATATAATCCAATTGAAATTTACTTATTGATCACTCTTTTTAGACTAATGATCCCATGATCATTTTGCAGGAAATGATGTTTTTTTATAAAAATCAAGGTGATATGACATTGGAGTTCTTCGGGCCCACCATACATGCAGTGGAATGCCCAAAATCAAGATTTAAAAGATGAGCTCATTAACCGTTTAATTGTGTTGTTCGGTGATAAAACATTCAACCGAACCAAGGTCCTTAAGAAAGTTGGTACCTATCTAAAGTATGTGAGGGACCAATATAGGTCACATTTAGAGAAGAAAAAAAAGTACAAATGTCCCCCCATGATTCCGAGAGGAAGTGGAAGGACTTGGTGTCAGATGGAAAGGAGAAGGCTGAAAAGAAAAAAAGGAAGAACCACTGGCCAAGGAAGGTATGTGATACTATCAACAATGTAATTATATACTAATTACTTTTTATTTTTACATAATCTAACATATTTCAAACTTTTCATAGGCTTCCCGACACATCGAAGGCAACAAAGACAAGACTAGAAAAACACGACAACACAAACTTGGCTCTGGTGGTTATATGAAATTAGCCGCACAAATTGTAAGTATCAATAAATGAAATATTGCATCCAAATAATAAATTGCAAACAATTTTGGTTTTATCACACCATAGAAGAAAAATTCATGATCTTATGCAAAAATATAGGGCTTTGAATTCAACAGAGTGCCCACAGAAGAGGACATGAAGATTGCCTTCCAACATGGCTATGAAGCCGTGGTTGAATGCCGAAGAGTCTTGACTAGGAAAACACAATCTTCCACTGCATCCAACACACAAGTAAATAAACTCAATAAAGTTTATTTAAAATTGAATACTTGTGCAATCTATTCAATATTAATTTCCACCATAAAGTAATTATGTGCCTATTTGTTTTAAATAGACAAGCAATGATAATACTGCACATGACATTGAAATGCAGCTTGGTGAGGGTGGAGCACAACCTGCAGATGAAGGTCATTGTTTGCATCCCAGTACTAGATGTATTCATGTTCTATACAAAACACAGTATGGATTAATACAATTAAATATCTTTAATTGCAATTGGTGTATTAATTAATATAACCTTTCATGTTTCAACTTTAGAGCATGTAGAGCATGATCAACATGTTGAGCATGATCAGGCTAGAGAAGATCAGGAACATGATGTGGCCCCATTAGGTAAAGAGGACCACTCTAATGTTCTTTTAAACATATTAAATTGCAATTGGTGTATTAATTAATGTAACCTTTCATGTTTCAACTCCAGATCGGGATTTAGAGGGTGTTGAGCATGTTGAGCATGAGGCTATAAGACAAGATCAGGAACATGATGTGGCCCCATCAGGTAAAGAGAACCACTCTAATGTTCTTTTAATTAATAAAATACTTGTAACAATAATAACAAAACATATCAATTTAACATTTCTTTGTTATTGCAGCAGACCCCCTTGCAGTGGCCTCCACGTCGTGATCATGCAGACTAGACGTACATTAAGATCATGAGCGAGAACAGAACAACTGAAGGGGGACAAATAATTTAGAAAATGATACTCCACTTCATCTTTTTTTAGCTTCAAAAAAGAAACAAAAAAAAATGATTGTAATCATATTATGACAACCATACTTTTGATAATATGTAAAAAATGAATGAATGAATGTTATATGTTATTAATGGATGAATGAATGATTAATGTTATATGATCGGGTATGGGGAATTGAGAGTGATGTGAGGGGGGGTGGAGGGGCCAAATGAGCTTCCACCATCACGTGGTTGGCCTTGTTAAGTAGAGAATATTAAACTATTCTCGAAACAAAGAGAAGCTCAATCCAACTACATCCAAGTATCTTTTTAATTCCTCTATCTTTCATCAGTATCTTTATTATTTGAACTTCATACAAATGTTTTAGATGAAGAACCCATTATTGTGAAATGTGCCTCTAGTTGAGTAAATTGAATCCAATCTTTGTATCATAATTTGAAGTTGTTTCCATTCCAATGTTCTGAGTTTAGTTTGTTTGTATGGGTTTGTATGAATACCACATTGTGTTGTGTGTGGATTTGGTTTCAAAGCTCTGTTTCATTTGTTTTTAGTGGTGACATAACTCTAAAATGTGACTTTTGTGCATAACAGGTTAGTGGAAAAATTGATAGCTCTAAAGGGTTTAGAGGCTCAATTGAGATAGATACACGGATATTTGGATCTTCTTGTTGATGGGAGGCTTCCACTTAACCATGAAATTTTGTACCATTTGTAGGTATGCAAAAAATTCTCTACTTACATTCATTCAACTTACTGTCTTCGTTACCAAAATCTACCCTTGTTAAGCCACAACCACAACTAGAATATCAATAATGTTATTTGAGTCAATTTCATATATTTGAGGGGTCAACATTCAATGTTTTGTTAAACTTGAACAAATGTAAAAAGTTGCCAACTTACCATTTATTATGTAAAAGGTGTATAAAAGGGTCTTAGGTGGTTTTAGGTGTTAGAAGGTAGTTATCAGGCTTAAATTTAGTTGGAATTCCTTTAAAAAGGATTTTGTGATAATTTTGTATTCGAGGGTGATGAAGATTTGAAGTTGGAATAAAGAATACCTCTGTGTTTTTGCATTTTCTACAAATTTTCACTATTACAGGCTTATGTACGAAATATTACAGGCTAGAACTAGTGTGAAACTGTTTGTAAATGGTAGAGTAATCAATCACCTTCATGTTGGACTTGATTTCATGCATTTTAGTGTTCATTTGAAGAAGATATCACTATTTTTCTCATAACAGTCTAAAACCCTCACTAGGGTTAACAGTGAGTTAAGAAATTATGTTTCTCTTTGATATATTAGTAGAATTTTCTGAATCTTTGTGATATTGATCTTTCATGCATATTCTTATATATTCAATGGTTTTTTGGTTAAAGGCACAAGAGAAAGGCGTGAAGTATTGAGTTCTTGACTGTATTTCTGTGTTTCAGTTTGATAAAGACAAAATTAAGGGAGCCAAGTGCTAGGGTTTTATAAAATCCTCAAAGAAGTGGGAATCTAATGGTTATTTAAGTTTGAATAGGTCAAAATAAACATGTTTGAATCATTTTTCAAGAGAAAACATGACTGGAACCTATATAATCAATAAGCCCTCTTGGATTTGGAACCTAATTATCCTTGTTTTAGCAGTGCAATAGTCTTGTTTGATCCATGTTTACAAAAACAACATATGCTCTATTTTTAATATGTTTTAAGACAGATCAAGGGGCATCTGAAGAGATGGTTACATTCAGTAATAAGAGTATGTGTTTGAAGATAAGCTTTGTTAGATCTATGGAAGACCTACTAGGAAGGGGGCAAAGTCATGAAAGAATCACATCCTAACTGAGTTCTTGAGGTTTGGAAGAGTTTGTACATGTTGGATTGGGTCTCTTAAAGTTGTTCCACTTGTTGGAGGGATTATATGTGTCTTGAAACCAAAATTTGGTGCTTGGTAGCTTGTAGACACCACAGTTGTACTCTAGGAAAGTCACAAAGGATGACAAGTAAATGAAAGTGCAGACATTTGTAAAAGAACTTGCTTGTTATTTTGACTCAAAATAAAGGTGACATATGTTTGGATTTGATTGTTTGTGCTTTGAAAGATAAATTTTGTGTTTGTAACCATCATGTGCCATTGTGAAAGGTTGGAAGAAGTTGGTCTTGTTAATGGTTAAGAGTGTGTTGAAGAACTTAAAGGAGGTTGGAACTCTTATTTCAAAATGTTGAGTTGGATGATGTTACAAAGAGGCATATAGTTGAATAAGTGTGTCAAGTTTTGAATAATATCCATGGTTCAGTTTATCTTTAATTTTTTAGTATCAACAAGTGCTATTAACTTGGAGTAAGTTTTATCCAATGATCATTTTATTACTGTAGCATTTGTGTTTGGAGGAAAATCCTATTTAGAGATGCCTCACCTGGAAGTAGCTGCCATATTACTGGTTGGTCTAACTCTCAAGAAGTTTAATGATAGAGGTATTGTGTTAAGATTTAAAATTCTATGTATGATAGCTAGGGAAATCTGCATGCTACAAATGCCAAGTATTTCCACAAAGCAAAGTACTAGATTCTTGCATTTTTTTGATCTTTCATGGAATCTCACTTGTATATTTTTAATTTTTCTTGTCCACAAAGTTTCTAGAATTATTTTGTCTAGTTTAGTTCCTTTTTGCAAATGTCAAACTAGCTGGTGATATTAGTACTGTGTTACAAGTATTTATTTTCCAATGATTGTTTCTAGGTTTGTCCACTTGATAATATAGTGTCCTAGATTCATTCTAATGGAATAATTCCCTATAGATATCTCTGTTGATGAGCAAAAGCTTGCAAAGCTCTATCCTCCTCACACTGCTCTATTCATCAAGGTAAGTGGGCATCCTAAAACTTCACCATTTCCATCTAAGTTGAAACAACTTCTTAATAGTTAATGTTTTTGACAGGGTTTGTATACCTTGTACCAATTGGATGTTGCAGCTGAACTTATGTAGTGCTATTCATCCCTTTAGACAATTTGTAAAACTTGTTTTATGCATTTAGACCTTGAAATCATGGGAAAATTTAAAAGACTGGAAGCTTTTATATCTATTCATTTCATAAGAAAGATATTTAAACACTATACTTTTAATATTTCATCAATGTCAAATTATCAATAATTTTAATCTAATACTAAATTCAAATAAGTTTTGTACAAAATTTTGAGCTATTGTGTTTTGGGATATTTTATCAGCTGAAAAATGTTAAGCATTCAATGGGAACATAAAAATGGGCATTGGCTTCCAATACTCATAGGTTTGCAAGAAATCCAAATTTGGGGTTTCACTCATTGCCTCAAACAAATAAAATATCTTTTTCTCATCTATTCCCTCTATGTTTGTTCGTAAAATTCATGTGGTTAAAAATGAAATTATGAAAAATTATCAAATTTTTGATTTCTACCATTCTACATGTGCCATATGTGTTAAATTGGTTTTGTCCATTGTCTCAAATTTGTTTTACTTTTTAGTTTTCACTAATCATCCATCTTAAGCTACCCATCAGTTTTTAAATGAACTATAAATTTCTTTCCTTACTCAAGGCAAGAAGACAGTGATGCAAGGAGACAGTGATTTCTAACTATAAGCAACATCACATATCACCTACAACCTTAGTTCTAAAATGAGCCCTGTTACATGTGTTTTCCATGTAACTATGTTTCCCTTATTTGGCTATGTTAGGAATATTACATCATTAGGTTTGTTAGTGTGTTTGTTATGGTTTGTTAGAATGAACATTAGAATATCATGTGCAACATAATATAATATTAGAATTGGTTGTACGAGTGTTTGTAAGGATTTGAATTGTTATGATCAACTTGTCTATGTAAAGGAGTGGTTGTAGGAGCTCTGCTATAATATAGGAGATGTAAGTACTATAAATTTGTAATATGTTTTATTGAATCATGATATAGAAGCACAAAATTATTCTGAGTAAAATATTTGCATTTGTAGCTTAGCATTCTAAAAAAATCAATGAGTTATTTGGGCCAGCTTAGCATCAACTTCATACCTTTTAATGAAGCTTTAATAGTATATTGTGTGCCAAATATTCTTAGCAACATTAGGTTAAATTATAATAAAGGTTCTATAACTAGAATCTACAATATCTCCACAAGCACATTAGACACTATACCAATGACTATGTGGCCTCATAGCAGGAACAAATATATATTTTTTAAAAAAAATTCTTATTTCATCAAACTTTCAATGAACCCAACCGACAAACAACAAAAAACATCCGACGAAACTTTTGTCGCAAGTATAGAAAATGTGTCAGCCGTTCTTGGTGGTTCGTCGGTTGCTTTCATCGAACTTTCAATGGATCTCCAGTGTTGTTATGACGGTTTGGGAGGGGGATGCCAATGGTTTTCTGGTTACTTTACATCGCTCCATCGACGAAGTTTTCATTGAGATTATGACGAATAGGAGATCACTTTTTCAGGGTGACGACTGATGAAAAGGCGTCATACTTTTGACATTTTAAAGTTCGTCGGGAATGCGACGAAGACCCAGCGATGAAAATTATTTGAGTGTTTCATTGGTATTCTGACAATAGTATGTTGAAATTTCAACAAACCTTCCTCGGAAATTGGTGTCAAATATAGTAGTGTTCCAATGTAAATTGACCAAGGTCGGCCATAACATAGTGGAGACCCAAATTAATATCTCCAATACAAAAATACTTTAATTTATTTCACCACGAGGATCCACAACACACTAACACCAACATGTCGGCCAAGAACATGAAAAACTAAACATGCACAAGAAAATATTTTCAATCATGAGCTCTCCAAGAAATGTGGATGTACCACAAAGATAGAGAATGATCTAGAGACATAAAAAAAACCAAGAAACAATAGAGAAGCATCCACAACAAATGAGATTACCAGAATCACACAATCTTCATTTAGGAACACTAACAGAGACCAAAAAAACACTATCAGACCACAACATGATCAAAACTTCACACGAACCTTTGAAACTTTTGGTAGATGATCTAGAAACATTAAAAAATAAACCCTTTAATCCACACCAACTAATCATCAACGTACAAAACAAAGCACCTTCATGACCTGCACAATTCCACTGAGAACCTGGAATACTTCCTTTTACAATTTTCTTAATATCCTCGACATATACAACCTCTAGTACACCAAATTCTAATAGTGTTGACATCAATGAAAACCACATATCAAAAATCATATCCACAACATCCAACAATCTCCCCCTTTGGCATTGATGGAAACACATGATGTGGAAAATACCATCAACCCAACACACTGACTTCTTCTGCACTTCTCCTCTTGAAAACATTTTTCACATTACACTTCTCCCCCTTTGATATCAATGGAAAAGGTAACAATGAACTTTCCATATACACACTCTAAACCACATATCTGCACATCTGACTACCCCCCCTAAGTAGCAGCCATGAAAACATCAATCCAGATCAGAATATAACAGTGAAGCTCTCAGTTGATGCAAGAAAATGCATCTTTTAGTTCTTATCAGGAGGGGTAATTACCCCTAGCATTCCTCTGAGATACTCAAAAGTATCCTTGGGAAAAGGCTTAGTAAATATATCTACAATCTGTTCTTTGGTAGACACATACTCTAGTTTGACTTCTTTCTCATTCACTTTCTCCCTCAAGAAATGAAACTTGATTGATATATGTTTGGTCTTAAAGTGTAGCACCAGATTCCTTGAGATATTTATTGCACTTGATTTGTCACAGTATATGGAAATAGGTTCTTCATATACCACCCTAATATCTTTCAGCATTTGTTTCATCCATATCACTTGTGTATAGTTATTAGCAACAAAAATGTATTCTGCCTCAATAGTAGATAGAGAAATTGAGTTTTTGTTTTTACTTAACCAGGATACCAGCTTCTTCCCTAGGAAGAAAGCACCACCACTAGTACTTTTCCTATCATCTACATCACTAGCCCAAACCGCATCAATATATGCACACAACATGAGATCATCATCCTTTTAACACCAAAGTCCAAATTCAACTGTTCCTTTCAGATACCTAAAAATTCTCTTCACAATAGTTACATGTGATTCTCTTGGATTTGCTTGAAATCTAGCAACCATATATACAACATTCCTAATTTCTGGTCTAGTCTAAGTCAAGTAAAGCAATCCACCGATCATTAACCTGTATCTAGTTTGATTCACCTTAGGAGACTCAATATTCTATGTTAACTTACATCCAATCACCATGGGAGTACCAATAGGTTTGGAGTCATCCATTCTGAACTTCTTCATCAGTTCTTTCAAATATTTTGACTGAGATATGAAAATCCCCTTGTCGAACTGTGTAACTTGCAGTCCCAGAAAGAACTTCATCTCTCCAGTCATACTCATCTCAAATTTATTCTTCATCTCATCAACAAAATTCATGCATAGATTATCATCTCCTCCAAAAATGATGTCATCAACAAAAACTTCTATAATTTATTCCTTATCATTATCCAATTTGAAGTATAAGTTGCTATCAGTAGTACCTTTAGTGAATCCAAGCTTCAATAGGTATTTTTCCAATCTAGCATACCAGGCTCTGGGGGCTTGCTTAAGTCCATATAGAGATTTCTTCAATATGAAAACCATATCTTCTTGGTTTGTTAGCTGAAATCCATCCGGTTGTTCAATGTACACTTATTCTTCTAGTTCTCCATTTAGAAATGCAGACTTTACATCCATTTGATAGACTTTATAGTTCTTGTGTGCAACATAAGCAAGAAATAGTCTAACAGCTTCAATCCTAGTGACAGGGGCAAAGGTTTCTTCAAAATCAATACCTTCCATTTGAGAATACCCTTTACATACCAGTCTTGCTTTATTCCAGACCACTTCACCTTCTTCATTTAGCTTGTTTCTAAATACCCATTTAGTACCAATCACATTTTTGTCTTCAGGCCTTAGAACCAGTATCCATGTGTCATTCTTTTCAATCTGTGTCAGCTCTTCCTTCATAGCTTCCAACCAATGTTCATCTTGTCAGGCTTCAATGAAATTTTTAGGTTCAATCTTGGATATCAGACAATATTCTTCTACAATTTTTCTTCTAGCTTACACTCCTTTACTCTTATCTCCAAATCTTACAACCCCACTATCATACTTCTCTAGACTAACAAATTTGTTTTTATCATCGGTCATATGATGTGAGCATCCACTATCAATCACCCACTCATCCTTTTCTTCAACTTGGGCTGCAAGAGATTTTTCATCTTAAGTAGATTCGGTAGCCACAAGATTATCTTCAATGGTAGCAATGAAAGCCCATTCATCTTCTTTTCCATTATCTTTATTAGACTCATCATCAGTCACTACTTCTTCAACAAAGTAGCATCTCTTTTGGAATCTAGAATTTTTAGGTTTGATCTAGGAACCCTTTTAGGACATCTTGATGCAAAGTGACCAATTTTACTGCATGAAAAACATTTAATAGGCAATACATCTTCATACTTACCTTTTCCCCTACCTCCTTTCTTTGCAATCAGTGCTTCCAGTTCTTCTACCTCTCTTTCTTTATCTTCAAGTTGTTTTAGTTCCTCATCATACTTGGATATCTTTCTAGAACTCTCTCCCAAATTATATCTTTGTCTGTTGCTTTCGGATACAGTAGCCTTGAATGCAGATTCAGTCTTTGGTGTAGATTCACCAAATTCACTTATTTCAAAAGCATCAAGCTTCTTGATCAATGTGTCTCTTGTTATCTTGTTTACTAATCTGAATTCTTCAATAGCATGAACCTTCATTTTGTAGGAGGGAGGAAAGGATCTGAGTATTTTAGCTACTATTTCATCCTCATCCACAATACTGCCGACACCTTTAATACCCATCACTATTTTATTTACTCTCTGCATAAAAGAAGTGATATTTTCATCTTCACCCATCTTCAAATTATCACACTTTCCTTTCAAGCTTTGTAGCTTAGCCATCTTCACCTGTGCATCTCCTTCATACAAAGTTTCCAGTTTCATCCAAATCTCATGAGTTGTCTCTAGACCCAACACATTAGCCATTTCCGAATCTATCAGAGCACTCACCAAAGATTCAATAGCCCTAACATTATTTTCAGCATCTTTGATCTCATCAGGAGTTGAGGGACCATTCTGAGGGATAGTATACAAATATTTTGTAATCTTCCAGAAAGCTTCACCAATACACTTTAAGTGACATTGCATTCTAACTTTCCACATTGAGTAGTTAGTGCCATCAAATCTTGGACTGTCCTTCTTGAATGTTGTTGCCATCTCAGATCACCTCAAGCTTTTATACTTTTTCAGAGGAACCAGCTCAGATACCAATTGTTGGAAAAACAAGGACAGACAAATGAGATTACCAGAATCACACAATCTTCATTTAGGAACACTGACAGAGACCACAAAAACACTGTCAGACCACAACATGATGAAAACTTCACGTGAACCTCTGAAACTTCCGATAGATGATCTAGAAACATTGAACAATAAACCCTTTAATCCACACCAGCTAATCATCAACGTACAGAACACAGTTCCTTCATGACCTACACAGTTCCACGGGGAACCTGAAACACTTCCTTTTACAATTTTCTCAATATCCTTGACATATACAACCTCTAGTACACCAAATGCTAATAGTGTTGACATCAATGACAACCACATATCAACAACTATATCCACAACATCCAACAAATCCAACCCATCATGAATTAATGCCAAGTACTAAGCAACCACCACCACCACTAATGAAACGCCTCCATATGTGCCGAAACCTTGTCAAAAAGACAAACCATAAAAAAAATGCGTTCTATCTGGCCTCGAAAAGGGCGACATCACTGCACCATCAATGCTTGTTCTTCCTAAACAAGACATTTCTAGCCTATTTTCCTTTCATGAAGCCCCTCCCACGTCAGCCTCCTGACCCTACTCTCCTGACACCGTGGAAATCTGCCACGTCCCCTCCGCCAGCCTGGAGGAGCGCCTACCCTACCACTCGCTAATATTATAATATTATATAATATTATATTATAATAAAATATAATATTGTAGACATGTAAAATATACTGATTGACACTACACATCTAATCCTGATTTTACTAACACCGTTTCATCCTAAATCATCCCCCAGTCTAACCATTTAATCAAATACCCTTATTTGATTAAATTCATCAATTTTCCTCTCTTAATTAAATGAATCATTTATTTGATTAAGTCTCTCTCTCTCTCTCTCTCTTTTGTTAATTAAATCAATCAATCTGATTTAATTAACCCTCTATCTCTATTTAATTAAATAATTCATTTCATTTAATTAAATCTCTAAAGTCATCTTATTAAATTAAATAAATTAAACCTTATCTAATTTAATCTAACATCATCCCCTTTAGTTAAACAAATCAAAATATTTATTTAACTAAGTCTAAATCATTTTCCTCTCAACTTTGATTTATTTAAATCCTATAATCTAAGTCAAAATTGTCAAATCGCCTAACCCTCTCTTATTTAATCAAATCTTGATTAAATCCTAATCTTAATCCATGTCCCATCCTCTAGCTTTTGCCACTTGCACATGAAAATACATTTAATTGATTTATTAAATCCCTATTTTCTCTCAACTTGACATAAAAGAGGAATATTCCTTCAAATTTGAAAATCCCTCCAAGTGGACTTTGTCCTTCCAACAAGACATTCATTCCTTTTTACATGTCCTTGTGCATTGAGCCAAGTGGAATTTAAGTCATTCTTTTTCCCTCTTACATGCCATTTCACTATTTTCAAATTCCACCTAATTGCATTTATGGGAACATTCATCAAAATGTGCACATCCTTTGCCCATCCACATCATGACAAGTGGCATTTGGTCATTGGTTGAAAGTTAGTCCCACATTGCTTCATTTTGGGCATTTCTCCATCTTGTCTTTCTATAAATAAGAGGTTTCTCTCCTCATTTTGATCATCCACACTTTGAGAAAACTTATTATACTCAATTTCATCTTCAAGCATTATCATTTTCATCAATTTTATCAAAGTCTTAGCTAGGTTATGTAGGTTTTTCATCATGGAGCTCAAGTAAATCTTCATCACTCATCAACATTGCATGATAGGACTTGGGAAAGGGCCAATTTTTACATCAAATTGGCACCAATTCCCCCATGGGATCAAGAGTTTTCTTGCTTAATTAGGATTTCATTATTTTATCATTGTGTTCTTCATTTTTACTTCCTATTTTGAGCATTGCTAATGGATTTCATGGGGAATCTTGATTCTTGCTTGCATTTGATCTAACTATGTGTTTGTTTATTGTGTTTTGTAGGTATTAGGATTGGGGTTCTATATTTTGGCAGTAGGAGGGAAAATCTCGAATTTAAATCACATTTTTTCACAAAATTTCATGCTTTTCTCTATTTTTTTGGTCTATAGGGAATTGCAGCGCTATCAGTCTAGTGGCACCATACAACACCACTACCAGTCCAACGTCTCCATACTGCACCACTTCAAACTTCAAACTGTGTCACTTTTTCTTTCCTGCCCAAAATTAAAAATTATTAACTTTGACGCTGGGTCATTTTCCACTCGCTGGAATTTCCAAACTTCAAACAACACTGCTGGGTGAAACTCTGATGCAATCACACTCTCTAGTTTTACTGCAGAGAAACACTGTCTGACAAGCGGTGATATACAACACTGCTGAACCTCCTCAAACTACACTGCTGGAATGAAGTAAAAGTTTTAAATTAGTTCAATTTTGACATGTGCTTTTTCATTTTGGTTGCTTTAGGTCGCTAACTAGTTTGTCTAACCTTTTTTTTGTAGTTCTAATCAGTTTTTGTAGGTTGTTCTAATCAAGGTGAAGGAGAAAATCAAGTTGAAGGCTTCATAATGGCATCATTCTCTCATTATATCAAGTGTTTTTGAACACTTTAGTGTTTGTTTAACACTTTCGGAGAGTTCATAATCTCTCTTAAGGAATTGTTATCTTTTATGCTCTTAGGAAACACTAAATTTATTTTGGGCTCTAAAAAGAACACTACAAAAGGTTTCAATTTTTTTGCTACAAAGGTTTAAAAAGAACTTTAGGAAAATCCACTAGATTTTGTTTAAAGGTTAACAATTGAACAAGACAATTTTCACACTTCCTTTGGTGCTTAAAAAGAAGTCACTTCTTCTTTGAAAGGATAAAATGAACATGTCCTACTTTGTCTTGTAATTACTTACCCAAAGTAATACCATTGAAAAGATGTATACACTTCTCTCGCGCCTCACGGTGATCTTGAGAATCAAAAGGATTTTTCATGATCTTAAGTTGGGTAAAATGATTACCTCCACATTTCATTTTGGGATTAAAAATTGAACAAATCTTGCGAGTGTGAGTGGAACCTATTGCATGTGTTCTCTCTTTTTTTCTCAACAAAGATCGATTGAACTACGGATATGTTTGCTTGCTTTTGTTTATCTTAGAGGGCCTACCTTGTGGAAAAAATTAATCACCCAACGGAATGATCCAACCGACAACACGCTAAACCCAAGCGACTTCCAACCAGTATATAAGTGTGGGTACTTCTTGAAAGGCAAGTATCACGATGGTCATTTTGACGAGAAGAGAAACAATGGTCTCTCACCGAATGGATGATCCCCCACGAATGGAATGCCCACATTAAAACCCTTGTTTAGAAAAGGCCAAAATCCTTGATCTATTTGTTGGTGTAAGAACGGTCATTCTGAAGCCACCCCACACTTTTACGACTTTTAGTAGAAATGGAAAGTATGCTATGGGAGTTTCATGGGTGTTGATGCTTGGATGCCACGTATAGGTGAGTTCCGTGGAGGGGAGCCAGTGGGGTCAAGCATCTAACCATTCGCAAAAAGTAAGCGTAGCTGGCCTTGTCCAAGTGGGGATTCAACAAATACAGTCTTTCATATCCATAGGGTTGTGGTTGTTCTTGGAAACAAAACACTTTTCTTGTTTGTAAACATTGGGAAACAAACATTCCACATTATCATCAAAAATTCAAACCCTTTAGGAAGAAAATATCTTTGAAAAAATTCATGTGTTATTGCTTTCCCTAGGGATTCAATCCTTAGAGGTTTCTAAACATTTGGATTTATATCTCATTTTTCTTACTAAAGTCAACAATATGAAACTTTTTCCTTAATTTCCTTGATTTCCACATAATACACTTTGTGGGATGATAAGAAGTTAGGACATTAGACATTTAGTTTGAAGAAACCTAATCAAGAATTGTTTGTGGTAAAAAGAAGTCACTAAGCAAAGCTAAGAACAATTGAACCCCACACATGTGTCTCAAATGATTTCACGCAAGATCAAAATCCAGAAACCAAAGTCAAAAGCTCTTAGTCCAAAAGATCATCAAAAATGCCTCTCAACGCTCTACTAGTTTAGACAAATATTACTTTTCAACTTTTACAAAAGAGCTTCAAGAAACAATCCCAATTTGTATGAGTTCTTTTATCAACAAAATCCAAATCTTTTTCGAGAATTTGAACATCTTGTTTAGAGTAAAGTGTGTTCTTCAAAACTGAGGTCTTGTAAACAAGAGTCTTTTTTAGGTACACATAGGATCAAAATCAAAACCTTCATCCATCTTTCAGACATCAAACCAAAATCATCTCACCAACAACTCTTGAAAATCTTGAAATCATCCTTCATACTAGACTTTTTGGAAAATCCTGAATAAAAAATCCTCGAAACAAATCAAAATCCTTGAATCAAACATCAAATCATCTTGTTTAGCTAGGTATATTTATATGCATCCTTCTCCATATTCTTAGTTGAATTATCATCTTGTTTGGTTAGGTGTGGGTAGATGCATCCTTCTCCCTACACTTAGTCAAATTATCCTCTTATGAGCAAGTCTATCCCATAGATAACATCCAACATCTTGGGATCTATTTTTTCATTATCCAAAATCAAAGCAATCCAAAACCAAATCAAGGTCAAATCAAAATCCAAAAATCCAAGAATCCAAAATCCAAAATCCAAAAAAAATCTAAGAATCTCAAAAAATCTCAAAAGTCTAGCATCCCCTCAAGATCTTCTAAGAGTTCAATCATCCATATCATCCATCTTTCACACCTTTGATCCTTAAAATATCCTAAATTGTCTCTTTTGTACCTAAAGTTAGATCAATCCAAAGAATTAGAGATTCATCTCCCACATTCTTGAAAATTGATCCTTATTTTATGGTGCAAACTAGATCACAACACAAGAGGAACATGGAAGCCAATAAAGAAACATAAAGTTCAAGCGACCTAAGTCAAACCAATTCTGAAATGAA
Source organism: Sequoia sempervirens (assembly GCA_007258455.2). Taxonomy (NCBI): domain Eukaryota; kingdom Viridiplantae; phylum Streptophyta; class Pinopsida; order Cupressales; family Cupressaceae; genus Sequoia; species Sequoia sempervirens. Next base: position 314,863,033 of record VDFB02000003.1, on the reverse strand, counting down.
TCCCATTGGATTAAGCAATCCCATAACTAACTTTCCTTCATCATCACAAAATCCCCAAGAGGAAGGTCAAGTAGAGGATATCACCAATAATGCCTTTGGAATGACACAAGAGGAAATCCTCAAAATAGTCCAAAATCCTGAGAATCATAAGATTTTCAATATCATAATGAAGCTCCAACCCTCACAATATATGCTTGAATTAGCAAAACAAGGGGCTAAACTCCCTTCTGATTTTGATGTGAGCACCATTGTGGAACAACCTTTTGGGATCATACCCCCAATATCAACCACACTCTCGATTTCATCTGCACCCCCAATTCAAAATTTCACTCAAAACATCACACAATCACATCATCCATTGCTCCAACTCAACCCATTGTTAACAAGGGAAGCACATTTCTCAATGCCCTACAAACACACCTCCTTGTGAATAATCAAGATTTGGACGCAAACACCATCTTGGGGCAACCTGTTCCCCAAAATCCATTACACCTATATGTCCTCCTCACATTTCATGATCCCAATGACCCATCATCATCATTTCATCCAACACCTCAAACCTCTCTCCCTATGATCTCACAAGAAGAAGGTGACTTATTTGGACTAGAGGGAATATTTGACCCTGCATCTTCATCATTTCCTCAAGGGAGTATGCCACTAACATTTCCACATTTCTACCTTTTCCATCAATATCCACACCACTTCTCGGTTTAGGGCTTCCCCCTTTACCAAACATCAATCAACAAAATTAGGTCAACCCCCCAATCATCAATCAAAGCATCATACCAAATCCTCCCATCTTGCCATTGATATCGCAACAACAGATGACAACCATCCCAATAACACAAACCATCACCACATCATTATCCATGGTCTCTCTAGGACCAAGCATATCGATCACACCATCCACCACTCAAATCCTAATCATCAATACGATGGTACCTCTCATCACCACAACAAGCACCATTCCATATCCATCACCACCACCACCACCACCTAGCTCAAACACATCAAACCAATGCAGAATGGCGTTGCAAGCTGCACAACAAGCTTCCTATCAAAAGGAACTACAACAAATCCAAAATTGACAAGCTACACAAATAGCTGCTCAACAAGCGAAAACACAATTAGCTGCATAACAAGCAAACAAGCAGTGCAAGCTACTCAAGCAGCACAGGCTGCACAAGCCACACAAGCTGCCCAACAAGCACAAGCCCAGGCTTAGGAACAAGCGCAAGATTGATCCCAATACCAAGGTCAACAAGCACAAGCCCAAGCTCAAACACAAGCACAAGCACAAGCACAGTACCTCACACAATAACAAGCAACCCATCAACAAGCATATCAACAAGCGCTGAAACAATACCAAGAGCAGCAAGAAGCAACCCGACTGGCAGTCCAACAACAAGCATTGTTGGCACAACAACAACAAGAAGCTCAACAACAGGCACTATTAGCACAACATCAATAGGACCAACAACAAGTGTTGTTGGCATACCTGGCACAAAAAAATGTGCAAACACCATCCATCAATACACCAACCAATCCACCCATCTCGCCAACAATTGAACCACCAAAAAACACCTTCACTCCACCCCCTGATCTGCAAAATGATGTCACAACACAAATCAAGTTTCTCTCAAAACAAGTGCTTGATCTTCAATCAGGAAAAACCATGAAAACACCCAACAACTTGTGTCCTTATTTGTTTGATAGGATTCTTGCCATGAAACCGTTCCAAAGGGATTTGAGATCCCCAAATTTGATAAATACCATGGGATGGGAAACCTTGAAGATCACATCAAGGAATTCCAAGTTCATTGCATGGAAGTCACATATGACGATACATATTTGATGCGGCTATTTCCTAGAAGTTTGGCTGGCCAAGCCATGGAGTGGTTCTCTCATCTCCCTCCTGGTATCAAAAAATTCCAAGAGATAGTAGATGCATTCATCAAAAAATTACGCATTCAATATCGATATAGATGTCAGTCTAGAGGAACTATCAACTTTGAAACAAGGAAAGAATGAATCATTTGCTTCCTTCCTACAACGATGGCGATCCAAGGCCAAACAGAGCAAATGGCCATGCCTGAAGAACAACAAGTTTGCACCATCATATCAAATCTAGAGGGAACCTTGGCATTCCATCTCAAGGTGTAAGGAATCACCACATATGACCAATTGATCTCCAAGGTTCTTAACATTGAACGAGCCCTTATCACACAAGGAGGGTCACCTGCATATCCTAAGCAGAAAAAAATCACCCATCCACCAGCTATAATGAAAAACCTCGCACATGGGTGAAGAACAGAAACATTACCAATGATGGCGTTGTTAGCACCAAAGTTGTCATCAGCACTCCTTGACAAAACACACCCACACCCCAACAACAACTCCAATACCACCATCAAAACAATCATCAAGCTAACACGACACAACCAAATAATCAACAATGTGAATGATCAAAGGGGACCACTCCAATGAAACAAAAGCTCCCCCAAGCGGAAGTACACAACCCTTGGGGAATTGAATTAATCCATCACGAAGAGGCTGGTGGCGGAAAAACTCATCACAATCCCCACCTATGAAAATTATCAAGAACCCTTGGTAAAACTGTCATGGTATAATGAAAATCACCTTTGTGATTTCCACAAGATCGAGGGACACACAACTGCCAGTTGTATGAGGTTGAAAAACCTAATTCAAGTCCTTATTAATGATAAAATAATAAATGTGGAGCAACCGGAAGGAAATCAAAACCTCAAGATCTATGTGAATCTGATGCCCAATCATAACAACAAAGGGAACAATAACAATGATAAGGGAAAGGGTACCTTCAAGAGCATGAATCATGTATACGACCATTTCATCGCATCCCTAGATGAATATTGCACTACTATCACCATCAAAGGAGCCCAAGCTGATTGTGGAGTCACCAAAAGAGGCATAAAAACCACCATTGTAGGGTCATCTCAACCAAACATAGCACCCACCTCCAACCCAAGATCCATCCCCACTGGCTATAATGTCGTTGATCAGTTGCAAAGAACCCCAACACAAATCTCCATCATGGAGTTGCTCAAGATTTCATCTGTCCACAGGAAAATCCTTGAAGAAGCATTGGCTTCATCCACCATATCCGCGGATCTTGATGCTAAACAATTCCAAGCTATGGTTGGAAACATCATTACCTTGAATCTTCTTACATTCTCCGATCAAGATTTTCCCGCTCAACCATCTCACAATCGTACATTCCATTTGGAATTCCTAGAGCATAAGAACAAAGTCAAGAGAGTCTTGGTGGATGGAGTGTGAGTTTAAACATTTTTTCCCTCAAGCTCATTAAGAATATGAAAATCTCATAAGATTCCATTGAAAATGGCAAAGGCATCACAATTAGGGCATATGATGATCAAGAAAGAGTGTCTCAAGGCTATTAAACTCCATATTCAAGTAGGGCGGGAAATTATGGAAACTACCTATCAGGTCCTTGACCTTGATTTACCTTACAACATTCTCTTGGGGCATCTGTGGATCCATGCAATGCAAACAATAGCATCAACCTTCCACCAATGTGTCAAGTTCATATACGAAGGCCAAGAGGTCACTATCCATGGGGATCCCGAACCATTCTCTTACTACAATAGCCTAGAGGAAAAATATTAAAAAATCCCCCAAGTACCTAAAAATGATGAAGGCCCATCAACACCATACATTGATCCAACTACTCTCGCCTCCACTTCTGCGACAAAGACACCCGCCATCCCCACCATCCCCGCTATCTTTGATATCAAAGTCATAATTCAGGATAATGGATGTAGAAACTATACAATTCCAAAGAATGCTTTTGTGGTAGGACAGTTACCACAATCTCCCAGGTCATGAGGATGACCACAAACAAATGATGCTTCCTCATCCCAAACCTTCACAACAAGATCTTCTAGCTTCAGAAGTTGGGGAGATCTCAGTCAGGCAGTAATAGAAGAGGACCCATCCCATCTCCTGTATCAAGATAATAAATTGGCAACCAATCTACCTATGGATGATAGCAGTAAAGGCTTGCAAATGATGCTCGCCATGGGCTATAACAAAAACCAAAAGCTTGGGAAAAATGACAACGGGCTTCTAATACCCATTATTCCTGAGACGCGAATGAAAAATATTGGCCTCAGATGTACCCCTCCAAGTATAACCATACGTGGTCGAAATACCCTAGTTAAGAAGGTCAAAACTCCTTAGCAAATGATAGCTGCCCTTCAATTACCCGTATCCACTGGTCTACCCTTAGAAAATTTCACATTTGACATAACCGATGTTTGCAATAGTAGTGATGAGGAAGATGCCATAACTGACTTACCTAGGCTTTTCAAGAATTCCTCTATCCTCATGATTAGTACCATATCATTCGAGTCAACCAGTTAAAGCCATGAAATCAACCTAGTTTACCCCGAGCTCATCGATTACAACCAACGAGGACCACTGATTCTATACATTTTCAAAAATGATGAGGCATTCTCAGAATTTATGGGATTGCAAGACACAATACCATGTGGTGATCACAAAGCTAGGTTTGATATAATTCCAGACACACAAGCTTACTATGGGGAGACAATTGAATCCTTTAGTCACAAAAGTGAAAATCTGAGAATAATCTCAAGGTCCTTGAGTGATAACCACACTATGGTGCTCTCTGACCCTAAAATAGTAAAAAGAAAGGACGTATCCAATGGTGAAAACCTCCCTGAGGTGCCTAAGGATGAAGGATCCAATCTTCCCCTCAGTGCTCTACATCAGGAGAAGTCAACGGTTCTAGCCAAAAAGTACAACCCAGTCAACTTGGGAACAAAAGAAACTCTGCATATCACATTTTATGCTAAATCACTAATGTCAGAAGAACAGGAGCTCCTAGCTACTTTCCTAAGGGAGAAAAAAGTCAACTTTGCATGGAGCTATGATGACATGCCTGGGCTTGATCCAGAGATTGTAGTCCACCACCTAGCAGTTTACCCTGAAGCATAGCCTATCAAACAAAAACTTAGAAAAATGCATCCCCAGATTGCCTTGCTGGTCAAAATGGAATTAAAGAAGCTACTTGATGCAGGGTTCATACGACCAATTGACTATCTCGAGTGGGTATCAAATCTGGTTCCTGTTTCAAAACTTGATGGGGGCTTTCATATATGCACAAATTTTAGAGACCTATACAAGGCATTTCCAAAAGATGACTTCCCACATCCCAACATTGATATGATTGTAGACATGACTGTGGGACATGAGATGCTTTCACTGGTGGATGAATTCTCTGGATACAACCTAATCATGATAGCCAAAGATGATCAACATAAAATGGATTTTACTTGTCCATGGGGGATATATTGCTGGAACATGATGTCGTTTGGCCTAAAAAATGCTAGAGCAACATATTAGAGAGCCATGAATTTAATCTTTCATGACATGATTCATAAGACTATGGAAGATTGTGTTGATGACATATTGGAAAAATATAGAAAGAGAAGGGACCACATAACGACATTGAGTGCCATCTTTGACAAGCTTGAGGAATACAAGGTTTTCCTTAATCCAAAGAAGTGCATCTTCGGCTTACAATCAGGGAAGCTATTGGGATACATTGTGTCTATAAGAGGCAATGAAATAGATCTAGCTAAAGTAAAGGAAATCCTCAAGATGGAGGCACCTAAAACTCTGAAGCAATTGAGAGGCTTAAGGGGTAGGCTCCAGTCCATCCGCCAGTTCATAGCTCAAGTAATAGACAAATCAATCCCATATTCTCACTTACTCCACAAGGGAGTAATGCACAAATGTGATGAGAAGTGTGATCAAGCCTTTAACAAAATCAAAGAATATCTACTCACACCTCTAGTTCTTATGCCACTAATCCAAGAAAACTGCTAATTCTCTACATATCAGCAACAACAACAGCTCTCAGTGCTCTCCTAGCTCAGCATGATGAAAATAGAACAGAGAGGGCCATCTACTACATCAGCAAAACCATGGTAGGGCATGAGTTAAACTATTCCTTCATTGAAAAATCTTGTCTCGCAGTAGTGTTTTCCTCACAAAAGTTTAGACACTGCATGTTGACACAGAAAATCAAAATCATCGCCAAGATCAACCCACTCAAATATCTTCTTTCCAAAGCAATGCTCACCGGAAGGATGGCCAAGTGGGTCATGATCTTACTAGAGTATGAAATCATGTATGTAGAGCGGAAGGCCATCAAAGGGAAAGTCATTGCAAACCAACTGGTAGAAGCACCAATCTATTCAGAGAATCTGCTGATTTCAGAGTTCCCATATGAATCCATTTTTAACTTAAGTATAATAGACCATTGGAAGTTATACTTTGATGGTTCCTACACACACATGGATCGAGAGCCGGAGTCTTTTTCATCACTCCACATGGAGACTGTATACCAAGATCATACAAATTGCCATTTCCCTACACAAATAATATAGCAGAATATGAGGCCCTACCCATAGGACTCAGAATAGCAGTGCAGTGGCACATCATGGCTCTTAAGGTATACGGGGATTCACAACTGATAATTAATCAAGTGAACGATGAGTACTAGACTAAGGATGACAAGCTCACTCCATACAAGAAACTGGTGGAGAGTCTCAAGGAACCCTTCTTTGAAATCACAATCAAGCAGATACCCAAAGCAAACAACAAAGCAACAGATGCCATGATGACAATTGGATCCCTATTGGATATCCCTCATAATTTCCCAAAACATGAATTCCTGGTAGAGCAACTTCTCATGCCTGCATTCGAGGTACCAGAGTCAGAATTCGTGTGCAAAATCATTGATCTTGGTGATCCTTGGTACCATGAAATTTACACTTATCTGAGAATAGGAGTCCTCCCAGCTGACATAACCTCAAACCTCAAGACATCCTTTGTCAAAAAAAATCTCGGTTTGTCATCCTAGGAGATACCTTATACCGTAGGAGCATAGAGAGAACCCTGTTACATTGCCTAAACGCTGAAGAAGCCTTGACTACTTTAACTGAGGTACATAACGAGATTTTTGGTTCGTGCTCGAGCAGAATGACCTTGGCCAAGAAATTGCTGAGGATGGGGTATTTGTAAGGAAAAAATGCACATCTCAGAGTAACCTCCAGGAATAGTAGTGCCTTCGGTAACTTTCATTTCAATTAGGTTGCCTCAAAGACACGTACAACTATGTCCTAAAGTAGAAATATAAACATTTTATTTCCACATTAATCCTTCTGAGAGAAACACATGTAAATTCAACAACAAGCAACAACACAGATGAAAAGATACTACAGAAAATAGAACACAAAGATTTTACTTGGGGAAAACCCTTTCGGGTAAAAAACCCCACTCTCCAAAGTTCGAGCCATTGTATTATTCAGCAACAGAAAGTTACAATACAGTTTTAGGCTCTTAGCCTTTCAGATATTATAACTTGTTCATTTTGGATACAACTGGTAACAAACTCTCCCAGAGAGATCAACCATGGCATTCATGATCAAGAGAGATTCCATCACAACTCTACCTCTCTCTTCCTCTGCTTCGACCTCATGGCCTCGGCCTTTCAGCCAGCGAGTCGGTTCTCACTATCTCTTTCTCACTGGCTCTCAGCTCTTAAGCTCCTTGGCTTATCAACTTCCTTCTCTTATACTCATCTAGAATGTCCAATGCATACATATGTGCATTCGTTCTCAACAGTCAGAAAGCAATCTCCAGCTTAGCATCATCATCATAACGAAGATGTTTCCACTTCCTTGTGTAGAGTTTTCCCTTTCCACACAGAAGCGGTCGCAATGGTTTCATAGCAAACAGTTCACATTCTACTTTCTCGGATTGGTCCACATCGCACCATGTCAGACAATCTTCACTCAGTCAAAAATGATCAACTTGTGTCACATGTCGGTGAGACACAAGTGTCTCCCCGATGCCACAAGACCCATTTACACGTTGTCGCCAAGAGTCGTCTCCATCGGCAAGAGGTTCCACCAAGCTTACAAGTTGCATCCACCTTAGCATGCACATCGGTGAGACTATTACTATCGCCAGGAGATCACATCGAGCCTTCAAGTCATACCAAAACCCATTGTATCGACATTCATCTATCGACAAGAGTCTCCTCATTAGCATGATTGGCGAGACCTCTCACCGACCTCTAGTTGAACTCATCCACCAATGATGTCGCTAAGACATCCAATTGTTGCCAAGAGGTTATACCGCATCTCCTCAAGTTTCACCGAAGCACCCGACAGTCAGCAAGACATTTGTCTTTTTCCAAGACCTCACATCGAGCAAACATGTCATACCGAATCGGAAAGACTTTTGTCTTTCGCTAAGACCTTACACCGGGTGAACATGTCATACCAAGTCGGCAAGACATTTGACTTTCGCCAAGACCTTACACCAAGTGAACATGTCATACCGAGGACTATCGGCAAGACTCTCCAAGTCGCCAAGACTTTACACCGAAGTCTTTTGTCACGGTGAAAGCACCAAGTATATCCTTTGTCGGCGAGACCTTCGTCAATCACTGGGACATCATACCGAAACAAAAGTGTTACTCTGAAGTCACCTTTTTCCATGAGTCATACCAACCATCCCATAGCATCGATGAGACAGACGCCCATTGCCAAGAGTTCATAGCAAACCCTTATGTCACTCTAAAGACTCCTAGTGTATAACCGTTGGTGAGACCAACCCACTCGGCAGAGGGTTACACCAAACACACCAAGTCACACCGAAAGACTATCCTATTGGCCAGACATCTCCCAGTCACTAAGAAACCATACTGATAGGAGCAAGTCATACCAATTACCACATCAGCTAGACAAAACAAAGGTCACGCCGAAGGTTTTAGATGCCGATTGCCAAGACATTCAGGAGGTCACAGCAACAGTTCAGGATCAACTAGTAGATCGACCAGACATCTCACCAGTCTCAGCGAAATTGCTCACAAGAGGTTTCAACCTGTGACATTGAGGCACATTTTCCAACAGTATTATTGGCCTACTATGGAAAGACAAGCACATGACTATGTCAGAATGTGTCTACAATGTCAGTAGCATGGGGACCTCATCCATGCACTAGCTCAAGAGCTCCATCCTATTGTCACACCATCGCCCTTTTCACAGTGGGGGCTTGATCTCATTGGAAAAATCACTCCCACCTCATCCAGTGGCCACAAGTTTATCATTACCACCACTGAGTACTTCACCAAGTGGGTGGAAGCCATCCCCATTACCTACATCACTAGAAAGTAGATATCAAAGTTCATCCTGAACTACTTATTATGCTGATACAATTTCCCCAAGCTATTATCTTAAATAATGGAACACCTTTCAAAAATTAGGATGTTCATGAACTTTGTGACAAATTCAAAATCCAACATCGCTTTTCCACTCCATATTATCCCCAAGGCAATGGCCAAGTAGAAGCCACCAATAAAACCATTCTGAAGATCCTCAAAAAGATAGTCAATGACGTAGGTCGTGACTAGCATCTACAACTAAATCCTTCCCTTTGGGCCTATCGAACCAACATTTGCACACCCATAGGTGCCACCCCATTCTCCCTGGTCTATGGATCAGAAGCCATCTTACCCATCATGATCGAGCTCCCTTCACTAAGAATATCACTGCAAAATCTTATCATGGATGAGGAATACTGAGTATCAAGACTGAATGAGTTGGAGCTACTGAATGAGCGACGTATGGAGGCATTAAATCATTTGCATGTCTATTAGAACTGACACAAGTGAAGCTATAACAAGAAGATCAAGAGTCAGACATTCTAGGTAGAAGAACTGATGCTAAAGGAGAATCAGAAGAATGTCCCAAACCCACATGTCAAAGAAAAATTTGAACCCAACTAGTTGGGACCTTTCATCATCACAACAAGCTATAAGTCAAGGGCATATTAGTTATCAACACTCGAAGGGGAACCTCTGTAGGAGCCCATGAACAACTCCCATATCAAAAAAATTTATGCCTAAATATTTCAAGGTATAGAACCAAAAATCCAAAAAAAATAGAAAATGTCCTGAAAAAATGGTCACCTTGGTGAAAACTTGGCAAATAGGCATCATGGTGACAAAAAAAATAAAAAAGAAAAAATCCAAAAAAAAATCAGAAAAAGGATAAAAAATAGTAAAGAGAAAAATCGTGCTCTAGTGAAAACCACTTTGGTGGCGCTTTGGACAAGTACCTTGGTGAAAACCTAGAAAATAGGTGTCTTGTGTAAATAAGCACTTTCCATCCACTAGGACTTTCACGGCTTGTTCTGTATCATCCATCCATTACATTCTCATCATCCATCGTATTACATATCTCCATCCATCACCCAAAGCATCCACATCATAGCTTGGTCCTGTGTTCGTGTTATGATCCCTCCTAGTACTACTCAACCCATTCTCAAGGTTAGTTTGTCCTGCCTTTATCATAGTAGTCTATTGCATCACACTGGGGGCATGTTCTCATTGGACCGGATTCGTGTATGTTCTTGAAATCCCAAAAATCAAAAAATATAAAACATCAAAAAATCCAAAAATCCAAAACATCAAAAAATCCAAAAGATCCAAAACATCAAAACATCAGAAAATCATAAAATCCAAAAACATCAGAAAATAAAAATCGAAAAACATTCAAAACATATCAAAATCCAAAACAGGTCAAAAAGTTAGTCAAAAATTAAAAAATAGAGTCGTCTTATCAAACTATGGGTCTTTGAGCCTTGAACATAGGCAAGGTTGATCTTTGATCATCCCCTGAGACACTTAGGTTAGTTCTTTTAGAGTCTGTCATAATAAACTAGCAATCCATTTCTCCATAGATCATCAATAATCAAGTCAAAGTCAGTTGAACTACGTGGTCTCTGCGTGTGTAACATAGGAATGGAAAATCTGTTGATCAACCCTCGAGGGCCCTAGGATAGGTCTTTAGATTAGGTCTTGGTCAAAATCTCAGAAAACCCCAAAACATTTGTAAAATTTCAAAATACCAAAAAACAGCCTCAAAATACTTCAAAAAACTCCAAAAAAAATCCAAATATTTGAAAAAATCCATCTGTCTCATCTCCCTTTCACCCGCAATAAACATCACCCATAATAAATCAATCGTCACCCTCAACCTTTGGTGAAACAGTCAAAAACAAGTCTAGCAGATCAAAAGTGAAAAGTCAAATGCCAAGGTCTCGAGTCTAGGTCAGTACATAAACAAGTTGGTCAACTCTTGGTATCAATAGCCTATCATCCAATCAGTTAATCTCATCATCATCTGATATCATCATGTCCTAGGATGCATCCTTCTTACAATGGACATCAACATTAGGCATCACCATAGTTTAGTCTTGGCTAGCAGTATTGAAGAACATTAGCTTGTTTTTTTACTTTATCCTTGTCTTTTGATTTATTTTACTGCGCTCATTCCAAGGACCTCTCAATGATGTCTAAACAAAAGAATTTAGAGAGATAGGAATAGGGAAACAATCATTATCTTTTATATGCTGTGCTTGTGGGATATTCTTGTAATATAACCTTGGTCATGCGTGCTTTGTTTAGGTGTAGGGAGGGTGTTTTAGATATCTTGTTGACCACATAGGAAGGCTTGTTTTTCTAGGTTTTGGTCCAAGATGTATGAAATATCTAAACTTTATTTTGAATAAGGTTCTGCATGCAAAGTATGAACAAGAGTACTCCTATCTAATTGTCAAGTCAAAGTCCATCACATTAGGTGCAACACCATCTTGGTTCTTTATAGCTTGATGCATCGTACCACATGTGTTATCAAACATAAGACAATTGGTCCTTTGAAAATCCCAACTCCTTGGAAAATCATCATCATCATCATCACCATCATCTCGTGTCTTGTTGGAATCTCTTTCTTTCTTCTATCCTCTTTCACACTAACTTGGTACCATGGCAGTTAATCAAAATTCACCAGTGCATCCATCTTGCATCCACAAACCATCAACATACTACATATTGCATCTCATATCATATTGGAAATACTAAATCATATCACATACACTGCATTTCCATCATTTTCATAATATAGATTGGTTATTCTAAGAATTTCATCATTTAAGCATTTGCATTCATTTAAATCATCATAAAACATCATTTACATTCATCATATCATAGGCATCATCATAAGAATCATATAAATACATCACCATATAATGCATGAGAAAAGGTAAGGAAAAAGAAAAAAAGATTGCATTTCATCCATTAAGGGCATAATATAGATCTGTTAGTCGCATAATCATTGCATTTTGCATCATCATATCATAACAAAAAAGATATTGAAAAAAAAGAAAGCATCTCATCACATTTGCATCATCACATAGAACATAATGCACAACATAACATCATAGCATCATTCCATCGCATCACATAGCATATAGAAAGTAAAAGGCATCCATAATGTATAAATAGAATAGATCACATCCCATCGAATCAACGTCATCTCATATCATATATATCATCAAAATGTACATTGTCATGGTAAAAAATCATATCAAAATATACATGTGTATGTCAATAGAGTACAATCGGCCCATCGTGTTATCAAAAAAGAGTCCATGGGACACAAAAAGAATCCTGTCTCTGATTAAAAATAGCCTAACCCTGCTGGCTGTTGCCCTCGCCACTTGCTCTCTCCCCGTGGTCCTCTGCAGGTCTGTGGCCTGTCCTCTATGAAATGTTTGGGACTCGGCTTGGTCTCGACACGACTTGGTAATAATGCAACCTATAATATTCAGCCTCCTAGATGGCCTCCCTGTATGATCAAATTGATACTATGCTCTGGGAGAAGGACGCATACATACTCTCAATCTGCTGTCGTCTGCCCATCTTTACCACTACCTGTCTCTGCTGGACCACCTGGTCTCGCTCTACCCATAACTGATCTCTCTCAGCTGTAAGTGCCTATACCTAGGCTTGTAAATGAAAAATCTCACCATCTCTAGGGTCTGGATGGAGAGGTGGTTACATGGGTGGCTGATCTTAGCCCCTGTCTCTGGGTGGTGTCGGGACCCTATCCTATCATCCCTGATCCTGATCCTATCGTACTAGGTCTGGATCCTGTCTTTGCTGGCCCACCTGTGGATCTGGGAGTGGCCAATCTTGTGGTCCCCCATCATGAACTAGTTGATGCGATGGTGGCCCACCTCCTCCCTAATCCTGGTCCCCATCCCCTCGGCCTCGTCCTGCTCCCCTATCTCTAGCTCTGTGTCGAGTAGATGGTGTCCCTTGCACTGTAAGTCAAAGCGGCAACCTGAACCAATCTTTGTATGCCTATGTGGTCCCTAGATCGGATTGTCCCTAATCATATGGCCACAACCTAACCACTAGCTGCATAAAGCTCTGCACTACCTCGTGCGCAGGTATATATCGATCCAAGGAGCTTTGGCTCATCATCTGTGCAAAAATGGCCACATATTAATCATATAGCCTATCCTGTGGCATGCTAAACTGCCACTACACCTTGCCTAGAAAGTACATCTCGAGCATCGTGTGCTCCCTTCCCTACATCAATCTGTCCTGGTGGGCGAAGAAAAGCTACTACACATTGTCAAACCATGTAGACCATCTAAGATATGGCCACAAGGTAAATGCTCTCATGTAATCCAAGACCCTCCTCTAATGAGGAATCCTGTGCTATCCTATGTGCATGAAGGAAACACCTCCTCTGTATCACCAAACAATAAGATCATCTAGCTCGATAGTGACTAGAACAACTCACGGATGAAGCACAATGATGTGCTCCCAAGCCCAGATGTGCAGGAGTGTGACCCCCGCCCCAAGAGCTCGGTCGTCCAGATATGTGAACTCGTGCAAATATCTGTATAGTGAAGCTAGAAAAACTGGCCCCCACACAAACAATGTTTGTCGCCAAACCATGCGCTTCCAACCGAGCCCCCATCTAGGACTGAAATATCGGCCTCGCCGATCTGGTGTGATGAGACCTAATATGATAGCTACAATGACCAAGCAATAGGATGACACGGCAGGCCTATGACACTCCAGCTCAATTTTCCCCTCGCAAAATACAATCTAATCGACACCCATCACATTGTAGCAAACCTCCCTCCCGACATCCACATCGTAAATCACGTGCTCTCCATAGATGGGTAATTTGAGTATCTGCCACATGTCCTCTAGTGTGACTATGGCCTCACCTGTCGAAAGGTGGAAAGAGGATGTCTCACTGTGCCATCTCTCAACGAGTTCCATCATCATACCCAAGTGTGTCCTCACGAGCGGTGCATAAGCAATGTACCATAGTCCCATCTTTCCTAGATACTCCCATTGTCGATTAGGCAGATCATCCAAAATGTTGAAAAGATCCCAGGACTTGTGCTTGCGTGAATAAAGTATCATTGTCTCCTCCTGCATCAGGAATGTCACCGCATTGAAAAATCATCAAAAAATCTTGATCCCGGTTTGTCTCAGCATCCCAAAACAACCTTAACATCACTCTCTATGGGTGTGGTGCAGTTTGCAAACTCCAAACTATGTCACTAGGAGCTTCAAACACCCAAAATCCGTTGCAGCATCACAGTTTGAGAAGGTGAGTCAGTTTGACCTAAACCCTAAGTTTCAAAGAGAACCACGGCGGTGCACTTTGCATATGTGGGTGTGTTTGGAATTTAAATCCTAATTCCAAACTATGCAATGGAATTGCTACTCGCAACTGCAACACAGTTTGAGGCCGTGCGACACTGATTTGAACTTTCCAGTGGCGTATTGGACCTCTCCTAAAGATCTAGTTTCCTAGCCTAATATATGCACACAAAAATTGAGAAACGAAGTCAAGACAAGTTGACTCACCGATGCTCTAGTGTCGAGTAGCCTCTGGTGTGTGCATAATCGATCTGAAATGTGCTGAGGAAGCTATTGTTGTGCCATCTCTCCAAAGGGTTAGAGCTCAAATTTACAAAATCTCTAAAGGCTGAAAGTGAAAATGAATTGGAAGTGGCCCCTCAAGGCCTATTTAAGCCTGAAAATTAGGGTTTTTTTTACCTTGTTTAGCTGTCCTGTCAGGGTTTTGGACCCCGATCCCATTTTGGCCCAACCAAGGGCCGTTTTGCACTATTTTTTGCATTTCATCTTTTTTTTTGGCATCCTGAAGCCTTTTTGGACCTGTCAGGCACCTTGCCCTATTTTTTCACAAGATCACCCAGAAAGTTGAAATTTTCTTCTGATCTCTCGAGGGGGCAGTATAGCAGCATGTTTTGTCCATTGGGGCAGTCTTGGGGTATTTTGAAAATTGAAAAAAATTGTAGCTTTTGATTGAGAAAGTTTATTCTTTGAATCAACACAGCAAGTGCATCGCTTCAAAGAGGGGAAAAATGTAGACACATAAAATGTACCGATTGACTTTACACATTTGATCTTGATTTTACTAACACTGTTTCATCCTAAATCATCCCTCAGTCAAACCATTTAATCAAATACCCTTATTTGATTAAATTCATCAATTTTTCTCTCTTAATTAAATAAATCATTTATCTGATTAAGTCTCTCTCTTTTGTTAATTAAATCAATCAACCTGATTTAATTAACCCTATATCTCTATTTAATTAAATAATTCATTTCATTTAATTAAATCTCTAAAGTCATCTTATTAAATTAAATAAATTAAACCTTATCTAATTTAATCTAACATCATCCCCTTTAGTTAAATAAATCAAAATATTTATTTAACTAAGTCTAAATCATTTTCCTCTCAACTTTGATTTATTTAAATCCTAAAATCTAAGTCAAAATTATCAAATCACCTAACCCTCTCTTATTTAATCAAATCCTGATTAAATCCTAATCTTAATCCATGTCCCATCCTCTAGATTTTGCCACTTGCACATGAAAATACATTTAATTGATTTATTAAATCCCTATTTTCTCTCAACTTGGCATAAAAGAGGAATATTCCTTCAAATTTGAAAATCCCTCCAAGTGGACTTTGTCCTTCCAACAAGACATTCATTCCTTTTTACATGTCCTTGTGCATTGAGCCAAGTGGCATTTAAGTCATTCTTTTTCCCTCTTACATGTCATTTCACTATTTTCAAATTCCACCTAATTGCATTTATAAGCACTTTCATCAAAATGTGCACATCCTTTGCCCATTCACATTATGACAAGTGGCATTTGGTCATTGGTTGAAAGTTAGTCCCACATTGCTTCATTTTGGGAATTTCTCCATCTTGTTTTTCTATAAATAAGAGGTTTCTCTCCTCATTTTGATCATCCAAAATTTGAGCAAACTTATTATACTCAATTTCATCTTCAAGCATTATCATTTTCATCAATTTTATCAAAGTCTTAGCTAGGTTATGCAATTTTTTCATCATGGAGCTCAAGTAAATCTTCAACAAAGAGGATCAATCTTCATCACTCATCAACATTGCATCATAGGAGTTGGGAAAGGGCCAATTTTCACATAAAATTAGCACCAATTCCCCCATGGGATCAAGAGTTTTCTTGCTTAATTAGGATTTCATTGTTTTATCATTGTGTTCTTCATTTTTACTTCCTATTTTGAGCATTGTTAATGGATTTCATGGGGAATCTTGACTCTTTCTTGCATTTGATCTAACTATGTGTTTGTTTATTGTGTTTTGAATGTATTAGGATTGGGGTTCTACAAATATTATATTATATAATATTATAATATACTTTGAATTCCATTTTAAAATTGTTTTTAGTACGAAAAAAAGAGCTGGCAAATTGGGACGGGCAGGGAAAATTTCATTTTAATAAACATATACTGTTTCATCATAACGAAAGGAGCGTGCAGGCGGACGCACATGCTACAAATACAACAATCTCACACTACTTTGTGTGTGTGTGAAATATTGTATCAAATTTAAATTAAATTCAAACACATGTTAATAAAACATTAAATCAAAAAGCTGAAAAAGGAAAACAAAATGTGCAAACCGTAACAGCAGCCTCTCGAAATCGTCTTATCCTCCTCTATCTTCACCGTTTTGTTGCTTCGAAATAGCTCTCAGATCAGCAGATAGAGCTCAACAAAATGATAGCATGAAGAACGAGATTTAAAATGCATAATATGCAAAAATGCAAATCTATGCTAACATGAAAGTGGGGATGTGATGCTGAAAATGATGTGAATGCATAAAGTTGATTGCCTGAATGTGAGTATGCATATGCGTGTGAATGTGGGGTGATTAACCAAGGCTTGGATTTGCTCGGGTTTTTATAAAGTTTTCGAACGGATTTGATTGGCTGACACAATCAATGGTCCAGATTAAACTTGTTTGAATGGACGGTGGGAGATTTTCAAAAGTGGAGAAGAGGATGGAAGGTTTCCCTTTTCTTTATTGAGTTTCGAAGGGAAATTTCCATTTCGAAAGATAAGATACGAATTTAGAAGGACGAGTTAGCATGAGTTAGAATTTTGGGAAGGTGAGTTAATAATGAATTTAGAATTAAATAAATTAGATTTATTTAATTTAACAGTGGAGATGGAAATGGAAACTCACATAATTAAATAATTCATATTTAATTATGTTTTAAAATGAAATTAAAGTGAGGAGGAAAATATTAAATAACATATTTAATATTTTAAAAATTTGAAAATGGGATGGAGAATATTCCATTATTTAAATATTAAAATATTTAAACTTTAGAACCAAATGATAATTAAATATAAATAAATTATGCCAATTTATTTAATTTAATTAAGCGGAGGGTAGAAATGTTAGTAATTAAATAAAATTATTTATTTAATTTAAGGTAGAAGAATTTGGAAGATGAACGATATAAATAAATAATTAAATTTATTTATATGTAGATGACATTAGAGGAATTAATTAAATAAATCATATTTAATTAATTAACAAGCTTAATCATGACCATTTTTAGACATATACATTTTGCCCCTCTTTGAAGTGATGTGTAAAACACATTGCTTCAAAGAAAATAAGATTTTTGCCCTTGATATTCTTTCGATATTTTTGCTGATGATGCCCCCTCGGGAGGTAAATCACGGAGGAGAGAGGAAGTGGTTTA
Organism: Sequoia sempervirens; assembly: GCA_007258455.2. Taxonomy (NCBI): domain Eukaryota; kingdom Viridiplantae; phylum Streptophyta; class Pinopsida; order Cupressales; family Cupressaceae; genus Sequoia; species Sequoia sempervirens. The sequence goes on along the minus strand of VDFB02000003.1, from coordinate 314,844,981 downwards.
GCTCACAATAGAAAAATAAATGTCCATTTTGAAGTAAAGTCACATTTTACCCTTGGTTGACCTTTAAAAGGTAAAAAGGTTGAAAGAGACAAGTCATTTGCACTTTTGACTGTGGTGAAACTATAGCTCTGAAAGCGACATTGCGAGATGGAGATTTCGTATCATCGTCATAGATTCGAGAGATCGCGCAGATATCAAAGGCCCGCAGCGTACGAACCACCGGTGAGTCGATCTAACCCTCTGTACTTTCAGATTTTTCTTTTTGAAACGAAATTTTTAAAATTTTCTGCGGATTTAGTTTAAGGTTTTACATTTGCGTGCATATAGAAATCTTTAGGTGCTTTCGAAAAAAATAGGCGCGCATATAGTAGAAACAAATGCGCATAGGGTTTAGTTTTTAATTTTCGTAGGAAAAACCAGTGTAGCGCATCCCGTGAAAACTAGCGCGCATATAGGGCAGTTTGAAAAAAATTTAGGGCTAGAGCGCATATAGGGAAAACAGACGCGCATATGGGAAAGCGCGCATCTAGCAAAAACAGTGGCGCATACGGTGAATGAAGTGGCGCATACGGGAAAATGCGCATACGGTGACTGTTTTAGCGCATATGGTAAAAACTACGGCGCATATGAGAAAACGCGCATCCAGTAGATAGCCCGAATGACTGTTGTGATAAAAATGATGATTTTGTATTGCTTCCTTAGTCAATAGATAGGTAAATTGTCATGTCATCATGTTGATATGGATAGAGATGATAGGAAAATCGAATGATTGATTGATAACCTTGCTTCCTAGGATAGAAAAACAAGGAGTAGATGAAACTGATATGATTTCTGATAAATTTGGTTCCTGCGATAGAAAACAAATAGTAATAGATAGTAGATCAGATTGATATGGTATCGAGCTAGATGAATTGGTGGATTGGTTTTCCTGATAGGATTGATTGTGTGATATGGGTCATTGCTGTGAGTCATTGATATGGATCTGATATAGGTCACTGATAGAGGTTATTGATAGATATGAGTCTGATTTTGATTTTGTGTGATTATGATATGATTCTGATGGATGATCGTTGTGATGAAAAATAGGAGGTTTTCAAAAACCTCCAGATTAGGGAGCGACATTCAGCGGAATGGGATCGGATCCCTGAGTTGACCTCCGCTGACAGAGCAGTGATTGATGCTTGCGGATTGAGACCCTTATTGGCGATGCCGCCAATTAGGGTCAACAGAGGTTTGTTGACAGCGCTAGCAGAGAGATGGCACTCGGAGCACAACACCTTTCACATGCCGACCGGTGAGGTGACAGTGACTCCCGAGGATGTATACAGGATCCTAGGCATTCCAGTTGTTGGCGCCCTTGTGTATTACGATCACAAGGAGATTGGGGGCACAGATGCTCTGAGGAGAGTGTATGGAGATACGAGGATAGCCGGGTACTGGGTACCATGGGCAGACTTTCACGGATATCCAGCCTTGGCAGCGGTTTTGGGTGCTTTCATTGGAGGTCTCCTTTGTCTAGATCACCAGGGAAAGGGGTTGTCAGTGGGCTGCGGCAGGATTCTTGAGCAGATGATACTACAGCCGAGGAGGTATGCATGGGGGAGCTGCATGTTAGCTCACCTTTATCACGATTTGCACTAGGTGGTTTACAGGGGATCCACCAGTCTATCCTGCGGAGTTACAGTGCTACAGATCTGGGCCTAGGAGCATTTTGCTGTGACACGGCCGGCATGCCCCAGAGTGAGGGCATGAGGCAGGCCATACATTTATACATATTCTGAGTTCCTTACCCAGCCCAAGCTGGGCAAGGTAGATTACTGGAGATGACTTCTGGATGACATCGATACAGTCATATGGCGACCGTATTTAGATTGTGAGCCATGGGCGACCGATTATATAGAGATGCCCTATGTCTGTATGTTGCGGTTTCTGATAGGGAGGACTCCCTTTATTTTGGAGAGATTTTTGGCATTGTGGGTGCAGAGACAATTTAGATTCACACACGGGATGCTGCAGGGGATTGCACACTACGCCTGGAGCAGAGATGAGGCCGGATGGGGGCCATGCATTATGTACCAGGCCACCTATATAGAGTACATGGCCTTAGCACCTGAGGCATGGGTGGACAGACGAGACGTAGTGGATGCTGGGATGTCCGATGAGTATGCTGCCTATTTCCAAACACATCCCTTTCCGTGATTTACCAGTCCCGATGAGCCAGCACCGATTGTGAGAGTACCACCGCTCGGAGTGGGTGGACAGGCGGATGTGGCCGGCGGTGAGCAGGGAGCTGTTGGAGGAGATGAGGAGGAGAGAGGAGGAGGGCTCAGATGGTGATGATGATGATGGTGGGGATGATGGCTCAGATGGTGATGATGATGATGGTGGGGATGATGGGGGGATGGGAGGACCTGCACCGGAGGGACTGGATATCCTGAGGGGTGTGCGGATTATGTGGTGACTGAGGATAGGGATAGGGAGGTGGACAGTGATCCGACTGGCCTCTTCCTCACAGCAGGGAAAGATAGCCACTCTTCAGGCTCAGGTGCAGACATTGCAGGGGCAGCAGGGTCAGCTATAGAGTCAGCTGTCACAGGCACAGGCTTTTATTGTGCAGTTACAGACACAACTTGCTTAGGCACAGGCACAGGCACCTGCCTCGGACCCACAGTTAGCTCAGGTGATTGCCGAGAGGGATGCATTCAAGCGACGGGCAGTAGAGGCTGAGGGCGTGGCTCAGAGATTGATGGGCACAGTGGAGAGTGCATCCTTGCGAGAGGCCATTGCAGAGGGCATGGAGATGGCCAGGGAGGCTGAGTATTACAGGGTCAGATACGAGGAGCTATGCCCTCCAGAGCGCAGAGAGCCATACCCGTGATCCCATAGCAGGACCCGGAGTAGATCACAGACACATACCCAGAGCAGAGGAGTGACAGGGCCATGGCAGGACCCAGATGCAGGCACCAGTGGCAGACCACCTCCCTCCAGACTAGCACCATCAGGAGCATCCACCAGCTAGATTTTATAGTGCAGAGCATGTATATGCCATTTTTGATCATATTTGATGTATTGGACATTGTAGTTTCATTAGACCTTTGGACATTTGTATCATTTTTGATGAGTGATGATATGCAGCGGCGATGATTGTTTTGATGATGATATGATATGCATTGATGTCTATATGTGATGGATTTTGTTGTGCATGTAAATGATTTGATGACTATCATGATATGCAGGATGGTTTGATTTATGATGTTTTATTATGATTATGATTATCTGATGATGTGTACTAACAATGTCATGCAGATGAATTGCCTATGATGTGTATTTTTAAATTTTGTAATATGAATGTTGTGCTTCGGATTATGATGGGATGGAAAATGGTATGAGTGAATGAAATGATAGAATGCTAAAATGAAATGGTATGGAATGGAATGTTAAATTATAAATGGAATATTAAATGATATGAAATGAAAATGTTAAATGATATAATAGGAAATGATAAACAAAAATATGGGAATGAATTGCTAAATGATATGATATGAACTGAGATGATATGAAATGAAGTGAATATGATAATGAAATGAAATGAATATGATAATGAAATGAATATGATAATGAAAATAAAATAAATATGGAATGAAATGAATATGATAATGAAATGAGATAAAAATGATAATGAAATGAAATAAATATGATAATGAAATGAAATAAATATGGAATGAAATGAATATGATAATGAATATGATAATGATAATAATAAAATGTTAAATGAATAGGTTAATGAAATGAAATAAATATGGAATGAAATGAATATGATAATGAATATGATAATGAATATGATAATGATAATAATAAAATGTGAAAGGAATATGTTAATGAAATGAAATGATATGAAATGAAATGAATATGATAATGACATGAGATGATATGAAATGATAATAAAATGAGATGAATAATAATAATGGTAAGAAAACGTCTATGAACCTACCATGAGTGATAAATATAAATGCAATGATTAATGATTATGTGGAATGAATGAGATGATGGTAATGTGTCGTTAAAATGATAATAACGAATTGATAGAATGATAAGCCAAAATTGTTGAATGAGAATGATAATGAAGTGAGATGAATATGATAATAAAATGTTAATATGGAAAGAAAATGATATGGAAATGTATGAAATATAGACAAAAAGGAAATAATAATGGAAATACTGATGAAATGGACGATACAACCAATATGAAATGATGAAGTGACAATGGATGCAATAATGAAAGAATGACACTAATATGAAATTGTATGAAATGCAATGATGATGGGAATGCAATGATGATAAAATGATATGAAAATGATATGAGTATGAAATGATAATGATGTGATGTTAGTATGAAATGAAAAGAAATGATAATGCAATGTTAAATGATAATGATAATGAGGATATGGATTGAAAACAAGGAGGAAAATGAATTGCGAACAAAAATATTGATGAAATAATAATGGAGGTGTAACTAATATGAGATGCTGAGTATGGATGTCATAATGAAACTAGTATGAAATGATATGGAATGCACCTGATACTAAAATGATAATGGGTGTAATGATGAAATGATAATGCTAATGGTGATAAAATGAAATGAAGGTGAAATGCAATGGTGATGATACAAATATTTACATTGTCCTCCACAAATAGTCCAAAAGATGATAGCCATTGACCTTTCGAAAACTCAAGATGCCAAACCCAATATGCAGTTATGTACAATGACCTGAAATGCAACTAAATGAAGCCGATCATTTTGTTGAGCCTTTTAGTGAGTCTGATTAAATCATCATAGAGCATTTAAAATGTTGAACATGTGTACAAGCATCAGAGGGGAAATTAGCACCAAAGATGACCTGAGTACAACTTTCATGATTATTGATATAGCAAGTGAACACAAGCATCTAGGTATAATTGAACCGAGATGACCTGAGCATTTCTTGCATAAACAGACAAAGACTAACCACCATCTGATGCAAATTTGGAACTGTCATCAATGAAAATCATGTCTCGCGGCATATTTGCAACAGATAAATGATTAACCTCCAGACAGCAGACAAAAAAAATTCATCCTCTTTCCTTGCCACTCTAGTGCAGTACATCATCGAGTGTGCTCCAGAGAAATGATATCGAAAAAATTAAACAACCATTTTTCAAAAATGAAATACTGTGATTCCAAACATTATTTAGATTAGAGATCATCCAGATATGAGTCATGATAAGGTACACAACTGAGAGCTACTATGATATGGATCAATGGTTGGTTGTTTTGGTTTAATTTGGTTCTTTTGTTTTGCGTGTGATTGGCTTTGATGTCATTGTCTTACTGTTGAAAGTTGATTGCCCCCAGTATGCCCCACGTTTTCCCTAGGTATTCACACAACTTGCTGAAATGAATATATACAATAGTCAAGCCATGGTAAGACGTTATCGCGCGAGGCAAATGATGATAGCATGGTGTTGGTGTAACCCTAAGATGATGGAAAAGATGCATGAAAATGAAGACTGAAAAGTTAAGTGCAGAACATGAACTAATAGATGGAGAGCTACAAATAGCGTCTGTGTGCCATATTTTCACTATTTGTTTTTATTGCACTTTTCTTGTCAATAGATTGCCTGTTTGCCAGGTTTTCACCCTATGAAGGTTTTTTTTTTCTGGACTTTTCTAATTTTTTTGATATTTCTTCAGGATTTTTTCTGATTTTTTTTTTTATATTTCTTCAGGACTTTTTCTGATTTTTTTGATATTTCTTCAAGACTTTTTCTAATTTTTTTGATATTTCTTTAGGACTTTTTCTGATTTTTTTGATATTTCTTCAGGACTTTTTCTGATGATGATGACCGTCTTAGATATAATACTTCTTCATATGCATGCTGTTGATCGGCTCGTCAAACAGGTCCCCTTCTAGCGTTGATAGCTTGTAGGCTCCTGAACCATAAACTGCGATAATCACATAAGGACCTAGCCAATTTGGCTCGAACTTTCCTTTCTTCTCTCTGTCTTGTGGATTACGTGGGTTCTCTTTCAGAACAAGATCACCCACCTGAAAGGTACGTGGCTTTACTTTGTGGTTATAGCTGTGAGACATCATCTGTTGATAAGCTTTTAAATGATCAGCTGCTCTTTGTCTCTTCTCATCTAGAAGTTCAAGCTCTTGGAGTCGGGAAACTCTGTATTCATCATCTGTTGTTAAGCCTTTCAATGATACTCTAAGTGAGGGAATCTCAACTTCTGAGGGCAATATAGCTTCTGCTCCATAAACAAGGGCGAATGGTGTTGCTCATGTTGGCATGTGGACACTGGTTCTGTAGGCCTACAGAGCAAGATTGAGTTGAACGTGCCAATCCTTCCCTGATACATTCACGGTCTTTTTCAAAATTTTCAATATTGTTTTATTTGAAGCCTCTGCTTGGACATTCCCTTGTGGATAGTATGGTGTTGAGTATCTGTGCTATATGTGGAATCTTTCACAAAGTTCATCAACATCTTGATTTTTGAATGGATGTCCATTATCTGTAATAATGGAGTTGGGAATGCCATACCGACAAATGATATAGTTGAGTATGAATGATGATATTTGTTTGTCGGTAACTTTGGTAAGAGGAACTGCCTCAATCCACTTAGTAAAATACTCTGTTGCTGTGATGATGAATTTATGCCCGTTTGACGAAGAAGGATGAATCTTTCCTACCAGATCTAAACCCCATTGAGAAAATGGCCAGGTTGGTGTAAACGGTTGGAGTTCTTGTGCAGGAGCATGAATGAGATTCTTGTGGATCTGACATTTTGAACATGTTTTCACAAAATTGAATGATTCCCTCTCCATTGTAGGCCAGTAGTAACCCATTCTAATCAGTTTCTTGGATAAGGTCAGTCCACTTGAATGAGTACCACAGATGCCACCATGAACTTCTTGTAAAGCTTTGTCAGATTCCTCACGTTCAAGACATCGGAGTAAAGTACCATCAAGACCATGGCGATAAAGGGTGTCAGCGATGAGGGTATAGCGAGCGGATTGGCAGATAAAGTTGCATTTTTGGTTACGGGATAAATCGGGTGGTAAGATGTCGTCTTTGAGATAAGCATAAATTTTTTCGTACCAAGGCGAATCGGATCCTAACAAGTGACAAATGATTTGGCTTTCAGGGGTATCATATGCAGGTGTGAATGATTGTTCCACCAGAAATTCGTAACGATGTTGAGTTTCTGGGAGTTGTAACAATGATGCGATCGTAGCCATAGCGTCAGCTGCTTTATTATTAAGCCTTGGAATCTGTGTAAATTTGATGTCCACAAAATACTTCTTAAAGTCATCCACCATCTTTTTATAAGGTAAGAGTTTTTCATCTTTGGTTTGGTAGTCATCATTGATCTGACAAATGACCAATTGTGAGTCACCATATACCTGTAACTCTGTTATTCTCCACTCCAGTGCCATCTTGAGTCCAGTGATTAATGCCTCATATTCAGCTATGTTGTTGGTGCATGGGAACATTAGCCGATATGAACGAGGAATGGTGTGTCCTTGAGGGGTGACAAAAGGTATGCCTGCTCCTGATCCATGTTGAGTGAAAGAACCATCAAAGTATAAAGCCCATGGTTGTTTGGATTCTACAGTAAAGACATCAGCATCTGGAAATTCAATGTGCAGGGGATGATCTGCTTGTAATGGTGCTTCAGCTAGTTGATCAGTGATAACTTGTCCTTTGATTGCCTTACGATCAACATAATGGATATCAAACTCACTAAGAATCATTACCCACTTGGCTAACCTTCTTGTCAATGATGCCTTGCTCAATAAATACTTGAGTGGATCAATCTTCGAAACCAAATTGACTGTATGGGTCAGCATGTAATGTCGAAACTTTTGTGAAGCAAAGACTACTGCCAAACAAGCCTTCTCAATATAAGTGTAGTTGAGCTCATGACTTGTTAATGTTCTATTGATGTAGTAGATTGCGCATTCCTTTCCTGTAGAGTCTTCTTGTGCTAGTAGTGCCCCTAGAGATGTCTCTGTTGCAGCAATGTACAAGATGAGTGGTTTGTCTGGATCTGGTGATATGAGAACCAGTGGAGTCATTAGATATTCTTTGATTTTTTGAAAGGCCAATTCACATTTGTCATCCCACTTGAAAGGAACATTTTTATGTAGTAGATGTGTGAATGGTAAACTCTTGTCAGCCAATTGTGCAATGAACCTTCGTATAGATTGAAGTCGTCCTTGTAGTGATCTTAGCTGACTGATGTTCTTTGGTGGGGGCATTTCCATAATTGCTTTAACTTTTGCTCGATCTACTTCAATTCCTTTTTCTGAAACAATGTACCCCAAGAGTTTTCCAGACTTGACCCCAAAAACACATTTCTTAGGGTTAAGACGAACTTTGAATTTCTCTAATCTTGCAAATATTTTGGACAATACTTCAAGATGTCCTTCTCTGGTGTATGATTTTGCCAATATTTCATCCACATAATCTTCCATGAAGACATGCATCATGTCATGAAAAATTGTAGTCATGGCTCTTTGGTAGGTAGCCCCAGCATTTTTCAGACCAAAAGGCATGACGTTCCAACAATAAGTTCCCCATGGACACGTGAAAGCTATTTTCTCTTGATCTTCAGGTGCAATCTTGATTTGGTTATATCCAGAAAAACCATCCATTAATGAATACATGGCATGGCTAGCTGTCATATCAACTATGGTGTCAATATTTGGTAATGGAAAGTCATCCTTAGGACATGCTTTATTAAGATCTCTGAAATCTGTGCATATTCTGACAGTTTTATCTGGCTTGGATATAGGTACAATGTTGGAGATCCATTCTGCATAGTCGACTGGTCTGATGAAGCCCACATCAAGAAGTTTTCTTAGTTCTTCTTTAACTAACAATGCAACATGAGGGTGCATCTTTCTGAGTTTTTGCTTTACCGGTTTGACACCTGGTTTGATAGATAAATGATGCATGATAAGATCAGGATCAAGACTAGGCATGTCGGCGTAAGACCATGCAAAGTTGACTTGATTTGCTTTCAGGAATTTCATAAACTTTGGTATTTCTTTCTCTGTCATAGATGCGGCCAACTGTAAAATTCTTGGTTTGTCAGAAGTTTTAAGATTGACAGCATTTGTAGGTTCAATCAGAATAGGCGATCGCTCATGGTAATGCTCTGGGAGGGTGTCAAAAGTCCCATCATCTGGCGCCTCAAAGAGGTTTTCACCATTTGATACACTCTTTATTTTATCTTTTGTTTGATCTAATACTGCCAGATTCTGGTTTTCACCATTAGATCTTTCTTTTTTGTTTTTATTTTTGCAGCTAGGAGACTTGACACTCTCCTGGTCAAAAACTCTATGTCGGAAATCACTGGTGGAACAATCATTCGTATCTTCTGCGGAAAGGAAGTTTACAATAGCTTCATCACTTGGAAACATAGGTATGTTAATAGATTCTGTAAAATCCCAATAAATAAGGTCAGGATGGAGTAAAGGTAGTGGGTCATTAGGCGGTGTGAGATCAGCTATGGTCAAGGTCATGACGGAGTGGTCTGTAGGATCCGAGGTATAAGGTGGATCAATGATGGTACTGTCCTCATGATAGTCTTGTTCGTTTAGATCTGATTCAATATCACTAGAATTATAATCGACTTGTGGTTCAAATCCTCGCGGTTGGGACCCTGAACCTTGTCCTTCTATTAGAGTTGGGACATATTGGTGTATTACATCAACCTCTTTGTCTCTCCAGAACTCATCATTGTAAATGGTGTCCCATTCATATTCAGTAGAGTCTGTGTCAGAATTGTTGTCTAGGAAATTCTGAATTGTTGTCAAACATGCCTCTTGTGAATTTGAGCCTTCTTGCAATGTGAAGACATTGCAGTGTTTGGATTTGCTTTCTTGAGAGTTAGTATCATAACCCAATCCAGTTTTCTCTTTTGCAGCAAGTCCACGGAGGTGAATGGGTTCAACTACTCCTTCCTTCCTTTTTCCAATAGGTCCTTCATCATAACCCATCTTCTGCATGATTAAATATCCTTTTCCATATTTGTCTGTGGGTAATTTGACATTAGAAACTGCTTCATCTTCATCTTTATAGAGCCAATTTAGAATTTCAGTATCCTCTGGGTTTTCCATGGGAAATTTTTCTTTGATGAATTGCCCATTAAATTTTGTAATTGGTTCTATTGGCCTTTGCTTTGATGTTGATGCTGCTGCTATTTGATGTTCTCTAATAGATGGCTGTCCATGTGATCGAGGTGATGTAGGTAAATTGACAAGACAAAGAGAGTACTCTCCAACTCCATGATCCTTGAATTTCATCTTTTTGTCAAAACTATTGGTCAATTGACTGATTTGTGTATCAATCTTTAGAGAAGTACTAGTATGAGCTTCTCGATTATTAGGGACCAAAGTATCTTGACTAGCTTTTATGTTGGCACAAGTTTGAATGTTGGAATTATCAGCAGGTATCGTGATTTCTTATCCATCATAAGGAAACTTGAGACATTGATGGTAAGTGGATGGGACAACTTGCATTTCATGGATCCAAGGACGACCCAACAAGATGTTATATGCCAGATCACGATCTAGTACTTGACAAAAAGTATTCTTTATAACAGGGCCCACTCTGATTGGCAGCATGATTAGACCTTTGGATGCTCTTTCTTCATCATCATAAGCTTTTATGGTAATCTTTCTTCTAAAATCAGTAGAGTCCTCAGAAAATCCTAAGGCTTTGACCAACTTCAAGGTACAGATATTCAAACCAGCACCTCCATCTATTAGAACTCGTCTGATGCGAAATTTATGAACCATGACTTCTAAGTACAAAGAGGAGTTATGAGGATGAGTTATGGAAACGTCATCTTTATCAGAAAATGAAAGACAAGTAGGCGAGGACAAATGCCCTACCATGGCTTGAAATTGATTCACATCCAAATCAGTAGATACGTTGGTTTCACTAAGGGCCTTTTCAAGAATTTCTTTATGGGCTAGAGAAATATTTAATAGTTCCAAAATAGAAATTTGAGCGGGGGTTTTTCGAAGTTGATTGACCAAATCATATTGATGTTGAGGTGGGTATTCAATGGATTTTGAAGAAGAGCCTTTCAAAACAACTTTAGCTTGTGCTCTTGTTGTTGCATTGACTTCTCTGTATTCCTCCCTCTTTTTAATTTTTATGACATTCACCCGCTCATCGTCTGCGTAGAGATGGTTGATTATATGATCATCATTGATGTGATTCACTTTTTTGTCGAAAGACTCACCTTTTTGATAGTTAGGTAAAGGATTGTGAAATGCTTGGTGGTCTGCGTTTGTTTGTTGATTTCCTTCTATTGTGATGATGTCATTGTCAATCAAGTCGTAATGGCATTTTTCAAGGCTTGGCAGTTGTTGGTGCGGTGACCTTTACATCGATGATAATCACAATAGTATGCCTCATTCCATGATGGAGGCTTTACAGTGGGTTCGTAATTTTGTTGAGGCGGTAAAGTGATAACATTTTTGGCCATCAACTCTTTGAATGCGGATTCTAGGGATTGACCCAATGGAGTGAAAGTTCTTCTATTGGAGAAGAACGAAAATCTTTGTGGATTTGAATTTGAGGTGTCCCCTAAAGAATTGTGATTGTTATTGTTTCCTCGGTAACCCTGGTTGTTGTTTAAAGTCCCTTGATGGGAAGTGGAGTGCTGATTTGTATTGTTCCTCTGAGGAGGAGGATTATTTCCGTGATTTGCAATTGAGTTGACATTGTTGTTGCGAGTGTTTGGGGTAGTGAGGATGAATGGCTTGGTTGAAGCGTGATTTGCATCCACAACACCATCATTCACCACATTTTTGTTGCGGGTCCAAAATTTGGATTTGTCCTGATTATGATGGTTGAATGAGCTGGGATTTTCTTTGTCATGTTTTATTATGCCTTTCTTGACCAAAGCACTTTCAATGGTTAAGGCATCTTCGATCATTTTCTTAAAAGAAGAAGGACAATGTAAGTTCAAGTGATAGCTCATTTCTGAGTTTAAACTGTTGATGAAAGTAACCATCTTTTCTTTCTCTGGAATAGGACGTGGGTATCTGGCAAACATCCTTCTCCATCTCTGGAGAAACGTAATGAAAGGTTCACCAGGTTTCTGTGCCATTTTACAAAGATCTATCATGGTGATCTGATGTTGTATGTTGTAGGTGTATTGTAATATGAATAAATTGATCAACTCTTCAAATGTCCTTACGGGAGGTGAGATTTTGGATAACCATTCCATAGAGTGCACTCCCAAACTCCTAGGAATTAATTGCATCAAGTAAGTATCTTCGTAAGCAAACTCTAATGTCAGGTTTCTGAAGTCTCTAACGTGATCAATTGGATCTGTTTTCCTGTTATAGCGATCAAATTTTGGTATTTCACAATGCTTGGGAAAAGGAATCATGTTTAAACTTCTGTCAAAAGGATAAGGACATATGTCCTCCAAAGTGTATTTCTTTGTGGTTGTTCCCCCTTGTAATTCTCTAACTTGTACTTGAAGTGCCTTGATTTGTTGGGTCAAAGCACTAAGATCTGAAAGGGGTGTCTCTTTAGGTTTGTTTTTCAATTTTTCAGTGTCAAAGTCATGAGGTAATTTAGCCCCTTGTTCGGCTAGATAGCGAAAATATTTTTCCTTATCTCGCTGCAAGACCTTCTCAATGGCTTTATGGAATTTTGGATCTTGTTCAGCTTCTCTAAGACGTTCTTCTTCTTGTTCTTCATCACTATCCACTTGATGGAAAGGATTCTCTTCTCTATTGTCCATGTTGTTGTTGAAAATTGGATTCTAATTTATGCTAAAAATGGGATTACTGCTTTCTCCTTCTTCTTGAATGTTCTGAATATGACTTTCTTTTTGGATTGTATCCTTCGATTTATTGTGTTGAGATCTTGTGGAGATAGGCATATGTTTTTGAAAATTTCCTCTAAACTTAGATCACGGTTTTTTTTGACGAGTGCAATGGTGATGATATCTTGATCCGATAAGATATGTAATATTATGATATGATCAAGAACACTCCTAACTTATGGGTTGTAGCTTCCAAGATGATAAAGGATTTCAGAATCCTGTTGGGGAAACTTAAGCCCAAAAATTAAAAAGTTGTTTTGAAGAGTGCACTCTAAAAGATTTTTTCCTTTGTTTTCAAGGAGATTCTCTCAAGATCTTTGAAGAATATGGTTTGGGTGTGAAGGATATTCTATGGAAGGTTGGGGTATGTTGTCAAATTCAAGAGATTGGTTATGATTATGCTATTGTGATAAAGCTCTTCTCTGATAATAAGCTCGGGAATCTAAGGGATCTACAACATATTCATCAGTGAATCCTCTAACAAAATCCTGATATATGTGGAGAAATCCTCGATAGTGAAGCAAGAATTGTCGACTTTTGTACAAGAATTTCCTCTTTTGCAGTGTTTTCTTGTATCCTAACGTTTTCTTAGGTTTCCTGATTCTCTTGGAGACTGATTTCTTGGGAAACTTTGTTGACTTCCAATTTCTAAGCATGGAAAAAGGTATTTGGAAATGCTTTTGAAGCAATGATATGACAAAATTCCTAAGTGGCTTTCAGTTGTTGTTCTTCATGTTTCATTTGGATGATTTCTTTATCTGAATTAATGTAATGGAAGACACAACAAACATTTTTTTGAAAACAATTGTTCTTAAAGCCCTATACTAACATGAAGTGTTTGATTCAAGAAATGTTTTTCATCAAATGTTTTTACAGGTTTTTCACATGAAAGACAATTCAGACAGACTCACTCTTAAGTGCTCAAGTAGGTCATTCTAGTAATCAACAGCCCACATCTTAGAACTGCGTTGACTCACACAGCCGTGTCACCCCCGAAGGGGCGCCCGTGTTTTTGTCTTTTCCAGGCGCGTACTCAGAGTTACGGAAGTGGATACCAGGTCCCCTGAGCAAACGGTCCTTGGCAGTTATATGGTGAGTATCTTGGGGGAAGATTCTTCCCTCCCCTTGCACTGTGATTATCAGAATGTTTGGCAACTGACTCGGCTGGCCACTACACTAGGTTCGTAGTAAGGATTTCCGTTCGGTGCGGCAATAATAAACTCCCTCAGGAGACCTCCCAACCTTTAGAACAAAGGCTTTGGGGATGGTTATCTTGCACACTACCGGCAGAAGAGGGTTTCCCTAGATCTGCTTTAAATTTTATAGTGGGGTGGAATAGCCTGGCTTTGGCTTGAACCCACTTGAGTCGTTCCCGTAGGGTGAGTACTTTTTCCCACTATGGCAGGCTCTCTAAAGGATGTAATTGAAAAACAAACATTGCATGAAATTAAAAGGCAAGTCTGGTATTCTGATCACCCAGTTAAGGGGAGAGCATAGACCTATTGCCACAATCACAGCAAGCAAATTTTTTTTTTTTTAAAACCCAAATGACAATGAGCTAATCTAGGTGAAGATATTGCTTCACCAAAAACAGATTGTTCATTTTAACTGCAAGATTCGAATGTTTGGTGACTATCCTAGATTGCTTCTTTTTTTTATCCAGATGTGGCTACCCTAAGATTGCTTCATTTTAAAACTTTAGAAAAAGAAAATAGAATTTTGTCTGCGGAATGCGTCAGACTCATAATTCTGTGATTTTTGTTACAGTTTATATGCGCCTAAATAGAGGCTGTATGCGCCTAAACACATATGCGCCAAAACATAGACTGTATGTGCCGAAACATAGATGCGTCGGAACATAAACAAAATGCGCCAAAACAAAAATAAAATGCGATTTAAACAAGAAACTGGATGCACCCTAACAGATATTATAAGCGCCTAAACAGAAACTGGATGCGCCATAAGAAAATGTCTAATTTACTGTGCATGTACGAAAACTAAATGCGCTTTAACAGTCACTGTATGGGCTTTAACAGCACGAATGCGCCGTAACAATCACGGGATGCACCATAACAGTCACGGGATGCGCCATAATAGTCACGGAATGCGTGTCGAAATTCTGCAAAACCAAAAAGTTAAAAACTCTGTATGCGCGTCAGGAATTTTCGAATGCGCCGAAACGTCAGATTTTTCCGAAAAACCAATTCCAGAAAGCCGAGACTGTCAAAAAAAACTTACAGAAAATGTTAAATTCATGGGTTCGAGCCCCACGGTGGGCGCCATTTTATGTGGCATGTGAAATATTGTATCAAATTTAAATTAAATTCAACACATGTTAATAAAACATTAAATCGAAAAGCTGAAAAAGGAAAACAAAATGTGCAAACTGTAACAGCAGCCTCTCGAAATCGTCTTATCCTCCTCTATCTTCACCGTTTTGTTGCTTCGAAATAGCTCTCAGATCAGCAGATAGAGCTCAACAAAATGACAGCATGAAGAAAGAGATTTAAAATGCATAATATGCAAAAATGCAAATCTATGCTAACATGAAAGTGGGGATGTGATGCTGAAAATGATGTGAATGCATAAAGTTGATTGCCTGAATGTGAGTATGCATATGCGTGTGAATGTGGGGTGATTAACCAAGGCTTGGATTTGATCGGGTTTTTATAAAGTTTTCGAACGGATTTGATTGGCTGAAACAATCAATGGTCTAGATTAAACTTGTTTGAATGGACGGTGGGAGATTTTCAAAAGTGGAGAAGAGGATGGAAGGTTTCCCTTTTCTTTATTGAGTTTCGAAGGGAAATTTCCATTTCAAAAGATAAGATACGAATTTAGAAGGACGAGTTAGCATGAGTTAGAATTTTGGGAAGGTGAGTTAATAATGAATTTAGAATTAAATAAATTAGATTTATTTAATTTAACAGTGGAGATGGAAATGGAAACTCACATAATTAAATAATTCATATTTAATTATGTTTTAAAATGAAATTAAAGTGAGGAGGAAAATATTAAATAACATATTTAATATTTTAAAAATTCGAAAATGGGATGGAGAATATTCCATTATTTAAATATTAAAATATTTAAACTTTAGAACCAAATGATAATTAAATATAAATAAATTATGCCAATTTATTTAATTTAATTAAGCAGAGGGTAGAAATGTTAGTAATTAAATAAAATTATTTATTTAATTTAAGGTAGAAGAATTTGGAAGATGAACGATATAAATAAATAATTAAATTTATTTATATGTAGATGACATTAGAGGAATTAATTAAATAAATCATATTTAATTAATTAACAAGCTTAATCATGACCATTTTTAGACATATACACTTTGCATGCTGCAAATAGAACAATCTCACACAAGTGATGCCGCACTGGATCATAGGTGCCAAGTTATTTCTAGCATGCTCACTATCCCTTCATGGATTCCTCTCCAAAGCTTGCACTCTTTAAAATTTTCCCATGGAGATTTCCGAAGTTTATGGCGGAGTGATCAACAGGTAATATTTTCTTCTATAGTTGAGGATTAATTAAGTCTAGTTAAAGATATCACATAAAATGAGTTATTAAAGTGGCGGGTTTTTCACCGTTATTTAGGCTAGGTGTTTTTCACAAAGTATTTTCAAATTAGAGGAAAACTCCTCTCATTCTAACATGATTTCACATTCATTGAACAAAATTGAAATTGAATATGAATTATTGCCTAATCTCATTCTCATAAATTTCCCATGCTAAACATTTAATTGCAATTAATTGATTTGTG
Source organism: Sequoia sempervirens (assembly GCA_007258455.2). Taxonomy (NCBI): domain Eukaryota; kingdom Viridiplantae; phylum Streptophyta; class Pinopsida; order Cupressales; family Cupressaceae; genus Sequoia; species Sequoia sempervirens. Next base: position 314,828,296 of record VDFB02000003.1, on the reverse strand, counting down.
TTTGTCTACTTTTTTGTTGGGATTTTATGTAGGTTTTAGGTAGTTTTTTATATCATAAAATAATGTTGGAAAGAAGAGAGAAGATGCATATATTTCTGTAGGAAGTGCAATAGCTTGAACAACCAGAAAACATGGGATTTCATTTTGTTTCACTTTCTAAGAGTGAACAAAGAGAAATAGCTCTGTGTTTTGGTTTCATATGTTTTTTTATGATCTATATGTTAGTGTTTTCCACTACACCTAAGACATCTATAAGCAATAGCCAATTCCTATACTCAAGACTCTTGAAATGAATGGCCAACTAACAAGATTCAGTCAATGACTAAGATCTTCTACACTTTAGGCTTTGTGGTACGAAGGAGGGTATTCCTAGTGTGTTCATTTTAGATTTCCCTATGTTGAACACATCATTACATAGATCATACTTGAATGAAGGGTAATTATGCAACATTTACTATGAAATTGGCTTGTTTCTAAGTAATTCGCTACCCATTCATCAAAGTGAAGACACCCTTAATGAGAATTGACACACATAAACTTTGAATTGATGGATTTTAAATGAATTTTAACCCTGGCTTCAGGTTGGTCATTAAATGATTGTTTGATTAACCCCTTAGGTAAATCATTAAGGAACATATCAGTGTCGTATTTATTGGAAAAAATAGAGTTACACATACAAGAATCAATAAAACAAAGATGACCCAATAATAAAATAGACTACTCTCACAATACTTTGCATCATGGAGCTCAAATTTTTTGACACATCACTACTTATCAAATCCTTTGCAAATGAACATAAATTCATGGCCCCATCTAAGTATTTAATTGATTACTTGAATCAACACAAAGAATAGAGACATGCATTCGAACAAATATTCAAAGTAGAATAGAAATACCATTAATATTTCATTCAAAATTCACCCAGGCTCACAAAAGGAGAGAAATATATCAGAATTATATATATTTACTTGTACTTGAATCATGTCTGAGAAACAATTTAAAGTAATTGCGAAAGTTCATTCATAAAGCCCAAAGCTGACAAACCACTCTATTCCTATCTATTAGTATACGTTCAACCAAAAACCTAGCCAAAGTGCCTTTTCTTCTATCCTTTTCTATCTCTCTTCAAAATGAGTCATGGTTTCCCTTTTATTACACAAGGGAAGTGACAAGCTTCGGGCTCAGATGTAGTTTCAATACAAAATTTCATTTCATTAAAATTTCAATTGCATTTTCTTTGCATTTGAAAACCCCACCCGTTGAATCTTCAGAAAATGGTGCAATTGGGGAAAACCAAAAAGTAACCACCAACCGAGAAAACAAATGCAAATTGCCACCAAAACTCTCCTTGTCACCATCTGCACCATCACAAACTAGGTGACCAAAATGCCACTTACGCAAGAGGGAAAAAACACCACAACAAACTGCATGAACATAAAAACTTAAAACCCCACACACAACAAATACTTAATTACCTGTTACCCCACCATCACCAGCACCACACCCACGATACACACGACTGGTCCTTGTCATTGCTAGAGGAAGGGAGGACACCTTGGATTCCTCTTCCTTCTTTTATTTCCTCAAGACAGTTCTAGTTTGCCCACTAGGGGATTTAACCATCAATGGCATAACAGATATCACCTCCTCATTAGAGGGTAGACCATCATTCAATAGAGCCAAATACCAACCGTAAGCAGAGTTGGTCTCGGTGCCACTCTCAGAGGAGCTGCTCATAAGGTTAATAGGAGAATGATGGCATCCATAGGAGCCACGCCCATACCTTACTTTCTGTTGTGATCTAGTAAGAGACTGCACCGGGACTTTTCCTCTATCATTCATTCTTTCTACTACATCACCCTGAAATTGTAGCCTTCAACTGCATCTACTAGGTGCCAGTATGGGCCTTTTAGTAGAAGTACCTACCTTTATGATGGGAGCAACTTCTGGTGCATTCAAACCTAACCTTAGTGAACTCAAGTGAACAAACTTTCTTACTGGTTCGTTCATTTTCCTCTCTTGATAATTTTTCACACCAGAAAACACCCAACTGCTAAGTGATAGTGACGCAGATGGCAACTACCACTACTATATTTATCGAGTGAAGCAATGGCATTCAAACTTAATGTTCATCACAGATGTGTAACCCTGGAAGCACATTGGTAGATGTACTAGCACTGTTTAATTCCCAGTTGCATGGAAGTCCATAGAATACCCTTCATGATTACCAAAATTTGTGTCTCCACATGAATTGAGATCAACTCAATCACTCTGTAGGATATTAGCCATTAATGCAGGCTAGTTGCTAAGAATAAAAATGGATATCACATATTATTTTTCTAGCTTTGAATACTATCCGTTGATCTTTTTCCTTCATGGATGATCAGGAAACCAACTTGTGTTTGACCTCCTTTGATTTCCAGCGGTGCTTCACTGAAATGTTCTCAACCAATCAGTCTCATCCATGTCGGGTGACACCATCGTTGTGTGTGGGCTCCACATTCTGAGTGAGTGGGGACAGGTGTCAAGCTCTCGCTGACCTCGCTAGATTTAACCATCGTTCACTTTCATTCAATGAGCTAGCGGGGAATGGTGAAGATTATTCTTCTCGATTGATCTCAGTCGCTCATTGAACATGTCATGCCATGGGAATGGTAGTGGGGAGTGGGTCCTACACTTTGCATTGAACACTTGTCAGCTCCTCACCAACCTCGCTGCATTTAACTTGTTGTCACTCAACTATCATGGGCTGGCGGGGTACGGTTGAGATCTTCTCCCTAATCTTTGAATCTTGAAATCTGCACATTTCATAATGTTAGCATTAAATGGATAGACTGATGATGATGTGACCACCAGGGTTAATGGCTTAATGCTTAAGTCACCGGGTTAAATTTAAAAACCTGACATTAGGAAAAGACGTGATGTGTGGGGAAAATGGTGAACGGTTCTTTGGGATGATGGGGCTGGTAGACTTGTGTGCCGGATGGCTCATGAGATAACTTAAAGGGTCGATGACTGACTGAGTAGGTCAACCAAAAATTATAACGTTTACATGCTTTCATGAAAAAAACCTTACTAACCTATGAGGACAAGGGTTTATCAAAGAGGTTGACCAGACTCATGGAGAGGAAAATCCATCAGGATTTTAGAAGCTCTAACAATGGCTCATGCTCGGGGATGTATACCCCTAGTGGGTATGGCGAGAAACAAAATCTCTAGTTGAAGCAAACCAGGGAAGAAGGCAAAAAGAGGGGCTTACCCAGAAAAGGCAAGCAGGCACAATAAAAATCAAACACACCAAACCCTATGTACATAAATTTACAGAGGAACATTGCATTTCATTTCAAAATCCTCATATAAACCATTGGCTTCGATCCTCAAATTGGGGCCTATGATCCCCAAAACTTAGGGGTGGTTTTTACCTCTCTCAAACACCCTAGCCTATTTAACCAACATTGGATTTTCATGAATGTTGTGCAATTCTAAGTGCGTAACCTCATCATAGTTAGTACTGCCCATAATATTTGAGATAGCATTTCGAGAATCATCCTTTCACATAACGAAATCAAATTGTAATGAAAAAAAAAACTATGGTGTTTGGCACCATGATGAAATGTAGTATCACACCCAAGTTGTTCACAAAATTTGAAAACTTCATAAGCACTAAGGCTTACATCTGGGAATTCTTTCACATGATTAGGAAAAGGGAAAAATTAATCATACATCCCCTTCATGTACCTCTTATCAACATTTTCTTTGGTGGGTGAAAGGAAATCCATAATCATATCTAGAAGATAAGGAGTATCTACAAAGAACTCAACTGCGGCCTCATATTGACTAACAAAATCCCCTTGATTATCTGCATTTTCATATTTCTCACCATATGGATCAGATATGTGTTCCAAATCAATATGATGCTCTTCTTCAACATGACATGTTGTCACTAGAACACTGATGCATTCAACAAAATTAATCCTCTGATCACCAAAGAGAAGATTTTCCTCCTCATCCTGCCCTTTATTAGTAGTGTCACATCTAATATTGTCATCATAGTTCTCTTCAATACTTGAGACACTATCATCCTTGAGTGCCAACAAATATGAACCATCTTCAACATCCTCATCATAGACCACTTGTTCAACCCCATGTTGGTAGACAATCCTCACCATATTTGTGTCACTAGATTTCCCTTCAATTGACAAATGATGAAATCAAGGCCAACATTTTCAAATGCATCATCACCTTGGTATGTATATATGTCCTTTCCAACAAATGTGCTAGTAATATTTGATAAGCATTCATCAGGGTTGTCCTCAAACAAAGGGTTATTCCTACACCAATAAACATCTTTCCTTTTATCCTCAATATCAGGTGTAGGCTCATCAAATAAAGAGTTATGCCATATCTTGGACATAATTGGATGTATCTCATCATATATATCATGAAAAATCCCTTGACCCGGGTCTTCCAAGCATTCAAAATCGTTATAGTCACTTTAGAAACAAAGAGAGGCGGAATCACCAACTTCTTCATCACTTATCCTCACAACAATTGATCCATGCTCTGAAAATTCTTCACATGAGGAGAATTGTTCACTTCCTAGAAAGAAAATCCCCTCAAGGCTATTGGCATACCCGCTACTAGAAGCCATGGATTCTATTTATAATCCATAAGAGGAACCATATTCAACTAAATATTGTTCATAATCAACTTCACCTCTCTGAATCTTTGCTTGTTCCTTGTCATAAATACCAAAATTATCCCCACTAACAAGTGACATAGGATTAATTCTAATAGAACCCGCTTGTGCAGCTTCATGCATCTCCTGTATAAGCTCATGTATTAAGACATCTATAGAGGAATAATGAGATATGACCTCCTTGACTTCACACTATTTCTTCATCCTCATCACTGTTGGGTGCATCTATCTTTAGACTATTTGTGAAATTACAACACTCAATAGCTAATTGTCCTAATACCGATGCTCCCTGTGGATCTGGCAATGCTAATATTTGTCTCTCCTCATTGTGACATTCACTATCCACATTGCGGGATGCAATGGGATATATACAACCGTGCTTGACCTCTTCAACTATACTTATCCAATCCACCACTTGGTCAATGCTCTGGGGCTTCATATCTTTAGACCATTGGCTTGATCCTGGTGTGTAGGCTTCACAAAATAGATTAATACACATCTGTTCACTTGGTCTAAACCCTATGGGAATTTCCATTAAAGTATCCAAGAACCTTGAAAACAAGTCACATGCTGAATCATTTGTATGCCTCTCTATTTCATATAACTTCCCAATAGATAACATCAAGTTCATCCCTCCCCTACCAGGCAAGCTAGAGGTTGATGCTTGCTCTGAACTTCTTGAAAATGATGTAAGTACAATATCTAAAGGGTCCTCATCCTGATGAACACTTTTACTTTCCAATTGACCCAGTTGGATTGTCTGGGCATTACTAGAACTAGCAGCATTGGTTACTGTAGGTCTCCTCATAATTGAGTATTTTAGATTATTCTCAATATTATAGCCTCCTAATAACCTTGTTGTAATGTAACTGGTTGTTTGTGTCTCAACAAGAAACTCATCTTCTTGTCAAATGCTCCTAGGTATACAGCCAAGCACTCTACATCATTCAGTCTTATGTGTAAGGAAAGCTTAGGTGCGGAACAAACTCTCCTAACGTCAAAACCTTAGGGAAGAATGCAGAGGTGACTTTAAATTTTGCAATTACAGTTCAATTAAGATACTCATGAAAGAAATAATAGAAACAAAGAAATGAACATACACAATTTGTACACCAGATTTACATGGGAAAACCCTTACGGGAGAAAAACCCACCACACCAAGAAAAGCCTCTTTGTATTACAGTAAATAAAACTACATACAGAGTTCAGACTTAACTTTCTGATGTCAATTTACAGCAGCAACATTTCCTTGATCAACCTTGTACTAAACATCAAAGTTACAATGCTCTCTAAATTGAATTCATACACACTGATCACACATCGAACGGTACATAGTCATCAGCCATTGCTCAACATAGTCATTTTCCTCACAGTCTGTTCATCTCCCTCACACAAACGGTCACAACAGTCCAATTGCTAGCGGTTCACATTCCACTTCTCTGATTGGTCGAAAACAAACCATGTAGGATAGACCTTCGGTCAGGGCGTTCAAACAGTATTGCATGTTGGTGAGACACTAGGTCGTGTCTCCCCGATGCCACAATGCCCGACTATCTTTATCGGCAAGAGTCATATCGAGTTCAAACCTATCACCCAGACTCACTCTATCACTAAGACATCCCATCGATATCCACTGTAGAACCATCGGCTAGACCATTGCTATCGGCAAGAGGTTGTACCGAACACAAATCCATCTTGTGCAGATCTATTGGCAAGAGTTATGCTATTGCCAAGAGTCTTACAGAACCTTATGTTATACCAATGTTTATACTCATCGATAAGATGATAACCATCGGCAAGAGTTTACACCGAAGTTCATCGCGTGGAGATCCATCGACAATTCACAAAGAATTCCGTCGGTGAGAGAAATGCTATCGCTAAGAGGTCATATCGAATGCACCAGCTTGTTAGTGAGACCGCATCCATCAACAAGAGTTCTTACCAAATTCGAACTTGTCAGCCAAGAGTCTCCTCAATAACCACTAGGAACCAAACCGTCGACAAGACAGAATCAAAGTCTTGGTGATCTAAGCACTTCAGACATTTAGAACACAACTGCTAGTTAGTAAGACATTCAGAGAGTCTCACCGACTTTTCCCTTACAGGAGTTTCATGTCAGTAAGATTGAGGCACATTTTCCAACAATCTCCCACTTGACGAAGATCTTACTAACACCTCTAGAGCACAATCAAAAGCTACCAAAATTCATGGGCACTGAGGCCCATTGAACTGGCACACCACCTAAACTTGTTTGTGCTCATTGGCTTCGTCAATGCATCTGCAACATTTTCTAGAGTATCCACTTTTCTAAAGATACCTTTCCATCCTCCACCATATCTCGTACAAAATGATACTGCACATCAATATGTTTCGTCATGGCATGGAAAGTAGGATTTTTTGCCAAAAAAATAGCACTCTGATTGTCACAGTAAATTGTAATTATCCCTGCATCAAACCCAATGTTAGAACACAAACGTTTTAACCAAATTTCTTCTTTATAGGAATGTGTTGCTGCCATGTATTCTGCCTCTATAGTGGACAAAGTGATTACAACTTGTCACTTACTCATCCAACTAACTGCACCACCATTCATCATGAAAGTATCCACTAGTGGATCTTCGTTGTCAATGTCTCTACCAATCGGGAATCCACATAGACTCAATGCCGAGTCCTTATATTCAAACTAAATTCTCATGGTAATACAAAGCGGTCAAGCTCAGATATCTAAACACTTTTCACAATACATCCAAATGTGTCCTTCCAAGATTTGCCATATATAACGACATTTCAAGAACTCCTACTGCTTAAGTAATGTTTGGCCTTTGTACAAACTATTGCATACATTAAACCGCTTAACCGTGACAGCATAAGGCACTGATCATGTCCTCTATCTCAAGAGGAGGCATTTTGATAGTTCTCTAACAGAGCAATGGCTCGCAAAATGTAGAACAACTAGCTGCTTGCAATCATTCATACAAAATCTCCTTAATAGTATTAATATACTTACTCTGACTGTTTCAAAGTTTTCACTTTTCCCCGCCCCTAGCTATTTCCATTCCTGCATTATACCCTGCTGTACCAAGATCTTCTATTTTGAACTTTGCATAACCGAGATTTTAGATCAAAAATCATTAATCATTTCATTGCCTATGAACAAATATGGCCTAACAACATAGAGAGCAGTAATAAGAACACAATCATTTTCAGCTTTGTAGTACACACAATTATTAGATTTCGATCTTATGAATCCCAATGACAAAAAAAAAGTGTCAAATTTCTCGTACCACATTCTAGGAGATTGTTTTAAACCATACAGAGATTTTTTTTCAACTTGCAAACCAGATTTTCTTTACCTTTTTCCACAAAGTGCTCAGGCTGGGACATATAAATTTCTTCTTCAAGGTCACTATGAAGAAATGTTGTCTTCACATCCATCTCGTTTCACCTTAAGTCATAAGCAAAGTGACAAAGAAATTCCATTAGACGCCAGCCTAGCATAAGAGAAAAGATTCTCTGCTAATCAATTCCCCACCGTAGGAATATCCCTTTGCAACCAACCTTGCCTTATACTCTTTTCCAAACCCGCCCATCTAGACTCATTTTCTTTTTAAATACTCCATTTGCAACTAAAAACTTTTTCTCGCCAGCTTTCAGTAAGGGCAATTCAAACTCCAAGTATCATTCTTTTCTAATGATGTCATTTCTTCATTCATGGCTTCCAACCAAGAGTTTGAATCAGACATTCTAAATGCCTCTTTCACAGTCATAGGCTCATCAGTGCTAGAAATTAAAGCATAGGCACAAGTAGAATCTATCAAAGAAAACCCATACCTATCAGGTTGCTTTCTTTCACGTGTTGACCTCCTCACAGGCTGAGGCTGAGGTTGATCTTCTTCTTTAGAACTCTCAAAACTATTTGAGCTCTCCTTAGTTTCAGGAACATTTTGAATTTTCAATTCCTCTTTATCTGGTGTCAGAGGAATTTCAACTACATCCTTTTTATCTTCTGATTTTGTCTCTGACTGTAGATCCAAAGTAGAAGGCTTCAGCTCACGAAAAATAACACTTCTGTTGTATAGAACCTTCTCTGTATCAGGATTCCAAAGCTTGTATCCTTTTTTTCCAGCACTATAACCAATAAAAATACATTTAATAGCCTTGTTTTCCAATTTAGATATTTTTTCATTCGGCACATATGCATATGCCTCACATCCAAAGACACGAATATGTATTAGAGAGGGCTTCTTTCTAGACCATGCTTCCAAATGTGTTTTCTCAACAAGAGCGGAATTAGGAGAACGGTTTATTAAGTAACATGTTGCAATTGCATCGGCCCAAAACTTATCCTCCAAGCTAGCACTACTTAGCATACTTTGTGCTCTTTCCATCACTATCCTATTGAACCTTTCTGCAACTCAATTTTGTTGTGGAGTGTAGGGTATAGTTTTATGTCTTTTAATCCCATGATCTTTACAATACCTCTCGAACTCATCAGAACAAAAATCACCGCCATTGTCAGTCCTTAAAGATTTTATTTTTCTTCCAGTCTGATTTTCCACAACATTTTTAAATTCCTTAAAATGACTGAACACTTCTGATTTACTTTTCAAAAAATAAACAAATGCCCTTCTTGAATAATCATCAATGAACGATACATAATATCTTGATTTAGACAAAGAAGGAACATTTACTGGACCAAAAACATCAGAATGAATGTAATAAAGTAAACCAGAAGATTTGTGAGGACTAGAGTAAAATGAAACACGGTGTTGTTTACCATATATACAATGTTCACAAAACTCGAATTCGAGGTTACAATCATCAAGCCCTTCAACCAGGTTTTTATTTTTCAAGGTTTTTAAACCTTTTTCACCAATGTGGCCAAGCCTATGATGCCAGAGCATAGTCTTTTCTATTGGAAGTTTAACTTCCATAGAGTTTTCACTATTAGGAACCTTTTCCTCTTTTTCTCCATGAGTAGCTTTCTGTGACTTTATAGAGACACTATTGCATTGCACAACATGTGCATCCCACTTATACAAGGTACTAACACCCCTAGCTAGCACCATTGAGCCTCTAGTCATCTTACAACCATTTCCAGAGAACGTGACTTGCACTCCAATATCATTCAGCTTACTAATAGAAAGTAAATTTTGAGCCAGACCTGGTATATGCATTACATCATTGATTCCCTTCACTCTTCCACGACCAACTATTCCAAAGATGAATCGCTTGCCAAATACATGCTTCCACCATCATATTTTTCATACTTAGTGAATCAGTCTCTATGAGATGTCATGTGGAAAGATGCTCCAGAATCGATCATCCAGATATCATCTGATGCCTATGTAGCCAAAGCTGCAATGAAAGCGTTTTCATCACTCTGAGAAGAATCATTGTCAGAAGAATACTTCTTCTTCTTTTTCTCCTCTTTACAATCCTTTCGGACATGACCAGGTTTCCCATAATTCCAACACTTCACATTGGACTTCTTTCCAGGAGACTTTGATCTCCCCTCTGATTTTGATTTGTACTTCTTGTCCTTATTCTTTCCTTTTTATTTCGATCTTCCTCTAACAACAAGGGCCTCCTTTGCCATGTCAGAATATTTTCTTCTCATCTCTTCTGATAACAAAGAAGCAACAAAATCTTCCATCTTAAAATTGGATGTTGTACTCCCAATAGCCATCACCAAGTGATCCCAAGAATCTGGCAAAGAACATAATAACAACATACATCGATCTTCTTCATCAATATTCACACTCATGGATGCTAACTGAGCAATCAACATGTTGAAAGCATTCAAATGATCAGCGAAAGACACTCCTTGTATTTTCAAAGAGTACAACTTCTTCCTCAAGAACAACTTATTCACAGGGGACTTGCCCTGATAAATAGCTCCTAGTCTTTTCCACAAAGAAGACACATTATTTTCTTCATGAACATTTACAAGAACAAAGTCTGCTAAACAAAGCCTTATTAGCCCCTTTTATTTTTGATCTGCAGGGTCCCAATCCTCTTGCTTCATGCCTGTAGGCTTCGTTCTAGACACAACAAGCCAAAGATCACTATCAACCAATAGATCTTGCATTTTAAGTTTCCACAACTCAAAATTACTACCATTGAATTTCTCAATTTCAATCTTTCCTGACGTGCTTGCCATCTTAATCTATAATTCAAATTACCAGACTTCTACAAGACTCCCACTGAACAAAATTGACTCAAAAAAACCAACGTACCCACAAGGATAACACAACTGGCCAGGCTCTGATACCACTTGTAAGGAAAGCATAGGTGCAGAGGTGACTTTAAATTTTGCAATTACAGTTCAATTAAGATACTCATGAAAGAAATAATAGAAACAAAGAAATGAACATACACAATTTGTACACCAGATTTATGTGGGAAAACCCTTACGAGAGAAAAATCCACCACACCAAGAAAAGCCTCTTTGTATTACAGTAAAGAAAATTACATACAGAGTTCAAACTTAACTTTCTGATGTCAATTTACAGCAGCAACATTTCCTTGATCAACCTTGTACAGAACATCACAGTTACAACGCTCCCTAAATTGAATTCATACACACTGATCACACATCGAATGGTACATAGTCATCTGCCATTGCTCAACATAGTCGTTTTCCTCACAATCTGTTCATCTCCCTCACACGAATGGTCACAACAGTCCAACTACTAGCAGTTCACATTCCGCTTCTCTGATTGGTCGAAAACAAACCACATAGGATAGACCTTCGATCAAGGCATTCAAACAGTATCGCATGTTGGTGAGACACTAGGTCGTGTCTCCCCGATGCCACAATGCCTGACTGTCTTTATCGGCCAGAGTCATATCGAGTTCAAACCTATCGCCTAGAATCACTCTATCACTAAGACATCACATCAATATCCACCACAGAACCATTGGCCAGACCATCTGTATTGGCGAGAGGTCATACCGAACACAAATCCATCTTGTGTAGATCTATCAGCAAGAGTTTCACTATCACCAAGAGTCTTACAGAACCTTATGTTATACCGATGTTTATACCTGTCGGCAAGACGATAACCATCAGAAAGAGTTTACACTAAAGTTCATCATGTGGAGATCCATTAGCAATTCACAAACAATTCCGTCAGTGAGAGAAATGTTATCGCTAAGAGGTCATATCAAATGCACCAGCCTGTCGGCGAGATTGCATCCATTGGCAAGAGTTCTTACCGAATGCAAACCTGTCAGCCAAGAGTCTCCCCGATAACCACTAGGAACCAAATCGTCGGCAAGATAGAATCAAAGTCTCGGTGATCTAAGCACTTCAAACGTTTAGAACACAACTGCTAGTTGGTAAGACATTCAGAGAGTCTCACTGACTTTTCCCTTACAAGAGTTTCATGTCAGTAAGCTTAAGGCGCGTTTTCCAACATTATGTACTCAGGAATTTCCCTTACAACCTTGGAAAATCTAAGGTTGAAGGCAGGGACCAATTCATCTCTATCTTTAGAGATCTCCATGAAACTTCTCCTTGCCCCCACTTGGGTTAATACTACTACCAAATTGCTCAAGGAAAGCATCCTTAATTTCATTCCAACATTGTATTGAGGCAATAGGTAGAAAAGAGAACCAATCTCTTGCATCTCCTTTTAATGGCTGAACAAAAAGTTTCATCACCACATCTTCAAAGTCAATTTCATAGTCACCCATTACATCTACGAACTCTTGCAAATGTTCATTTGTTGATTCAGATTTTTCACCACTAAACTTTGGTATCTTATCCCTGATCTTAGGTGGCATAACATTCGAATAGCCACAAATATTGTCAAAGATGATAGCTTTGTACCTATCAATACAAAAGCCATCCTGATGGGCCCAAGACTGCTTAACTAGTATGTTTCTGTCCATACTTGTACCAGATGGCACAAATTGAAAGCTCACCGCAAATTCTTAAGAGGAATTTAAAATATTTATGCAATTTGTAAAACACTACTTCAATTCCTTTTACAAATATAATCCCAAGATCTTAGCATAATTATTACATATAAAGGTTGCATAAGATCTATAATATGACATGCTTCTTGCACTCTACTACATAAATTTGAACTTATCTATGAAGCGTGCTAAAATTCTTGAATATTACCTGATCTAGTGCTAAATCACCTATTAGGGAATCATTTTCATGTTGATCATTGAAAATTCATGATGATAACATCTGTAAAATGCTCAAAATTCTCTCAAATTTTACAAGAGTACCTATATGCTGGCAGCTATGAAGTGTTTCTCCACATTAGGAACAAAGATTTGAAAACTTAATGTATGCTTGAACAGATTCTTGAGTCAAGCTCACCACCTCCCTTTAGAGGATAAAATTTCAAATAAGATGAAGCTTATTTTGCAAAATAAGACAAGTTCTGGGCTATCTTCCACAACAAAGTCACATTCAGATCCTTTGAGGACAATTGCACATAGATTGTATGCCAGGTTCAAGAATTTGAGAGCATTTAGATTAAATCACCATTTGACTCTGCATTTTTGTATCTGCATCTTTGGAGAATAAGAACTCCCCAGTAGAGTCACCATTATGTTGGTGTTTTCCACTACACCTAAGACATCTCTAGGGAATAGCCAATTCCTATACTCAAGACTCTTGAAATGAGTGGCCAACTAACAAGATCTAGTCAATGACTAATATCTTCTACACTTTAGGCTCTGTGGGACGAAGGAGGGTATTCCTAGTGTGTTCATTTTAGATTTCACTGTGTTGAACACATCATTACACAAATCACACTTGAAAGAAGGATAATTATGTAACAATTACTACAAAATTGGCTTGTTTTTAAGTAATTCGCTACCCATTCATCAAAGTGAAGACACCCTTAATGAGAATTGACACACATAAACTTTGAATTGATGGATTTTAAATGAATTTTAACCCTGGCTTCAGGTTGGTCATTAAATGATTGTTTGATTAAACCCTTAGGTAAATCATTAAGGAATAGATTAGTGCCGTATTTATTGGGCAAAATAGAGTCACACATACAAGAATCAGTAAAACAGAGATGACCCAATAATAAAATAGACTACTCTCACAAGACTTTGCATCATGGAGCTCAAATTTTTTGATACATCACTACTTATCAAATCCTTTGCAAATGAACGTAAATTCATGGCCCCATCTAAGTATTTAATTGATTACTTGAATCAACACAAAGAACAAAGACATGCATTCAAACAAATATTCAAAGTAGAATAGAAATACCATTAATATTCCATTCAAAATTCACCCAGACTCAAAGAAGGAGAGAAATATATCAGAATTATATATATTTACTTGTACTTGAATCATGTCTAAGAAACAATTTAAGGTAATTGCAAAAGTTCATTCATAAAGCCCAAAGCTGACAAACCACTCTATTCCTATCTATTAGTATACGTTCAACCAAAAACGTAGCCAAAGTTCCTTTTCTTCTATCCTTTTCTATCTCTCTTCAAAATGAGTCATGGTTTCCCTTTTATAACACAAGGGAAGTGACAAGCTTCGGGCTCAGATGTAGTTTCAATACAAAATTTCATTTCATTAAAATTTCAACTACATTTTCTTTGCATTTCAAAACCCCACCTATTGAATCTTCAAAAAATGGTGCAATTGGGGAAAACCAAAATGTAATTGCCAGCTGAGAAAAGAAATACAAGTTTCCACCAAAACTCTCCTTGTCACCATCTGCACCATCACGAACCAGGTGACCAAAATGCCATGTACGCAAGAGGACAAAACCACCACAACTAACCACACAAACACAAAAACTTAAAACCCCACCATCACCAGCGCCATGCCCATGATACACACAACCACTCCTTGTCATTGCTAGACGAAGGGAGGAAACCTCTACTTCCTCTTTCTTATTTTCTTTGCTCAATACAGTTCCAGTTCACCCCCTAGGGGTTTTAACTGTCAGTGGCATAGCAAATATCACCTCCTCATCAAAGGGCAGACCATCATTCAATAGAGTGAAATACCGACCGTAAGTGGAGTCGATCTCGATGCCACTATCCGAGGAGCTTCTTTTAAGGTTAATAGGAGAATGATGACATCCATAGGAGCCACACCCATACCTTACTTTATGTTGTGATCTAGTAAGAGATTGCACCGATCCTTTCCTCTATCATTCATTCTTTCTGCAGCATCACCCTGAAATTGCAGCCTTCAACTGCATCTACTAGGTGCCAGTCTGAGCCTTTTAGAAGAAGTACCTGCCTTTATGATGGGACCAACTTCTGGTGCATTTGAACCTAACCTTAGTGAAATCAAGCAAACAAACTTTCTTACTGGTTCACTCATTTTTCTCTCTTGATAATTGCTCACACCAGAAAATTCCCAACTATTAAGTGATAATGACGCAGATAACAACTACCATTGCTATATTTATTGAGTGAAGTAATGGAATTTAGACTTAATGTTCATCACACATGCATAACCCTGGCAACACATTGGTAGATGTACTGGCAACGTTTAGTTCCTAGTTGCATGGAAGTCCATAGAATACCCTTCATGATTACCAACATTTGCATCTCCACACGAATTGAGATCAACTCAATCACTTTGTAGGATATTAGCCATTAATGTGGGATGGTTACACAGAATAAAAATGGTTGTCACATGTTATCTTTCCAGCTTTGAATTCTATCCATTGATCTTCTGCCTTGATGGATGATCAGACAACCAGCTTGTGTTTGACCTCCTTTGATTTCCAATGGTGCTTCATTAAAATGTTCTCAACCAATCATTCTCATCCATGTTGGGTGACACCATCATTGTGTGTGGGCTCCACGGTCTGAGCGAGTGGGGACAGGTGTCAAGATCTCACTGACCTTGCTGGTTTTAACCATTGTTCACTTTCATTCAACGAGCCAGCGAGGAACAGTGAAGATTGTTCTGCCTGATTGATCTTAGCTGCTTGTTGAACATGCCATGCCATGAGAATGGTAGTGGGGAGTGGGTCCCACACTTTGCATTGAACACACGTCAGCTCCTTGCCAACCTCGCTGCATTTAGCTTGCTGTCACTCAACTCCCACGGGCTGGCGGGGTACGGTTGAGATCTTCTCCCCGATCTTTAAATCTTGAAATTTGCACATTTCATAATGTTAGCATTAAATGGATAGACTGATGGCGATGTGACCACCGGGGTTAATGGATTAATGCTTAAGTCATCAATTTAAATTTAAAAAACCGACATTAGGAAAAGACGTGATGTGTGGGAAAATGGTGACTGGTTCTTCAAGATGATGGGGCCGGTAGACTAATGTGCTAGAAGGCTCGCAAGATAACTTAAAGGGTCAATGATCGACCGAGCAGGTCAACAAAAAATTATAACATTTACATGCTTTCATGAACAAAACCCTTCCAACCTATGAGGACAAGGGTTTATCAAAGAGGCTGACTAGACTCATGGAGAGAAACATCCATCAAGATTTTAGAAGCTCTAACACTAAATGCACTATAATCTATATATTTTGAAACACTTGAATCATAATTAATATTAGAGATTATCCTCTTTTTCATCCTTTTTCTCTTTGCACTCTTTTTTAGTTCAAAATACAAAAATAATTAACTTATAGTGTGATATTTGAGTCTAAAACAAGTTTCAGGTTTGTAAACAACTGTTGAGTCATGGGAAAACAAGTTTTTGTTACAATTAAATGGTAAATCAGCTCTCTTTTAATGGCAAAAGTCTCCAAAATATCAAAGCCTCCAAAATCTCACTTATCTTTGAAAGTGATATAACATTTTGTTTCCATTTGAAGAGTTTTTTTCCAATTTGATGGCAACTTCCTCTTTCCATTTGCATGACTTTATGTTTTAAATTTGCACACAAATATTTCAAAATATAATAATACCTAATTTATTTAACGAAAAATATAGATTTGTTTAAGTGAAATAAATCTAGATTTCTCAAAGTTTATTTCATTCCATTATTAATCTAGATTTGTTTTAAGTGGAAAAGATCTAGATTTGTCAAAGTTTATTTTATTTCATTATTTAGCACTTATTATTAATTGTTTAATCCAATCACATTCAACTAAAACTTGCAACACATTGCATCCATACCCACCCATAAAAAAACACTACTTTCTAACATATTAACATACATATAATTTTCTATCGACGTAATCCTTGAACCTTTTTAGGTGCAAGTGCTAGTTTATGTGTATGCATAATTGCCTATACAAGTAAATGTATTTATGGTTGCCTTTTTTATTGTATGCTTCAAATATCTTATAGTTTGGGTGGTTGTTTGAATTCACCCAATCCTTTTGTGAATTAGGCATCAAAGAGAGGTGGGAATTTGGTCCTTCAATTAGTAGAGGACGAAAAGTGTATTATTTTATGAGGTGAAGCTGTTGAAGTCATATCAATTATTTTTTTAAATCATTAATAATTTAAGCATCTGTAATGGTCTAGTTCTTGGATCTTTGATGGTGTTAGTGATGGTCAATTTGAGATGGTTTTGAACAATGAGTTGGGAGCCTTGAAAAAGGTCTATTTTTAGAATCATGTGAAAAATGTTTACTATTAGATAGATTAGACACGCCATTATGCATGCCTAATAAAAGTATGTTGGAAAATTTTCACTGTTCAATAGATTAGATATTCATCTATGTAAAAGCATATAGAACCAGGCTCTCTGAATCACATGTTCATGAAGAACCAAATTGGGGGTTTTAATCAAATCTAGTTTAACAAAGTCAATTTATTTTGTTGCCTTATAAATTATACAAAATATTAACTGAAAAAAATTCTTCATGTGTTCTATTCAGGCTTTTGAAGCTTTGGGGTGGGTTGAACAACCTGAAACATGAGTTGATGAAGGGCCATCATCAAAAAATCCTAGACTAAGAAAATCACCATTGGTTACATTTATAGTGGTCCAGAAATGCCATTACAGAGAACACATCCCAGAACAAGGAATACAAAATCAACAATGAACTCAATTTTTTTGACCTTGAATCTAAGTTGGCTTGTTTTCCAGCAGCTATGTTTTCAGAAGTTTCTATCTTCAAAACTCTCTATATAGAGTTCTTTGTAACATATTTTATATACAGTTTGAATATAAGTGAATTATTTTCTAACATTGTTGTTTTAATCCTTTGAGCAGATTTGTTAAAGTTTTATGATTGTTTCAATTTAATTTTTTATTAGTTCATAAATGACTAAATAAATGACTATCATAACTAAATAAATGACTAAAAAATGACTAAATAAATGACTACAATGACTAAACAAATGACTAAACAGTGACTAAATAAATGATTACAATGACTAAATAAATAACTAAACAATGATTAAATAAATGACTGCAATGACTAAATAAATGATTGCAATGACTAAATAAATAACTAATTAACAACAATCAATAACTAGATTAATAACTAAATATATGACTAAATTAATGTCTAAATGTATAACTAAATAAATCACTACCATGACTAAATAAATGACCAGTTAACAAAAATCAATGACTAAATCAATGACCAAATCAATGCCTAAGTCAATGACTAGATAAATGACTAAAATAGTTTAGTCATACATTTGATCGCGTTATAAATGATTGGCAATAAAATACTAATGGTCATGTGACCAAAATTAGTCATTTATATGCAATTTTTAGTAGTTTATTTTGTCATATATTGTTGTTTTTGTACTAGTGGTGGTAAATGCTAAAGCAAAATTTAATTTGACAAATAGTCTTTCAAATTCTAAATTGGTTAAAGTTCTGAATCTTAAGACTGCTAAAGAAGTTTGGGATAATCTTGAAAGTATTTATGAAGCAGATGACAAGGTCAAACAAGCTAAGTTGTAGAATTTGAAGGCACAATTTGAGACTATGTGAATGTTTGAAGATGAAACAATTGCAACCTACATGTTGAGAGTTGATGAACTAATAAGTGTTATGAGAGGTATTGGTGCACAAGTTAAAGAACCTAGGGTGGTAAAGAAATTTCTAGGAACTCTTCCTAATTCATATAGTGAAAAGGTATCTGCTATTAAGGAAGTTGCAAATTTTAATACTTATTCTAGAGATCAGTTGATTGGTACACTAACTTCATTTGAAATGAGAAATCTTGGTTTAAAAAATGGTACAAAAGTGGAAACTACTTTTAAGGTTGGAAAAAAAAAAAGATAAAAGATTCAGATGAAGATGATCTTGATGTTGTGGAAGCTAACTTTGTTAGAAGAATGAAAAAGGGCACCAGTAAGTACAAAGGTAAACTACCTTTCAAATGCTTTACCTATGGTGAAATAGCTCATTATGCTTCTAGATGTCTGAAAAGACCTGTAAACAATAAGAGCAAGGAGAATAAAGGGAAGATCATTAAAAGAGCTTACTATGTTAGAGAATATGTTGGTATTTCTAATGATGAATTTGATTATGGAGATTTTGATGATAATGAATATTCTTGGCTATAAAAGAAGAATCTAGTTCTACTAACTCTGAAAGATGTGTGAAGGAAAGTATTTTGGAGATGAAGGATAAGGTTGAAGGTACTCTAGTATCTACTTTTCAAGTTAAATATAATAAGAATTACTAGGTTGTTGACAATGGCTACTCTAATCACATGACTGGAGACAAAAGTAATTTTGTTAAACTTGAAAAGTATGATGGTGGATTAGTTAAATTTGGAGATGATTTAGGAGCTAAGATTTGTGGAATAGGTTCAATCAATTTTGATGGAAAGAATAACACTGATAATGTTTACTATGTTAAGGGTTTAAGGTAATCTTTTGAGTGTTGGAAAAATGTGTAGCAAAGGATATAATCTTTTGTATAAGGATGAAACATGAGATATCAGAAAAGGGTATGGAACAATGATTGCTACTAGTAAGAGGACAAATGGAAACATCTATCAGGTTAAGGGTGTTGATGGACATTGTTTTATTTCTCAAATTAATGACAATTGGTTATGGAACTGGAGGATGTGTCATATGAATTTTGATAATTTGGTGAGAATCAGTTCAGTTCACACAGTGAGAGACCTGCCTAGAATCACAAAGCATATCAATGTTGTCTATAGGGATTTCCAGTTTGGAAAACAAGTAAGAAGTAGTTTTAAAGGAAAGGAACAATCTGCTACCAAACTACTAGAATTAATTCAATAGATCTATGTGGTCCTATAAGGGTGAAAAGTCTGTGGTCCTATAAGGTTGAGAAGTCTACACGTTGGTAGGTATTTTATGCTTTTGATTGATGATTACTCTAGAATGACATGGGTTACTTTTCTTAGAGAGAAATCTGATGTATTAGATAAATTCAAGGAATTTAAAGCTATGGTTGAGAATGAAATGAATGTGAAAATAAAATGTTTGAGATCTGAAAAAGGGTGGAGAATTCAGCTCCAATGTGTTTAACATTTTTTATGAAGTTTATGGAATAAAAAGGAACTTATCTACCCCTAGAACTCCTCAACAGAATGGGGTTGTTGAAAGGAAAAACTAGATGACTCAAGAAGGTGCTAGGAATATGATGAAAGAAGAGAATATACTAGAAGTCTACTGGAGATAAACAATTCATACTACTATTTACATACTTAATAGAATACAAGTAAAAGCTAAGAGCATAAAGACTCCCTATGAGTTATGGTATGGAAGGATTCCTACTATGAAGTACTTTAGAGTATTTGGAAGCAAATTTAATATCAAGAGGGATAAAGAAAACTTAGGAAAATTTGATGCAAGGTCTAATGAAGGTATCTTCCTTGGATATTCTACTAAAAGTAAATCTTACAGATGTTACAACAAAAAGTTGAGAAAGATTGTTGAAACTGCAAATGTTAAGGTTGATGAAAATTTGTAGAATTCAATTACAGTAGATGGATATGTGTCAGACGAACCTGATTGCAGAGAAGTAGAAGAAGAAAAATCTGATGAAAAAGAAGTGCAAAATGAAGGGGAAGAAGCTTCGAAGAAGACCCCTAAGACCCCTAAGTATGTGCAAAAGAATCATTTTGAAGATCAAATCATTGGAGACAAGAGGAAAGGTGTATTGATAAGAAGCAAAGTTGTTGAACTTGAGGTAAATATGTGTTTACTTTCTAAATTTGAACCTAAAATAGTGAGTGAGGCATGCAAAGATGAACATTGGATGAAGGCAATGGAAGAACTTCTGCATATAGAGAAAAATCAGACTTGGGAATTGGTTCCTAGACTACCGAACAAGAATATAATTGGAACTAAGTGGGTATTCAAAAAAAAGCTAAATGAGTAAGGAATAAGGAAAGACTTGTGTGTAAGGGTTACTCACAAGTGGAAGGAATAGAATTTGAGGAAAAAATTGCTCCTGTGGCTAAGATGGAAAGTATCAAAATGTTTTTGGAATTAGCAACACATAAGGACTTTAAAGTTTATCAAATGGATGTGAAGTCTACTTTTTTGAATGGTGAATTGGAAGAAGAGGTTTACATGGAACAACCATAAGGATTTCAGTTGTCAAACCAACTGGATATGGTATGTAGATTGAAGAAGGAACTATATGGATTGAAGCAAGCTCCTAGAGCTTGGTATGCAAGATTTGATAGATATCTAATACAACAAGGATTCAATAAAGGCATTGCATATAGTAATCTTTACTTTCAGATTGAGGAAGACAAAATCTTGATAGTGGTAGTATATGTGAATGATATTATCTTTGGTGGAAATGAAGCTATGTGTAAGAAATTTGTTAAAGAGATGTAGGAAGAGTTTAAAATGTTAATATTTGGGGAGATGAATTTCGTCCTTGGGCTACAAATCAATCAAATAGATAAATAGAATTTTTTTTCATAGTCTAAGTATGTCAAAGAGATGTTGAACTTTTTTGGAATGGATGACTCCAAACCGGTATGCACTCCTATAGTGACTAGTTGTAAATTGAGCAAAGATGATGATTCAACTAAGGGTGATTAGAGAAAATATAGATCTATGATTGGTGGAATGCTATATCTAACTGCTACTAGACCAGATATCATGCATGCAGTTTGTCTTGTAGCTAGATTTCAAGAAGAACCTAAAGAAACAAATGTTGCAGCTATGAAGAGGATATTTAGATATTTAAGAGGCACTATGGAATATGGCTTATGGTATCCTAAGTATACTGATTTCACATTAAGTTCTTATACAGATGTAGATTGGGTTGGTTGTGTTGATAACAAGAAAAGTACAAGTGGTGGTGCATTCTTTCTTGGATGTAGATTGGTGTCATGGTTGAGTAAGAAGCAAGATTTAGTTTCCTTATCCACTGCAAAGGATAAGTATATTTTTGTAGTATCATGCTATACACAAGTTTTTTGGATGAGACTGACATTAAAGGATATCAAAATTGTATATGATGAGCCTATATCTATATTTTGTGATAATACAAGTGCAATTAACATTTCGAAGAATCTAGTGATGCATTCAAGGACAAAGTATATATCAATTAGGTATCACTTTCTAAGAGAGAAGGTTATGGAGAATGAGGTGAAGCTTGAATATGTACCTACAAAGGATCAAATTCCTAACATATTTACTAAGGCTCTTCCTAAGGATACTTTTGAGTATCTTCGAGAGAAGTTGGGGGTTATTACCCCTCCTTGTTTGAACTAGATACATATGGAGATGCATTAGTTCAGTGGATCCATGGATCTATCTATTTTCTAGACTGATGTTAGTGGCTACCTCTCAGGGGAAGTAGGTAGTGTCATGTGTTGTCATTGTTATAGAGTTGCTTAGTTGATTGGGTGTACTCAACAGTGGGAGTATTCAAAGCAGGTATTTTGGTTCTATTTCAAACGTGGAGAAAAATACAAAATATTTTATCCTTTTCCATTGATGTCAAAGGGGGAGAGAGAATCATGTGAAAAAGTGTAAGGTATCAAGGAGAGAAATTTTTGTATATTGTCTAATCATTATTGTCAAAGGGAGAGAGAATCCTATAAGGGGGAGTGTATGCAGGAATGTTGTGTAGGCTATCTAATCTACAAAACGAGAGAGTATGTTGTCTTTGATGGTTTTTCACATCTTGTGTTTCCATCAATGACAAAGGGGGATAATGTTCCAAGTATGAAGGTGTTTTAATTGATGTCAATAGAAAGTATACTGACTAGTGTTGTCATTGATGTCAACTATGTGTTAAGCAAGTTGTTGCATGATGAAGATGTTGAGGATATAGAGAAAATTGTGAAAAAGAGGAAAATAGGTTGTTGCAAGTTGTGCATGTGTAGTTGAGATATTGAGGAAGTTGTTGTGCATGTTTTGCACACATGCCTTGCCATAGGCAGTGACCCCCTTTTTTTTCACTCCCGATAGGCTGCTTTGCTCCTGTCTTGTTTTGCATGCCCCATTTTCTAAGCCCAAATTGGTCATGTGCCTTCAAGCAATCAAATCCCCTTGACCAAATTCACCTACTTAGGGTATTCAAATATGTGGAGAAATGAAGTCCCCCGTCCCTTTTACTGCCCATTGTCTTGTTTCTGCTAACATGGTCCCTAATCGCTCAATTCGCTTTTTTCTACATATTTGACTTTGGGGCCAACTTTTAGTGAATTTGGGATGTGTTTGGGGTGCCTATGTGAACTTCCAAAGTTTTGGTGGTTTTAGAACTTTCCCTCCGGAATTCCCTTCCTCTTTGGCTATTTTGGAAACATCCGTGGACCCCTACCGGTCCAGTTTCCACATTTTTGACTTTGGGGCCAACTTTTTGGTGGATTTGGAATGTGTTTGGGGTCTCTATGTGAATTTCCAAAGTTTCGTCAATATTATGTAAAGTTTCGGTGGTTTCAAAACTTTCCCTTCGAAATTACCTTCCTCTTTGGCTGTTTGGAAACATCTGTGGACCCCTACTGGTCCGGTTTCCACATTTTTGACTTTGAGGCCAACTTTTTGGTGGATTTGGGATGTGTTTGAGGTGCCTAAGTGAACTGCCAAAGTTTTGTCAGCATTCCATTAAGTTTCGATGGTTTCAGAACTTTCCCTCCAGAACTCCCTTCCTCTTTGGTTGTTTTGAAACATCCGTGGACCCCTGTCGGTCCGGTTTCCACATTTTTGACTTTGGGGCCAACTTTTTGGTGGATTTGGGATGTGTTTGTGGTGCCTAAGTGAACTGCCAAAGTTTTGTCAATGTTCTGTTAAGTTTCAGTGGTTTTAGAACTTTCCCTCTGGAACTCCCTTCCTCTTTGGCTGTTTTGGAAACATCCATGGACCCCTTCCAGTCCGGTTTCCACATTTTTGACTTTGGGGCCAACTTTTTGGTGGATTTGGGATATGTTTGTGGTGCCTAAGTGAACTGCCAAGGTTTCGTCAATGTTGCGTTAAGTTTCGGTGGTATCGAAGCTTCATCCCCCTTTGGTTGTTTTAGAACATCCGTGGAGCCCCAGCGACCCGGCCTCCGGAGCCCGGCCCCTTCATGGCCGTTTCCGGTACTCTGTTCCTCCGTGGCCATTTTGAACATCTATGGACCCCCGTCGGTCCGGTTTCCACATTTTTTATTTTGGGGACAACTTTTTGGTGGATTTAGGATGTGTTTGTGGTGCTTAAATGAACTGCCAAGGTTTCGTCAACGTTCCATTAAGTTTCAGTGGTTTTAGAGCTTCATCCTCCTTTGGCTATTTTAGAACATCTGTGGAGCCCCGACGACCTGGCCTCCGGAGCCTAGCCCCTCCGTGGCCATTTCTGGGACTCCATCCCTCCGTGGCCATTTCTGGGACTCCGTCCCTCCGTGGCCATTTTTGGGACTCCGTCCCTTTGTGGCCATTTTGAACATCCATGGAGCCCCAGTGACTTGGCCTCTAGAGCCTGGCCCCTCTGTGGCCGTTTTCGAGACTCCGTCCCTCTTTGGCCGTTTTGAACATCCGTGGAGCCCCAATGACCCCCCAGTGACCTGGCCTCCGAAGCCCGGCCCCTCTGTGGCCGTTTTCGGGACTCTGTCCATCTGTGGCCATTTTGAACATCCATAGACCCCTACCGATCCAGTTTCCACTTTTTTGATTTTGGAGACAAATTTTTGGTGGATTTGGGATGTGTTTGTGGTGCTTAAATGAACTGCTAAGGTTTCGTCAGTGTTCCGTAAAGTTTAAGTGGTTTTGGAACTTTCCCTCCGAAATTCCCTTCCTCTTTGGCTGTTTGGAAAAATCAGTGGAACCCCAGCGGCCCGGCCTCCGGAGCCCGGTCCCTCCATGGATGTTTCCTGGACTTCATCCCTCTTTGGCCGTTTTGAACATCTGTGGAGCCCCAACGGCCCGACCTCCGGAGCCCAGCCCCTCCGTGGTTGTTTCCGGGACTTCATCCCTCTTTGGCCATTTTGAACATTCCTGGAGCCCTGACGACCCGACCTCTGGAGCCCAACCCCTCCGTGGCCGTTTTGAATATCCGTGGAGCCCTGATGGCCCAGCCTCCGGAGCCCGGCCCCTCCATGGCCTTTCCAGGACTCTGTCCCTCTTTGGCCATTTTGAACATCTGTGGAGCCCCGATGACCCGGCCTCTAGAGCCTAGCCCCTTCGTAGTCATTTTGAACATCCGTGGAGCCCCGGTGGCCCGGCCTCCGGAGCTTGGCCCCTCCATGGCCGTTTCCGGGACTCCGTCCCTCCGTGGCCATTTTGAGCTTCCAGTTTTGTCAAATGAGTCCAATCTTAATGAAGTTTTATGGGCACTCTTCCTCCCCCTTTTCCCATGTGCTATAATTGAAAAATCTTAGTTTTGCTATGTTTTGTGGGGTCCAAAACTTCCCTTCCAATTTGATGTCCCTCGTTCTCTGCCTACCCCCTTGGGCCTACATTAGTGTTTATGATCCAAATGAGATCCAAATATGAATATTATGATCTTTTGATGATGCATGGATGAATCTAACAAATATTTGACAAGATTTGACTAATTTTTTCCTTGATTTGTGTATGAAAGCACTTACGACACTTCATGTATGCAGGATTCAAGAAGCCTACTGTAGGTCCATTAGGAGACCCATCGAGAAAGATGAACAAAGAATGCACATAGCTCCTATCACCATTCGTTTCATACCCACCTTTCCTTGTAGCACCCATCAACAGAGCTAGCATTAGAAGAAGGCTTGTTCCAAGGATTCAAGGACAAAAATGCAAGGGGGTGGCCTTGAAGAGAGCATAAGGGAGTTGTCCTACTTTTCACCAGATGATGATAAGTTGTCTGCCCGAATTAGGGGCAACCAATCAATTAATGCCAATCGTCGATGGACTCGTTTGATCCAAGGAAGAACACTGCAAACACATCAAGTAAGAGGGAAACTTTCAAGCAGTTTCTACTACAGTGAAAAGGGAAATCAACTAAATGACGAAATTGCTATAGTGACTGGCACTAGATGACAAAACAGGGAAAAGACAAAGATGTATTTTTTAACTGTTGAATATTGTGGGGTAGGTGAAACCCTAATGTAATCAAATACGGGCCACACAATGTAATTCAATCCTAGCCATTCATTTGGGCTTTGGAAAACTATAAATAGGGGCTTTCCCCTCATTTGAAAGGGTTGAAGAGCTGTTGTAAAAGGCATTTGCAGCAATAGAAGACAACATTGCATGATTTTATGGATGTTCTCTTTGATCTTGTTCATCTTGCATGCATGGTTATACCTTCTATGTTAGTTTTAGTATTATTTTTTTGAATGGATGTCATGATGGTGTTGTTGTTATAGTATTTGATGAGCTTCCAGCCCATACTTTTAGCACTTGTTGATGACAAGCTGCTGTGCAAAGTTAGCCTGGGCTTCTTTCTATCATTGTTGCAACCTAATTCAATTGAATGTTCATGATGTGTATATGTAATTTGAAAATCAACAAACCTTAGAAGATTGCACTAGTTTTGTGTAGCTTAAGGTTTCTCTTGGTCAAGAAAAACTCAGTTTAGGAAGCCTGTCTACTGTAGCAGCCACCATTGTTACTGTTCATTCGTAGCTTAAGATTAGAACAACTTTCTTAACCCTTCTCCTTTTTCTATTTCCTTTAATCCTTGGTTAGAGTAGGATCCAAAGCATCACCATGAAGCTAAATAAGATGAATTTGATGAGTTTCAGCTTGCTGTTTTGAGTGGATAGCCACTGTTCTTTCACTTCCAACACTTTGAAACTGCACTTGCAAACCAAACTTTCCATGCTTTGAAACTCATCGGTAAAACCGCCTTGTGATTCCAGCAAATCACACCAAACAACTAAGATATTCCAAGCACTATCAAGACCTGACATTAGAGACCTTGGGATAGTGTTCTGCAATTTGATTGTGGAAGATTGTCTTTCAAGAGGTAGTGCACCTATGCACTACCTATGTTGAGAAGTGCATAAAAAACACATCAACATAAGTGTTGTGAATACATGGTGCTATCTTTATGTCGTAGTGTTCGGAGATGAGTTGAAATGAATTAATGGGCTGAGATGATGTCTTTGGTACTTGGTTTCCAAGTGCTTTTGAGAAAATTTGATAAATAGAGTAAACAGTGTTATGCAAGTATTCATAGTGTGCTTTGGTATTGTGTGTCATGTGTTCTTCTATGTTGATTCTATGCTTGTGTGGATATGGTATATTGTTTAAGGTTGTTAGAGGGTGCTATATTCAAAATTTGGGTTTCTAGACCGTTGTACAGAGTGAGATATTTTCACTAGTGTGTGAATCAATTTTTTCAGTAATTTTTCTCTAGCCTAGGAGAAATGTATATGATCTATGTTTCTCTGTTGTTTAGCTTCACATTGTGCAGATTTGGGAAGTTGCTTATAATGTTTATATCTTTTAGATTTCAAGGTTTCACTTGATTTGGTGTAGTATAGTATGTGTCTCATTCGTTAGCGTGCGAATAAGGTTTACCAGTTGTTCTGAGATGAATTATTTGTATGACATGATCTTGGATGAAGTGTTTGATGAATCTATGGTAGTTCAAAGATTATTCTAGATCATGTTGAAGTGGATTTTGTTGTCTGGAAGTTTTAGATTAATTTGAGGAAGCCTGTACTTAATGTTTATGGTGTTTAACATGGGTATTGTCCAACCTTGTGTTAATACTACATGCAAGGCTTGAGGAAGCATGTTGAGATGTGTTGGAATCTATTTCAGCTCTAATTAAGGATTTATATGGGTCACCTTCATTCCTATCCACCATAGGAATGTTTAGGTGCTGACCTAATTTGAATTTGTATGTATAATAGATAGTTGTCAACCTTGGAGAAGGTTTTTCAGGTTGAAGTTGATATTGTAGACATCCAAATTTTGACACTTAATTTATCCAAATTTATCACTTTTCATCTAAACATCCTCTTATCCGAATTAATTAACCAATATTACTATTATTTAATTAATATCCTTAATTCTACCAAATCCCTAAGGTATTTAATTAATAATTAAATACATTACCCTCCTTAATCCCCTTTTCATCAAATGAATAAAATAAATATTACATTTATTTAAATCCCTCACATATTTTTTTCATCTAATCCATCTCCTAATCTCTTCATTAGGGATGTGCACATGCCTAATCCTTGATTAGGATGTGTCACATCCTCCAAATTTTGCAAGTTGACTTTTAATCCTCATTAACCCTAATTATCCTCTAATTACTGATTAGTTAAGCCTAATCAGTACCTTGGTCAACTCTCCCCATCCCCTAAGGAATTTTTAATTCCTTTTTATTCATTCAAGGCTCCTCTCTTCTCCATGTGAATTTTTAATTCATTTTTATTCCTCCTAGAATCCCCTATTCCCACGCATCTTCTAGAATCTTTGACTTGTCACATCAAGTCACATGTGACAAACTCCCACCTTTTTGGAGACCCTCTCTTATCCATTAGATTCTCCCAAGAATGTGAATTTAATTCACATTTATTCCTCCAAGGAATCTTCTCATCTCCCAATGTACTTCCAAGGTACATGTCCTTCCTCCACATCATGTACTCTCCTTCCACATCACCTACACATCATCTCACCCTTAGCCATCTCACATTCCATATGTCAAAATGTGAGGGCTTGTAAGTCTTCAACTCACCTTAGCCCTCCATCTTGGCCTTGTTGGATAAATCTCAACCATTGAATTCTCTAGAGAATTCAAATTCCTCTATAAATACCCCCTCCTATAAGGCATTGAAAACACTTAGTCATTTTGCAACTAAATGTTGTCATTTTGAACACTCAATTCACAAACATTTCATTCATTTAGCCAAGCCATTCTATTCATTTGCACTATCATTTAGTTCTATTTTCAATCTTGCATCAAGATCCATCCAAGGAGCACATAAAGTAATCGAAATCAAGGGCCAACCAAGGAGTTTCAGCAACAAAGAAGTTATAAGCACATTACAATCTTCATTTTATCTTATTTCTTTGCTTTATTATTCATTAGGCTAATCTTGAGATGTCCCTTTGTGTTTTTCCTCATTGCATTTTAGTTATTTTGCATAGTTATAATAGGACTAACATGTAGATTCACAAATATAAATAAGTGTAGTGTTGCTATGAGATGAAAGAGAGAATAAAGATAGAGTCAATATAGATGCGAGTGATGTGTGTGATGCGTATTTGAGTAGAGAAGTTTGAATTTCAAGTGTTTGGATTCCTAAAGGAAATGAGCTGAAGGTGTCTGAATTCTTTCATGCAAGGTTGTGAAAGTGTTGGAGAAATTGTGGTGGACTCATTGTTGCATTGAGAAGTTGATCTCTATGTAACATTTCTCTTTTTTCTTCTTGTAATCTTTCTATGGTAGTGAGCCCTAGCTGTGAGCTGTTTTGGACAGTGTGTTATATTCTGGCTGTGAACCCTTGTACCGGTTTTGTTATTACTTATATTGTGAGCTAATCCTCACCATGGTTTTTCTCTCATTGGGTTTTCCATGTAAATCTGGTATCCTCTTGTGTATGGTGTTCTTATTTCAGTTTTTGATATCTATATTTCATAATTAATCACATTAATAGAATAAGGGTTTAATTAATGCATGTGGATCTGATTATTGTTGAGGTTTTGATGTTTTAATTTGCTAAAATTGATTCACCCCCCCCTTTTAGTTTTGTTTTTCATTCAACACTTGAGTTTCCAGAGGTGAGGCTTAGTGTGCAAGGAGTTTGAATTTTCAAAAGGTTCATCAAGCTAATCTAAGTTCAAGGTTTTAATTTTGCTTACTAACATTTTACTGTAGAAGGGCGACTACACCCCTGATTAAACTTTGTTTTCTAACATTTTACTGCAGAAGGGCGACTATGCCATGGTTTGAATTTTGTTTGCTAACATTTCACTACAAAGGGCCGACTGTGCCCTCCTAGTCATTACAGAGGGGCAACTATGCCCTCCTGTGCACTACAGAAGGGCGACTACCCCCTCCTGTGCACTATAGAAGGGTGACTACGCCCTCCTAATCACTACAGAAGGGCGACTACGCCCTCCTTTACACTGCAGAAGTGCAATTGTTCCCTCCTCTTCACTGCAAAAGTGCAATTACGCCCTCCTAGTCACTGTAGAAGTGCAATTATTCCCTCCTATTCACTGCAGAAGTTTAATTATGCCCTCCTGTTCACTGCAGAAGTATAATTACACCCTCTGGTTCACTGCAAAAGTGCAATTACACCCTCTTATTCACTACAGAAGTGCAATTATGCCCTCCTATTCACTGTAGAAGTGTAATTACGCCCTCCTGTTCACTGTAGAAGTGCAATTACGCCCTCTAGTTCACTACAGAAGTGTAATTACGCCCTCCTATTCACTACAGAAGTGCAATTACGCCCTCTAGTTTGCTGGAGAGGGGTGACTATGCCCTCCTGGTTACTGCAAAGGGGCGACTACACCCTCCTGGTTACTGCAGAGGAGCGACTACGCCCTCCTAGTTACTGCAGAGGGGCGAATACACCCCAAAACAACACATTTTGAGGGGTAAAACGATCGTTTTAGCTTAGTTTTTGCTCCCATTTTTTGCTATTTTCATATCCTAACCCCCTAACATTATTTTTTGCAAGGATATTTTTGTTTTTGCTAACATTTTGCAGCATATTCTTGTGTAATTGATGAAGAACGAAGGAGAAAACAACTAACATTTGCTTGCAGGGCTATCCATTTGCTCAGATTTTAAAAGCTATCCTTGTTGTTTTTGTTAATCTAAGAACATAGTTTAATTAGGGGAAGTAATATTCATTTCTTTTTGTGTCTATCTTTTTGTGTCACCCAAGGGGGCATTAGTTTGTTTTCACTTTCCCCTTGCACTTCGTATTAGCTTGGGGAGTAGTTGGAAATGATTAGTGTCTTCTTTCTAGTGGGACCTACTTGGGGATTTCATCACCCCAAGGGATGATCCCAACCATGCATACCAGTGGGGTATACAAAGGGGGGAGAGAAAAAGTTGTACCTCAATCCAGTCGCATCATACTTGGTTGAGCGTCAAAGCTAGGGTGATACCTAGATAGATGTGAAGAGTTGGTCTGAGCCCTTCAGTATCTCGCTGGGGTTCTCGACTCACGCTTGTGACGGGCTGGTGTTCACGGTTGTGCCTCACATACCGAGAGTATATCGAGGACTCCCTAGACAACTTTTGCATCCTACATTAAGACCTTTATTGGCCATACCCTTAACACTAATCATAGGATTGTGCTTGTTTAAAGTGTTTTCTTGTGAGAAACCAATAAACTCTTTGACAATTTGGCCTTATTGTTGTCCTTGCCATAGTCACTTTCATCAAAACCAAGTCCCTATTCATTGTAGAGGGGTGAATTTTCCCTTTTGGTTACTGTAGAAGGGTGACTACGCCCTCTAGTGCACTGCAGAGGGGTGACTACACCCTCCTATTTACTATAGAGGGGTGAATTTTCTCTCCTAAGCAGCCAAAATCACCTCGTTTAGCTCTGTTTAGCCTCTAAATCATCGTCTAACCATTCCAAACCTTTATCTAATCATTCCAAGCCTCTGTTTTGTCATTCTAAACCTTTGAAACATCCATTTGATCATTCTAAAGCTCCATTTTACCATTCTGAACCTTCGTTTAGCCATTTTAAACCTTCGCTTAGCCATTCCAACATTCATTTGACCAAGTAGTCTTTCATCCCTTTCGATCCTCTTTTTAATCGTTTCGAGTAATCTTTCATCCATTCCAAGCATCCATCTCCTCATTCTGAGAGTTGTTCATCCTTTCTAATCAATCGTTTACTCATTTTGAGCTTTCAATTGTTCATCCATTCCAAACAATCATTACCAGTTCTGAGTGCTTGTTCATCCACTCCTATCATTCATTTTCCCAATCCAATCATCTATTTCCTCAATCCGATTATCTAACACCCTGTTCCAATCGCCCGCCTCTTCATTCTAACAGCCCGTTTACCCACTTAGAGATTCCACAAAGCAGTGGGGAAACTTTTCCCCACAGTGGGGCAAACCTGCCCTGTAATGGGGTGAATCTGCCCTGTAGAAGGGAAAATTCACCCCAAAAGGGAAAAATCGCCTGTCTGTGAGGGAAAACTCACCCCTCTGCAGCAAAAATTTGGCAAACAAACA
The DNA here is from genome assembly GCA_007258455.2 of Sequoia sempervirens. Taxonomy (NCBI): domain Eukaryota; kingdom Viridiplantae; phylum Streptophyta; class Pinopsida; order Cupressales; family Cupressaceae; genus Sequoia; species Sequoia sempervirens. The sequence goes on along the minus strand of VDFB02000003.1, from coordinate 314,796,121 downwards.
ATAAACATATACAGTTCCCAAATCCGACCAGTGGAACCAATCCCATCATATCTTTCAATCCAATCCTAATCTGAGCTTTAATCTAATCCCAATTTGAGATTTGGTCCATCTGTAGTCAAGATCTTTGGATATCAAAACAAATCTTAAGATCCCTCCCTCCATCTTCTTCAATTTTTTCCTTTTCATCCATTATAATCATCCGTTCACTTGTTCTGAGTAAACACCCATCCATTCTGAACCTTCTTCTATCATTTCGAGCTCTTGTTCACCTGTTTCGATTAATCATCTGCTCATTCTGAGTAATCTATCATTCATTCTGAGCTTTCATCTTCTCATTTTGAGAGTCATTTATTTGTTCTTAGCAGTCACTTACTCGTTTGGAGTAGTCATTCATCCCTCTTGATCATTTGTTTACTCGTTCTGAGTAATCTTCCATTCATTTTGACCTTTCATCCATGCATCCCAAATTCTTGTTCTGTTGTTCTGATCATTCATTTACTCATTCTGAGTAAACATTCATCCATTTCAAACCTCCTTTCATCATTTTGAATTTGTGTTCTATCATTCCAATCATTCGTTTACTCATTTCGAGTAAACGTTCATGCATTTCAAACCTCCTTTCATCATTTTGAATTCTCATTCTATCATTCTGATCATTTGTTTACTCATTCCGAGTAAATGTTCATCCATTTCAAACCTCCTTTCATCATTTTGAATTCTCGTTCTATCATTATGATCATTCATTTACTCGTTCTGAGTAAACGTTCATCCATTTCAAACCTCCTTTCATCATTTTGAATTCTCGTTCTATCATTCCAATCATTCGTTTACTTGTTCCGAGTAAATGTTCATCCATTTCAAACCTCCTTTCATCATTTTGATCTTTCGTTCAGTCATTCCAATCATTCATTTACTCATTCCAAGTAAACTTTCATCCATTTCAAACCTTCTTCTATCATTTTGAACTCTCCTTTACTCATTTCGAGTAATCTTTAATCTATTCCAAACCTTCATCTTCTCGTTTTGAGAATCATTCATCCATTGTGAGCAGTCATTTACTCATTCCGAGTAGTCGTTCATCCATTATAATTTTGAGTATTCATTCATCCATTTTTATCATCCATTTCTCCAATCAAATCATCATTTTCCCCATCCAAATCCCTTGAACTTTGTTTCAAGTTATTATCCAAATTGACCTAAGTGTTTGAATTGATCATCATCATCAACATCTACTTAGGATTGTCATCCATCCTAAGTTAATCATCATCACCGGCCTGATCAATTCACCTTCAATCTCAAGGTGGATTTGGTGCTATCATCCATTCATCCTTTAGTCCGATCAATTGGTATCCTAAGTCACATAGGGTAATCTCTGAACGAGGTTTTCCAATCCCTCTCATCATTCTATCTGATCCATCATTCAATCTTATCAATCATCGATTGATCTTACCGAATCCAATCCAATCACATCCTTATTCAATCACCTTCAATCCAATCAATCTACTTCCATCTTGAGGTAGATTTGGTGTCGTAATCATCCTTTGATAATTGATCCTAGCATCAGAATCAATCCCATTGCATCGTCTAATCATCCTAATCTAAGCTTTAATCCAATCCCAATTTGAGCTTTAGTCCATTTCCATCCAAAATCTTTTCATCATCATGAACCCTTATCCTCCATCAATAGTAGTCAAGGGAAACCCTAATTATATCGATGACAATAATGAAGTTCTTGTCGATCAAGAGGTATATGATATAGATCCCCTTGATGCTATCGTCACTAGTAAGCTTTCTCCACTCACTTTCCACAATCTAGTCACCCCTTCAAACTATCCCATTATGTCTTCACCCATGCCTAATCACGCTCCTTATGCTACCTTTTACAAGGGATGTCTAGTATCTTCCTTGTCCCCATATCCATCATATCCTTCATCTACACCTTCCTCTTATCCTAATCTACCATCCCAATACTCTTATCATAATCCTGCACCCATGTCACACTATCCTAATCCTCCATACCAATCAACCCCATCAACTTACCCTAATCCAACATTCGCATCTCTCTATCTTGATCCAACATCCATGTCTTCACATCTTAATCCACCATCCCAATACCCTTACTACAATCTACCAACCGCATCATCTTCTCTTAATCCACCATCCACATATCTTTATTCACCATACCAATATCCCTACTTTAACCCTCCATCTAATCCTAATCCCCCATCTACTCCTAGTCTTACATCCAATCCCATTCCTCCATCTCACCCTAGGCCACTAATCCATAATCCTAGTCCTCCACCAATCCCTAATCCTCCATCTATTCCTATCACGCCATCTTAACCTAGAGTATGCAAGTTTCTCACTCCAGAAGTTCCCCAAGGACACATGAAAAAGAAGACATCGCCAACTCCACCACTTGAAATCATGGAACCATGCCATCCCAATCTATCCTCCATGGTCACTAATGATGAGACCCCTCTTCATCCCACAACTATCATTGATGCTATGACCCATAACCCCAATCAAACCATCAAAATCATCACATCCATAGAACTCACTAAGCCCCCATCTCCTACTCTGAGATCTATCAAGCCCATCAAAGATAACCAAATCCGATCCACTCCTCCTACACCTAGATCCTCCAAACCCATCGCAAATCCACAAATCCAATCCACTCTTCCCATTCCTAGTGATGACACACAAGTCCCATCCATTCCTCCCATTCCTAGTATCACCGATATACCTTCCCTTGAACTTTATAAATCCTCCTTCCATCTCCCCCACTTGAAGAGTCCCTCCAACACTCTGTCATTCCACCATCCACACAAGATGAGTCATTCCAAGAGTTTGATCCAAAGCATACCAACATATCCCCTTCTCTAGATCAAGACCCTACCAGCCCATTTAGTCTACCTCAAGATCACAGTCCCCAATCCATTCCATCCCATGATCCCCTTGTCACTCAAGATTCCACCACTCCATCTCATGAGCCCTTATCTCCATCTCCATCAAATGATCCCTTATCACCTACCATCACAAATCTAGATCCTATCATATCCCCTAATCCCTCTCCTAACCCCTTACCAATCACTCTTTCTGATTAGGAAGATGTTGCTATCCCACCATCTCGATTTCTTGATCCTCCATCATCGCCTAAACCTAATATCCCCTCTCCACCTGTATATCCCATTGGTACTCTCACATTCTTCCATGGTGGTCTCCTTGCAGAAGAAAAAAACAACATATATATCACCCATCCTCCCCCACCTAATAATGGACTTGCATCATTCTTCCAGAATAACAAGAATCCTACCATGGATCGAATTCTCAAGAAAATGAACTATCAAGGAAAAGGTTTAGGCCTTCATGAGCAAGGTATTTTAGATCCCATCCAGGTCAAAGAACAACTTTGTATGCAAGGTCTTCGACCTAGTTCCCAAGACTCACAATATAACGATGTTGGTACAACCTCTATACGTCCTCAAAGAGCCCCTTCTTCCAAAAGAAATATAAGCTCTTCCCATCACTCCACCGAATCATATGCTGCCATCCCTCCATCGTATCACCTCAAAACAACCATCCATATTCCTCCTTCATCTTCTCCATCCATTTTGGGTCTTTACATCCCTCCATCTACCCCGTCCATGTCTTCTCCAGGTCCTAAGTCCATTTTGGGCCCTTATATCCCAAAATCACCTCCTCCATTTTATCCTATTCATCCTTTCATCCATCCATCACCTATCCATATCACCCATCATAAAAATACCACTCTCATATCCCATAGTCAGGATCAAAAAAGGCACATACCTACATGTCCTATATCTACACATAATCCCCATAATCCTACCTCCATCACTCCACATCATCCATCTCCTTGCACCCCTCCCATTGCTACTAAAAGTGCTTTGGATGCTAAACCAAAAAATGCATAAATCCAAACATCCACATGAATCTAAAGTTCCTCGTGTCCCCTCTAAAAGACATGGTGAGGAGAAGAAAAATCAAATCCAGAATCCAAATCAACTCCATAGGCCACAAAGGCCCACCAAAGCAAAAATCAAAACCATGTGGATCCCAAAGAAAAAAGATGCAATACCTTCAAAATAAAAATCTATAACAACATCCAAAGTTGCTAATCCAAAAGCTAATCATACCCCTCTTTCATCTCCTAAGTTTGTTTTGGGTCCCTATGTCCTGAAATTCACTATCACATCTCCTCCATTATCCCCACATTCTCCATCCATCAATCCTCTTATCATTTCACATCCATCACCGTATGTGCCAATTTTGGTCTTGAACTCACCACCCCATCACACACCTACCCCATCATTCTATCCATACCCTTTCCAGCCCCCCATCCATTATCCCACATACCTACCCCATCAAATCCCTCTAATTCATCCTCTTGCATAATCCATTTATCCTAATACGGTTGTACCAATATCTAACAGTCACTTCGAACATCAACTCTTAACAACTTGTATGGAACCTGATTCTTGAATCATTCATCTATCTCCTTGTCGCATGTCTTCTAAATCCACTTATCTGCCTCCCTATCCTTATCCATCTCCTTCTGCATGCTATCCAAAAAGTCAAACAAAATCCAAAAAAATAAAAAAAATTAGAAAAAGTCAAAGAGAAAAAAAAAGTAACGACAAATAATTCGTTCAATGGTGAAAACTTGGTAAAAAAGTGCCTTGGATAAGTACCATAATGAAAACCTGGCAAACAGGCATCATGCATAAATTCCCATTCATCCTTTTCCACACTTGGGGGCAGCTTCTTGATATGCATTCCCTCCATCTGCTCTGCTTCTTGCTATGCACCCGTCTTCCTGCTATACTTCCTTTTCATTCATCCCCTCCATCCCACCTATCTTCTGCATCCTACCATCATATCCCATTTATCTCTCATCCCTCCATCCTTTTTGTGATCTTGATCAAAATAGGGGCACCTATCTATACATGATTTGGCCACCTCTTGGTATACATTCCCTTCATCCACACTTTGTTGTATGCCTTGGTCACCCATCCTATCCTCCTCTAGTTATCTCCTTTATCTTCCCATCCACTCATCTTCCATCCCTCATGCCTCATCATACATGACATATATAGAGTGGGGGAATCTACTTCCTTTGTGACATAGTCCTTGGAGATATCATATATCATAACATCCCTTCATCTCCCTATCCATATATCACAACATTCCTTCCATCTCCCCATCCTTATCTTCCTATCCATCTATCCTAGCATACCTTTCATCTCCCCATCCTTATCTTCCTATCCATCCAAAAAAATCCCTTCCATCCCCCATCCCTATCTCTCTATCCATTCTTTCATCTTTATCCTCATCCCATCTCACAATCCCTTGTCATTGGTATCTAGCTATAGGCCTCCCTCCATGCAACCCAATGCAATTTATCTAATCGTCATCACTCCTACTTCTCTTGCACATATTTCCAATTCCCTGTCACTTTTCATCACTCATCCATCTATCATATCATCCTCCCAAGTCATTTTAATGATTTGGATAACTATCCCATCCCTGAGCTTTATGTGATCGTCATCATCCTATCCAATCCAACAGGTCTATCCTATCTCATCATATCAGTCCCATCTTTTTATCCACTTATCCTATCATCATCTTTTATCCATCATTTATCTTTGGTCTTTTGTCTACGTTGCCCCTGCGCTTTCACATTGGCAAGGTCGATCATTTGATCCATCCCTGGGGCTTTTTCATCCAATCCTTTATCGTCTATCCTTGGTCTTTACTTTTATCCCTCTGGTCCTTGTCATCCACCATCAGTCTTCATCATCCTCATTCTGATTTTATCCATGGTCAATCATCATCCTTTTATCGAACTACAAGGGCTCTGTGCTTTCACATAGGCAAGGCTAATCTTTGATCAGCCCCCGAGCCCCTAGGTCTTTAGGGTGTGTCAATCTCATGTCTTGTCTCCCTTGTGTCATGTCATCAAGCTATTCCCTTATCTAGCTGGTTCTTAACAAATTAGATCCACTAGTATCAACAAATCCAATTGGTTTTGAATCCATCATCAATCTCAACAGGATGCATCCTTCCTAACAGACCGCATCAATCCCATCCATCCCCTTGATCCTATGGTGAAGGACATTTGAAATTGATTGCGATCGTTTGATACTTTTGGATTTTTTTTATCATTTGAACTCCCTATCATCACTTTTCAAGGCCACCTTGATCCATCATATCATGGTGTGCTTTGACTGGTACACATAAGGTCATATCTTGATATTTCGTTTGTTTGTGTCTTCTTGGTTGTCTCACGTAGTACCCACCAAGATCCTTGTGGTTTTTTGTTATGTTGGGGCATCCTCATGTACTTGTGGTTATTCCAATACCTGTCCTGACCAAAGTCATGGTGACTTTTGGGTGTTGGGATAGCCTTCTTGTTTGTTTTGTTTTTTTCATTCATTAGACACTAATTCGCCTTGGTTCCACATACCCTAGCACTTGGTATCTCATGCTATAGCAAAAATTAGTGCTCCGAAGATGGAAAATTGCATTAGGATTGCATTTCATTTTCCATTCTATCATCTTGCATGCATCCATCATCCTCTCATCTATCAAAATCCCCCCATCCATTCATCTTTCATGCTCATCTCACATCTCTATCCAATCCCCATCTATTCCATTTAGACTGAATCATCTAATTGCATCCTTGGTCCTATCCCCAGCCTTGTTACAATCCTCGATCCAATCATCCTCATCATCAAGATGTATTCTTCCCTATCCTTTGGTGTGGTTTTGGGATATATCCTTCCCTCATCAACACCCCTTTTTGTTGGGATGTATCCTTCCCTATCCTTGTGTTCTTTTGGGATGTATCCTTCCCTCATCAACAACACTTTCATCAACATCAGAATGTATCCTTCCCTATCCTCATGTTTTTTTGGGATATATCATTCCCTCATCGACGACACTTCATTCATCATCCACCCATTTTCGCTTGTAGCTTGACTGGGGCAACATCATCTTCATCCTTGCATCCATTTGTGCTTCCCAACCTCTTGTCTCCTTTTCATCCTTTCATATACATCCCTTTGCATCCTCTTCCTCATCTCCCATGTCATCATCCCATCCATTTTGAGAGCACATATGTGTTCTCTTGAACCTGTATGTCCTCTCGAGGGGACATCCTCAATCCCTAATCTTCATCTTCACTGCCATCTTTTTTTTTCCTTCCTAGTCACTCCTTTGAATAACTGAGGCATCTTTTCCAATCTAACCATCTTGTTTTGGGTTCTATATTTTAATATTATTTGAAATGATGCTACTTCGTAACACCATGTCAAAGAGGGGCAAAGAGTAGACACCCAAATTTGGACACTTAATTTATCCAAATTTATCACTTTTCATCTAAACATCCTCTTATCCGAGTTAATTAACTAATATTACTATTATTTAATTAATATCCTTAATTCTACCAAATCCCTAAGGAATTTAATTAATAATTAAATACCTTACCCTCCTTAATCCCCTTTTCATCAAATGAATTAAATAAATATTACATTTATTCCAATCCATCACATGTCTTTTTCATCTAATCCATCTCCTAATCTCTTCATTAGGGATGTGCACATGCCTAATCCTTGATTAGGATGTGTCACATCCTCCAAATTTTGCAAGTTGGATTTTAATCCTCATTAACCCTAATTATCCTCTAATTACTGATTAGTTAAGCCTAATCAGTACCTTGGTCAACTCTCCCCATCCCCCAAGGAATTTTTAATTCCTTTTTATTCATTCAAGGCTCCTCTCTTCCCCATGTGAATTTTTAATTCACTTTTATTCCTCCTAGAATCCCCTTTTCCCATGCATCTTCTAGAATCTTTGACTTGTCACATCAAGTCACATGTGACAAACTCCCACCTTTTTGGAGACCCTCTCTTATCCACTAGATTCTCCCAAGCATGTGAATTTTTAGTTCACATTTATTCCTCCAAGGAATCTTCTCATCTCCCAATGTACTTCCAAGGTACATGTCCTTCCTCCACATCATGTACTCTCCTTCCACATCACCTACACATCATCTCACCCTTAGCCATCTCACATTCCACATGTCAAAATGTGAGGGCTTGTGAGTCCTCAACTCACCTTAGCCCTCCATCTTGGCCTTGTTGGATAAATCTCAACCATTGAATTCTCTAGAGAATTCAAATTCCTCTATAAATACCCCCTCCTCTAAGGCATTGAAAACACTTAGTCATTTTGCAACTAAATGATGCCATTTTGAACACTCAATTCACAAACATTTCATTCATTTAGCCAATCCATTCTAGTCATTTGCACTATCATATAGTTCTATTGTCAATCTTGCATCAAGAGCCATCCAAGGAGCACACAAAGCAATCAAAATCAAGGGCCAACCAAGGAGTTTCAACAGCAAAGAAGTTATAAGCACATTACAATCTTCATTTTATCTTGTTTCTTTGCTTTATTATTCCTTAGGCTAATCTTGAGGTGTCCCTTTGTGTTTTTCCTCGTTGCATTTTAGTTATTTTGCATAGTTATAATAGGACTAACATGTAGGTTCACATATATAAATAAGTGTAGTGTTGCTATGAGATGAAAGAGAGAATAAAGATAGAGTCAATATAGATGCGAGTGATGTGTGTGATGCGTATTTGAGTAGAGAATTTTGAATTTCAAGTGTCTGAATTTTTTCATGCAAGGTTGTGAAAGTGTTGGAGAAATTGTGGTGGACTCATGGTTGCATTGAGAAGTTTTTCTCTATGTAACATTTCTCTTCTATCTTCTTGTATTCTTTCTGTGGTAGTGAGCCCTGGCTGTGAGCCATTTTGGCCAGTGTGTCATATTCTGGCAGTGAAACCTTGTACCAGTTTTGTTATTACTTATATTGTGAGCTAATCCTCACCGTGGTTTTTCTCTCATTGGGTTTTCCATGTAAATCTGGTGTCCTCTTGTGTAGGGTGTTCTTATTTCAGTTTTTGATATCTGTATTTCATAATTAATCACATTAACAAAATAAGGGTTTACTTAATGCATGTGGATCTGATTATTGTTGAGGTTTTGATGTTTTAATTTTCTACAACTGATTCACCCCCCCTCTCAGTTTTATTTTTCATTCAACACTTGAGTTTCCAGAGGTGAGGCTTAGTGTGCAAGGAATTTGAATTGTCAAAAGGTTCATCAAGCTAATCTAAGTTCAAGGTTTGTGTGGCAATGGATTGAAGTGTGATAAATTTAAATTATGAGTGTGGAGTGAGGAGAGGAACTACTGAAAGTTACTGTGGTGGTGCAAGGCATGAAGTTCTCTTGGTGATAAGAATTTTGTATTTTGGTCATTGTATTACACGTTTCATGCAATTTGAATTTAGGTCCACCCTATGTTGTCTAGGTTTATGTAGATCCTTGACTGGCATGGAAGAGTGTTAACGTAATATCATGTATATATTCAGATGTATTGTAATGTAACAATGAGTGTAATAAGGGAATTGTAGAAGAGTGTATGTAAGTGTAATTGTTGTCACTTAGGATTGCACCCTAGTTGAGTATGCACTCAACTATTTTGTGAAACATGGAAACATCCTCAAGCTGTGGGTTGCTTATAGCAAGGATGAATCTCTAGAGTGGGATGGTTCCCTTGGAAAACCTCCTAAAACTACCAATTGTTTAAGGAAAAGGGGTAGAAGGATTTTCTTGAAACTCAAAACTAACTCCTAGGAGGTGATGCACCAAAATATCTATATTGAAATGTTGTAACCATATCACAATATGACTCAACAAAGTTTTGAATTTTTCACAACTCAAATCAAACCATGAAACACATAAAAATTTCATATGAAGGTGTTGGTTTCAGATTTTTGCATGAAGGAAAACAAGTTTCACAACTACAATCTGTTGAAATGGCTAAACAACATATAACCTATACTTAATCATGCATCCTTTTCCAAAACATTACTTGAAAAGAGAAAATGAAGGACTGAAAACTCAAATCACAATAGTTCCATCTAGAAATTCATTTGCAATATGAGACAAAGGAAAAATGAGAAGGAATTATTGTCATTTATTCATTGAATCAAAAGGAATGTTTACAACGAATCTCAAAATGAGTTACAAGGATAATATTTTCTCATGTGAGAATGAAAAGAAAGAAAAAACTAAAGAATGAAAGGCCTAAGAGCTACCTTTATAAATAAAAACCCTCAAATCAGACCTTTCCATGAGAAGGGGCTGCTAATTGCTGACAATTTGCTATAAACTCTTTAGAATCAACTCCTAAACTGAAGAAAACCTCAGATTTTACAACTTGGGCACCCTCTTTTGATGTTGAAGAAGGCTGACATGTTTTCAATATTGCATTTTGAAATCTACCCCTACTACAAATCACTACCAAAATCCATAAGAATTAGGTCATTTGATTATTTTTTTTTATCTAGAAAGATTGCCATGGAAAGATAATCAGTCCTTGTCATCAAACATCTGGAAAAATGCCTACAAATTAGGCAATCAAATCCATGAAAAACTCATAGAGCACAACATTTGCACCCTTTGCATAGGCTTTCATGGCATCAAAACACTACACTTTTGCATCTGATAATTATCTTGAAAGGTGAAGGAATGGAAATCTTTGACATCCACTGGTTATCCTTTCATATCACTGCTCTACTCCTAAAGGTTGTTTGCTTCAACATTGATGCATGTGCTTGATCAAGATCAGATGAAAGAGGGCAATAGATTGACATCAACAACCCACTCATTTGATGTTTCCAACTAAGAGAAGGAAATTAATAAAGTGAATAGTTTATTGATGTCATCAATTGTCTCCCTCACTGTCAATCTTCTAAAACTGCCTCCAATGGCTTCTTATAAAACCATCATTATACTAGAACCATGCATTATGTATTGTGCTTTGGATTTTCATTATAATTGTGTTTTCAACATGAAGTTTGGCACTGCACCCTACTCATTGTCACACATTTGACTACTGGGGTAAAGAATACCCTATCTCCTTTGATCATTACGAGACTCTGCTCCAATGCAATGTATAGACTACTCCTCTTGCTTGCTTGTTTGTCCTTATGTATGTATCACATGACAACCCATAAACCTTTGCAATTTGATAACATTTCTCAAGTATTTCATGGTTTCTAACCTTAATGCCCTAGATCCTTTATTTAGTTCCATTTTTCCACACCTTTAAACAGTGATAGCATGACACTAATAAAGACTATATTCCTATTGTTCATACAACCTTCAAAACTATGTATGATGCTTCTCCCTGCACAAATAACTTAGAAGGGAAAGAGTTATAATCTGCAATCAATTCTCTTTTAGCATCACTATGCTTTTTCCTCCTTACTGCCACTGTTTCCATGATTTTCAATCTTCATTTAACTTTCATAGTCTGTGCAACATGGTTTCCTTGATGCTAATATTCATTGAAATACACCCATGCTTCCCTCTCAACAACAATGCCTTAATGATATGAATGTGGAGTCAAACATGAACCTACAACCTCCTCAAGAATTCACAACCTTCCTGGTGTATGTCCTTATATCATCCATTGCAAGGCAAGTAACCTCTTGATTATCTTAACCCTACTGTCCTAGTCCTTTGACACTGCAACTCCTAGCAAGGTTACTACCATTTACAATGCACAAAGATTATGATATTGAGACTACCATAAACCATGTGCATGAGCTACTGTTGAACCAAGATTAATTTTACAAACATTGTCACGTATGAAAAAACCACCCCTCACTAGGTTCCTTGCACAATCACTACCTTCTCCTTGTAATTAAAAGACAGACCTATGAACATCCTTTAAGGTTTGACATTGTCATCTTTATGAGTGCTACCAAAGTACATGGTTCCAAATGATAACGAAGCCTCTTGAAAGATGGTTCAAAATACCTAGGTAGGATTGCTACATGATTCTCCTTAGTTCAATGCCAATACTTTTATCTGCTAGGGTTAAGTCAAATCCTTGGTCATTTGCACAATCAATTCCATCTACCCTTTTCCATGAGAAAGAACATAGCATTGATTTTCCTTCCTTCTACAATAGATCAACATATTTACAAACTACTATCTTGATGCATCTTTATGATCTAAGTCTATATTTTCTTAACTTGAATAACACTATCTAGGGTTTGACCGTCAACATCACTGTCTTTTCATTTTCCATGTTTGATATCATGACTATCTTTCTTGTTCTTATTGCATAATCCATTGTCTTGAACATGACTGAAAACTCCCCAAAATGCTGCCTTATCCTATTGCTAACTGACTATGCATGTTCAAAATCCAAATTATGTTGTTTTCTCACCATGAAGAAGGTTTAGTTACTAGGGGTTATATTCAATCTTCATTTTTTTACCTAACATTTGACACAAGTGACTCTCTATGCATATCTGTACATAGGTTCCTAGAGCTTGAAACATATTTGAACCTTTAAAAGCTTCCCTTTTAAAAGAAAACAATCCTCAGATACACCATAGCATTGTCATGCCACGATGTCCATTTTACTACACCTCATGAATACCATTTTCATCAACTTGGTACTATGACTATCATTCTACCTCCTTAAATGACTCTTTATTGTTGAGAAATGTAACTCAAATTTACTGGCTTGATCGACTTCCCAGAGAAGTTCTTATTTCCTCCTTAATCAGCCTGAGTTAAGTCGTTGGTTTTCAAGTTTTTCTAACTGAAGTTGTGGGGTTCTAAAGTTTCATAACCTCCTAACTTAGCGAATGTGAAGTGAAGGATACTTCCTCTATTGTCAGAATGTTGCAGATTTTGGGAAATTTGCAACCTCTGACTCAAGGTTCAGAAGTTCGGGTTTTGAGTGACAGAGTGATCCATTTGTTGTCGGCAAGTTGCGAGTTCTGGGAATTTCACAACCTCCGACATGAGGTTTTGAAGTTTAATTTTCCAGCAATATAGTGACTTGGATGTTGATGGATGTGGGGACCACTTGGGACCCATTAAGGATGGTGGATCATGATGAAGGCCGACAGGTGGTGATGACATGGAGGATAGATGGCATGTGGGCCTGTGTTCTCGGTGAACTTTGGTGAGACAGTAATGAATGTCTCTTCGACTAGGTGACATGGTGTTAGGAGGATAAACCTAAGTTTGATGCTAGATATTTGTTCGATTACTTATCTGATGGCCAAAATTGGATGTTGGATGATGGCATGTCGCTCAAGGTGGAAACCCTAATGGGGTGCAGTAGTTGAATAGTTAGAGGACGTAGAGCATCGGTCAATCTAGTTGGGCAGGCCAAGAGGCTAGGTGCAGGATGAGGTTACTAGATGCAAGTAGGCCAAGAGGCTGAATGCAAGCTGAGGTTACCAAGTGCGGCTAGCCTGAGAGGCTGGATGTAGGATGAGGTTACCAGGTGTGAATAGGCTGAGAGGTTGGGTGCAGATAGAGTGGTGGTTATCGGGGTGCTAGCTGGGAGACTGGGAAGCTGAGAGAGAGTGGCGGTAACCAGTGGGGCTGAGAGGCTGGGTTTCTTAGAGAGAGATGAATCTCAGAGGAGGTGAAGGAAGAGTGGCTATATGACAGATAGGCTAAGAGGCTAATGGTTGAGTCATGAGGCTATGTAGTTGAATGAGATGTCTCTTGCTAAGGGAGGTGGTCGTGATAGGTTATGCTACCGAATTTTCTCCAAAATGGAACAAGATGTAAATCTCCTCTACCATGAGCCTGATATTCTATTGTAACTGTATTTTGTTGTTGAATAATACAGTGGTGATCTGAGATTTTAGAGTGTGTGGTTTTTTACTTGAAAGGGTTTTCCCCACGTATATTTGTGTGTTCATGTCTTTTGTTTCATCTTTCATGGTTGTTGGTTCTGTTTGTTGAATCTGTTAATGATGTTGTTGAAACTAGTTAAGCATGAGTTTCTTGTTGATGCCAAAAATTGACAAGCAACAATCTTATGGGAAACTCAATTAATGGGGGGACTAATTGCGCTAAATTGAGTGACCTCCAAGTTTTTAAAGAAGCTGACTCCTTCTATAGCTTGGGGTTTTGGAATGGGAAAAGGAAGCAGATATATAAAATAAAGATCTAACTAAGGCGATGCACCAAGATGTAGGTGTAGGCATGGTAAATCTACCTTTTGGATGGGATTCCAGGGCCCGTTCAACAATCTGCATGTCCCAAAATAACAAATATCATAGATGAAAACCTGAATAATTTATCCAATAACATAAAATAACTCCCATACACATTTACTGAAAAGAAGAGTCCAAGACATGGTCTAAATCAGCAAACTTATATTGAAATTGTATAAGTTCTGCAAAAAAACTACTCAGTACAATAATAGCACAGTATAATATTTTGTCAAATAGCTAAGAAACAGAAAGGTCAAACAACAATTAGCATACTATGAGATTCTCAATACAATAATAAAAAACAATCCAAAAAGGCCTAGTGTCTTTTACTATTTTTCTGTATGTTCTGAACTCATTTTCGGAAAGAAGAAGCGGTATTTATAGAAAATAATCCCACCGCTTGAAAGCCAGTAACATAAAATATTCCTTGATCACGAGCAATGATGTCCACAACAATGATTTCCCAAGTCCTTTGCAATAGAAAAGATTTTGAGCCATAGAATTTAGTTTCCTTTGAGCTAGATGCATCCCTTGCAAATGATGGTGGTGGTCCTAGTGTAGAAGCAACAGAATCCCATACAAACATGTGTCACTCACCCACGAAGTTAGTTAGGACATGTGGTGATAGGTTGAGGCATGTTGTTCATTCTTCCCTCCTTGCGACAAAAACCCTTGTGGAGAAGACACGAGAATTATTCACTGCCAGCATTGACTGTGGGGTCTACCAAAAGGTGTATGTGGAATGATGTTATGTGGCACGTGGGCAGAGCTTGGTTGAGAAGTAAAGGGAAGTAGGCTTTCAAAGGCCCGTGCTGTTGACTCGTGGAAGTAGTGAACAAGTGGTGATAGTAGGCAAAGCTCTTCAAAAAGGGGCCCAGGGATATTCAAATGTATGGGGCGCAGGCTGAACTTAGCAAAATATAATCAACCTGAAGGGAGGTCGAAGGATTTTATATCCACAACTTTTGGTGACTACTAGGGGCATTTTTCCTACAGAACGAGGAACCCAAAATTTTTGGTTCGAAGACCATAGCCTTATGCATTGGGATTCAGAGCTTTGAGAGTGTGGTCTGCAGAGGCAGCTAGTTGACCTGAGATGGCATCAATATGTCACGTTGACTCTCTTGCGCCTCATGTAGATCGATCACTTCTTTGAATGGAAGCTTCATGGATATCCCAGTCCTAGACTCGAGTTGAAAGAGCAGTCGTGCTATCTGATGAGTGACACCCTCAATATCTTCAATAGTAGGGGGTTGACATAAGCTCTAAAAAGTGGATATGTCCTACTGCTTCTCGTCAATTTTCATTGCAATTTTCTCTGTTGTGGCCACCAAATCATCAAAGAGAAATGGGGAGGGCAGACCCATTTGAGTCAGTTGGGAAAATTTCACCCATATTTTGTTCATAGTTTGACCCAGTGTTTCCAAGCAATCACTAGCATGGAGGATGGTTGCATGGAATCAAATGAATTTGTTTTCTTTCTTGGCAGCTAACCTTTGGTCCTTGATCCCTATGCTTACCGGGTCCTCATTTTCCATCATGTACAATTTATCAAGCAACTTTTCCACATTGGGAACCCTCTCCGCAATGAACTATGGGAAATGCTCAATCATTCCATGAACCTCCTTGCTCAAACTTTCCGCTTTCGCTAGGAACTGAAGCGTTGGCTGAAGAGTCATACAAAAGGCCTTGACCTTTTCCTAGTATGAAATATATAGTTGTTGGGTCACTAAGAGGAGGTTTGACTGGGTAGCAAGGGGTTGCTGGATCACTAAGACCAATTTTCACATCCTTCAACCCATCATCCTATGTCAGTTCCATGATCCTTTTGTTCGCAACAGAGATTTGTTCCTACAGGGTTCTTAACTCGGCAAGCCATTTTTGTTTAGCCTAGATTATGGTTGTAGATTCCCTATCTAGGGAGAGCCTTACCTCTTGGATTCCCTTCTCGAAATGAGCATGTTGGCCCTGGAAGTCTGTGTCCTTCTGTTGCATTCTCTGCTCCAATTGAGTTTGTTGATGTTGAAACTCTTCATTCTTTTGTTGCATCTCCTCTTCTACATGTACCAACCGATCCTATAATTCTTGGTTTTTCTATTGCAGCTCAGCGACTAGGTTGGGATCCATGGACTAGAACTTTGCAAGTTCCTCTAGGAGTCTAGCTTGTTCTGCCTGCACTTGTTGTGACAAGCATGTAAATTCAGCATCCCTTTCCTTGTCCTTCATCAGTAGGACCTTTATCCTCTCCTTAACATTTTTTTATCTCTTCTTGTTTCTTCTTCAGTTGGCGACCAGACTTGAGAAAGTTGGTGGTCACCACATGCTGGGTCTCCTCCATGAGCTCAACTTTATCTTGTGGTTAGGCTCTACATAGATTGAGTCCCATAGCATAGATGGTTGCATCTCTCCCTGAGGCTTGATGATGTTTAGATGCATGGTTGCAAAATGCAATGACTATTGAGCCTCATTGAAAAGGGTCTACACATGTGGCTCTGTTGTCTTTTTAGCATCTTTGTCCCTTTGCTTCTAGAGCCTGAGATGCCATGTTGCTTTTGTTCTTTCGCCCTCTGACATAAAATTCTACTGGCGATCTAATCAAATCACCTGTGAAGGGTGCACCGGGAGGAAGAGAAAAAGGGAACAAGAGAGTAGTGGTCCTGGGTGATTTCTTCTTCAGAAGAGAGAGTGTTAGTGGGATGAATGGGGGAATATACCAAGGCCCGATCTGTGGTGGTAGTAGAGATACAACAGACTCCATTTTTTGGGCAAGCTGGGTCAAATCTGACATGGTTGTAGAAAAAGGGGAAGCAATAGCAGATGCAGACTAGGCTCTGACGAAAGGTGGAGTAACTCACAGGAGAGTAAAAGCATATTGTCCTGCTTGGGAGAATTGGGAGAACCCTCCCATGACCATTTTAGTAGAATTAGAGAAGGAAAGGTCGAAACTTGAAGTGATGGGTGATGCCGAGACAATAGGAGAAACCAAAGATTGTGAATCAAGAAGAGGGGGAGAGAAAGATACCTGAGTTGTAGATGACTCTGATCCTTGGCTTGTCACAGGTTCCTGTGAACCCTCTCTAGGAGTTGCATCTGTGCACTACCTTTTTTTGGGTGGGGAATTTTCCACCTCTATGACCTTTGATGGGTGTTGTTGGGCTAATCTAGTTCAAAAAATGACCCATGTGCGTGTCTAAGGACTCCCAAATGCAAATATATTCACCCACACCTGCGGAGTAGTTTTGCTAGGCTGCTTCGATGCCTTTCCTTTTTCCTATGCTTGGGTCTATTTAACCTCTTTCTCCTTCTCCTTCCCCTTCCCTATATATCTTCTAGCTTCCTCTAGTTCTATATCCTCATCATCACTTGCATCAGTATCATCATGCACTCTATTCCATAGAGTATCAAATATTTCATCCTTGTTTACGTCTTGGAACGGAGCATCAGGGCATCCGATCTCTTGACGATAAATCCAGAAATATCTAATATTTTCCTCACTCCACAACCACGTCTTGACCAATTCATTGCGAAGGGTGGCCCCTATTTGGCACTTCCCATTAAAATTTTATAAAGGGAAATATAAATTAAGCCATGTCGGCCTCCTATCCTCTGTAGGAATGTGAACTAGGTCCACAAATAGATCATCTTGTTCTGATAGTCACTTTTCCCAGTAAGGCCAGGGGCTGTGAGTCACCTAAACATTTATGCTTACTAAGTGTATAAGCATAAAATTGCACCCCTTGCAATTTAACATACATTCTTGCATTCTCTTTTGTGTCCACTCCCTTAGCATCTTGAGTAGGCTCATTTCAACCCCTGCATCAGCCTCTTTCCCTCTTAGGATGCTCCAACACCCCTTTTTAGCAGCCACCCTCACATGTTAGCTTGCATCGAGCTTTGTGCTTCTTTCATTTTCATTTTTTTGTAGCATGACATGTCCAAACACTAACATGCCATGTGGACGTTTGCGTGTTGCGCTAGCGTCCTGTGATGTTTCAATGCTCAAATGGCCGTTTTCGAGAATGCTTTCCACTTGTCGCCTCCTTTGGTCAATGGTAACGGCTCAAGATGCTTTATAACTTCCCAGATCTTCCTCCATTTCCAGCTTCACTCTAGCTTCATTCCAATCTCTAGCATTTTGCACAACTTCATATAGCTTGTTGTAGCAGCTTCAAGCTCTCTTAAGCTCTCTTAACAACACTCTTTGTAGTTCTCTTAGCTCTTGCAGGTCCATACCCATTTCCTTCATGCTTGTGAGCATCTTGGGATTCCATATCCCCTACTATTTGCATACTTACCTGGTGATACGGGTTCTCCTCCTCGAGCAGGGTTTTCTTTTATCACCTCTTTTGTGATACAGATTGTCCTCCTCAAGCGGGGATCGCTTTTATCACTCCTACTTTGTGGTGCAGATTCTACTCCTGAGAAAGTTTTTCTTTCACCACACGGTTTGCCCATTTCTCTCTTTCTCTCTATCTTCTTGGCTATATGTGGAGGTGGAAATGTCAAAACAGGGGTTTGACTGAGGCAAACCCCTATACAGCCCCAACATTTTCTCCAGATATCACGCGTACAGGTTTCAAAGGAATTCGTTGCATGGAGGCTTCATCACTCACATGGTTATAATTATTTCTCTCCTTTATTCTTCTTATCTTTATTAGTTCTACTTCATTTTATTATAGTTATATTACATTATGTGGCTTTATCACATTTTGCAAATTGTCAGTAATCAGAGTATGAGCAGTTATTTAGGCATTTTTTGTGATAAAATCACTCTCTGGTTCATACGAGATGTCAGCGCCCCACGCTGTCATCTATGTTGAGTGCTTCTGTCCTTTGGCCAAGAGCTCGTCAATTTGTCCAGAGAATCTTTGTGACTTGCTCTTTCTAATTCTAAGACTTTCACGTTGTTCCATTGAGGCAGTTTAGGGAAGTTCGCCCCATGAGGCTCTCTAAATGAAGAGAAATCATGAGTAGAAAATCCCCCTCTTCTACATTTTGGTGAACCCGACGTGAAGATAAAATCTTTCAAAAAACTAGGATTTTATTTACGCCTACTTGGTGGGGTCATAACTTTTGACTTGGTGCTCAAAATTCAGA
This sequence comes from Sequoia sempervirens, assembly GCA_007258455.2. NCBI lineage: Eukaryota > Viridiplantae > Streptophyta > Pinopsida > Cupressales > Cupressaceae > Sequoia > Sequoia sempervirens. Next base: position 314,776,886 of record VDFB02000003.1, on the reverse strand, counting down.
ATCATTTGCACCGTTGGAAAGGTCTCCTAGAGAACTAGTCCAGTCCCCAAATTGATAGTGCCTTTGGTAGTTGAATTTTAGCGACCAACGCAAGTTCCAACCTCAAATTCCACTTTGAAGACCTCCAAAAATGTGAATTACTAGAACATAGAAAATATCAAAAAAATAGTAATGAATTTAATATCTTCTTTTATTAGTTCGGTATCTAATTTTATTCAAACTATTAATGATGTTCCATTTAATGCATGTGATGGTGACTTGGATTTTCCTATGTCACTTGATATCTTTGATCCTTCTCACAAATGTGCTCTTGCTTCAGAGGATATTTTGTTGCAAGAAGAATGAAATCATTGATACTTTCCTTAATATTACTCTACCTTCTATTCATTCCAATGTGCTCTCTTTTGGAGATGATGCGTTTGTGAATGATGAATCTACCCCTCATTCCGATGCACTCTCTTCTAGAGACGTTGCATTTTTGAATGATGAAATTCTTATCTATTCCGATGCACTCTCCTCTAGAGATGGTGCATTAGCGAATGATAAATCTCCTTCCACATTTGATCCTATTTGGATCAATGTTGAGAATATGTTTTCAAATAATTATTCTCCTAGTTGTGATGAATCTATAAATGTTATCTATGTCTTTGCTGCCCCTCAAAGGCCTAAGAGACTGGTCATTTATGTGACTCTAGCTAGTCCTTCCCCTAAAAGGGTTTGTTCTATTAATGGTGATTCTCCTAATGTTTCTATGACTCCCTCTTATAGAACGGTAGCACATACTTATGAGAATAGTATGAATAAACAACTAAGCCTTCTTCAGACACCTAAACCTATAGCTAAAGCACCTAGTGATTATGATCTTTTCGAGCAACCCCATGTTACTCTGGCTAAGATCTCACTGTGGGACTTGCTTTAGTCGGCTTCAGTTTATCAAGGTATGCTTCAGGAAGCCTTGCAAAAGATCCTCTTGCCTTTCTCCGCTAGTCCGACAGATGTTGATGGCATATATTCATGCGGATTCACCAAATATTACATTCTCTCTGTAGGAACTCCCGCCTCTGGAAGTATAGAAGCAAGTGGATCCTCTAATGATTATAGTTAATAATAATAAGATTGGTATTAGACGTACTCTCGTTGACGTTGTTTCGACACTCAATGTGTGTAGTATTGATCTATTTCCTAAGATTAATATTGACTCATCTTCCCTTAATGCTTCTTTTGTTGTCATTCATGGGTTTGATAATGTTGGGTGACAAGCTCTAGGTACAATAGTATTACCTTTGCAGCTTGGGCCCGTTACCATACCTACCCTTGTATATGTTATGTCAGAAAAGTTACCATATAACTTTCTTCTTGGTAGACCATGGATTCATGCTATGGGTACAGTTTCGTCTACCTTGCATAAATCTATTAAGTTCACTTGCAATAATAAAGTAGTCACATTCAAGGCTGACCTTGATGCTATGCACTTATGTGAGATGGCAACTTTTGGTTAGGCTTCGGTTGTGCCTACTCTTATTCCTTCAGTATCTTTCAATGTGTCAATGTTTACTCCAACAGTACCTACTACAAAGGATACTCTTGAGATAAATGTCCCTAAAGAAGATCCTTCTAAAGCAAGAAATCCTAAGTCTTCCTCTTCTCAAAGGAATGCATGTCTTTGTGATGATTGGGGTTCCTTAGATTTTACAAACTCCTTTAGTGGGGAGTATAAAGTCAACCCGATCTACTCAAACCCTCTGATAACATCATCCACACCTGCTATCAAAGATGGCTACTCTTCTATATCGTGGGGTAAGGTGTTTGCAAATTGTAATGTTCTTGGTGTTGATCCTCCTTCTGAGGAAGATGATCACACTTATGTTAAGGAGGTTAATGTTGATAATCCTGTCAGGAAATATGATGGAAATCCCGTAGAAGAGTATGATCCCATTTTTTGGAATAATACTCTCCACATAGATCCTCCATTGTATGCTACCTTTGTATCTTCTTCTTATGAGAAGTCGGAATTTTCTCCACAAGAGAAAGGGTTTCTTCTTGCTCCTCATTCTTTATCCAAGCAAGAGTGTATATTTTTGCGGCTTCTAAAAGCCCGCTTGATCACTCCTCCTAATTGTAAGAAATTTCATAAACATGATAAAGACAAATATTCTTTTTGTGCATACCATCGAGTGCCTAGCCATTCCACTAGCGAATGTAAGGCCTTGAAGGATAAAATACAACTTTGTGATTCTGGTGCCATCAAACTCCCGTTTAATTGATGCACCTACCTTTTCTTCACATGACAAGTGATATTGAGTATAACCTCTTCCTGCATGTTCAAAGTATGTTGCATGGTTCTCCTCCCTTGTATGTTGGGGACAGTGATAACTTATTTTGGAGATGTGTGTCCTTCTTAAGGACCCCATCTCTTCTCTCTATCTATCAAACGAAGCGTCCCTTGACTGGACCCCTTTTTTTTCTTAAAGGGTTCCTGAGGGACCCCCTTTTGAAAGCTTTTATCTCAAACAAATTCTATGGCATCTAGCTTGGGGGCAACCTAACTAGACCTATTTCATGTCTTTGTGTCTAGCTTGGGGGTAGCTTGACTAAACCTCACTTTTCAAATAGCTTGTCCCTTGAGTGGACCCCTCTTCCTTTTGAAGGGTTACTGAGGGACCCCTTTGAAATTCTTCCAACTTCGTGATGGTCTGCATGACTATCTGCTTACTTGCTCTACAGGACTGAGAATCTGTAGAGCTCCTTTAATTTTTTACTCTGTGATATGGGTTTTCCTCCTCGAGCGGGGATTGATTTTATCACTTTTACTTTGTGATACAGGTTTTCCTTCTCAAGCAGGGATTTCTTTTATCACTTTGACTTTATGATACGGGTTTTCCTCCTCGAGCAGGGATTGCTTTTATCACTCTTGCATGCATTTCATTCTTAAATTCTCTTTATGCTCAACTTTTATATACCAAATCGAAGATCTGCATCTTCTTCATCCTAAGTATATGCCTTTCCTCTCTTCAACATCTTATAATTCTTCTATATGTTATTGTTCTTATTTTGGGGATGACACATAATACTGAGACAACCTTTTACATCGAGGTCTCTTTCACTTTGTTGACTTGAATCCTTAAGCTTTTTATGTTCTAACACTTTCTTCTAGTGCAGGTGTTTCTTGTCTAATGCATTTGTTTTGTAGGACTTTGGCTTGTGGGCATGCTTCCTTGAATTCAAATATTTTTCTGCTTCCTCTACAATATCCTTTTGGCATATGATATTATTTATGTTTAGTAGATTTCCTTTAGTGTGCATATTATTGTAGATTCATATGCCCACTAAAGTGGGGGAAAAATATATAAGCATAAAATTGTACCCCTCGCAATTTCACATACATTCTTGCATCCACTTTAGTTTCCACTCCCTTAGCATCTTGAGTAGGCTCATTTCAACCCCTACATCAGCCTCTTTCCCTCTCAAGATGCTCTAGCACCCCTTTTCAGTAGCCACCCTCGCATGTTAGCTTGCATCGAGCTTTGTGCTTCTTCCATTTTCATCATTTTGTAGTGTGATGTGTCCAGACACTAGCGTGTCGCGTGGACGTCTGCATTTTGTGCTAGTGTCCTGTGACATTTCAACACTCAAATAGTCATTTTCGAGCATGCTTTCCACTTGTCACCTCCTTTGGTCGGTGATAACAACTCCAGATGCTTTGTAACCACCCAGGAAGCTTCCTTTTTTTTCTTTTCTCTCTTTAAAAGATGTCTTTTCACTTCATTTGCAACTCTTCCTCCATTTCTAGCTTCACTCTAGCTTCATTCCAATCTCTATCATTTTTCACAACTTCATATAACTTGTTGTAGCAGCTTCAAGCTCTCTCATGCTCTCTTAGCTCTTGCAGCTCCATACCCATTTACTTCATGCTTGTGAGCATCTTTGGATTCCATATCCCCTACTATTTTAAAACTTACCTGGTGATACATGTTCTCCTCCTCGAGCGGGGTTTGCTTTTATCACCTCTTTTGTGATACAGGTTCTCCTCCTCAAGAAGGGATTGCTTTTATCACTCTTACTTTGTGGTGTGGGTTCTACTCAGCAGGTTTTGCTTTCACCACGCGCTTTACTCATTTCTCTCTTTCTCTCTATCTTCTTGGTTCTTCATGGAGGTGGGAACACCAAAATGGGGGTTTGACTTAGGCAAACCCCTATACAGCCCCAACATTTTCTCTAGATATCACACGTGTAGGTTTCAAATGCATTCATTGGGTGGAGGCTTCATCACTCACATGGTTGTAAGTATTTCTTTCCTTTCTTCTTCTTATCTTTATTAGTTCTTCATTTTATTAGGGTTATATTGCATTTTATGGCTTTATCGCATTTTGTAAATTGTCAGTAATCAGAGTAGGAGCAGTTATTTAGGTATTTTTTGTGATAAACTTCACTCTCTGGTCTGTACGAGACATCAGCGCACCTCTGGGACACCAGCATGCCACACTGTCATCCATGTTCCGCACTTCTGCCATTTTCTAAGAGCTCGTCTGTTTGTCTAGAGAATCTTTGTGATCTACTCTTTCTGGTTCTAAAACTTCTACGTTGTTCCATTGAGGTAGTTTAGGGTAGTTCACCCCGTGAGGCTCTCTGAATGAAGAGAACTCGTGAGTAGCGAATCCCCCTCTTCTACACTAAGTCATTGTCGGGGTTATATTTCCATGTGTTGCAAATCAATACTAGCCCCAGATGAGCTAGCTTTTCCTCTAGCAACTTTTGTGTCTGCTTCTTTGCCATAACCACTATTTTGAAGCTTAGTGGGTAGAAGAAAAACCCTTTCTTCTTGGCCTTCCCTCCACAAAAGGTATAGTCAATAACTAACACCTATCAAAACGTCTCAAGGGCCAACACCCTGTCTGTGACGTATGATGGGAGCCAGAATGGTTCCTTGGTAAAGCCACAGAGCAGAATGAATGTAAAATCTTCTCCGAGAAACTAGTCGTATTTAGGAGTGAAACTCTACATCCACCCTATTTGGTCGGTAGAAAGCCGATAAAGATTGCCACCCTCACTCAAGTCTTGCAGAATCGGAGTCAAGAAAAAATCTGAAAATCCATAATAGTCATATGTTGCAGAAAGGAGGGGAGTCCATACAGAAATTGGCCTTCTTACTCCCTTTTCATCAAAAATAGCTAACCTCATGTTTTTTAAAGAAGTCAATGTTCTGATGTAAAAAATATGATCAAGGAGAGAAGGAAACCTGAACTTATGTTGTGTTCTATATTCCTTGATTTGGATAAGCATTTCCCGAACAATGACTTTCGTGAAGTCATTCCAGAATAAGGAATGTTCCCTCCTCAACTGTAAACCCGGACCCAGTTGAAACTCATGCACGAACTTGTCCTCGTCGATGCTGCAAACAAAAGCCATCATAGAGAAGGCATGCTGTATATCCTACTTAAAAGTGATGTGCGCGACTGGAATTTTTGGTGGCTTTGAAAAATCTTCCTGAGGTCTTTGGGTTTCCTGGTTATAAAAGTCTGGAGCAAAACCTCTAGTTCTCCAAAAATTGACACCTTTTTTTGGAGTGAATGATTCCATCTTTTTTGCTCTAGAACCCCTTGTAGGGATGCATAGCATGTTCCTGATAGCCTCCATGCTAATGTTAAACCTCAACTCCCAACCCTCAATGGTGCTAGTATTTGGGTTGAAATGTTGAATTCCCTCATGAACTAGCTCTGGGCAATAATGCACAAAAGGGACCATATATTGCGAGAGTCCACAAAACCATTTCTTGTATGCCAATTGTCATTTGCTAGTGGTCACTTTCATTCTTTCAAAATTTGCTTCCCTAAGAGTCTTAGGGTTAGTTTTGAGGGTAGGATCCTGAACATTATCCCATTCATCCTTTATCTGGCTCTGATCCCTGTGAGTATTCTACTTTTTTGTGGCCCGCGTGTGAATACACTTCAACTTCTCTACTATCCCAGGTGAAGCATAAGAGGTATCACTAAAAAAATTGGCTATGGGTTTCACACGCATGGCGTCAAACAATCTTTGCATCACCTCTATGACCTTTGCTTTCATCTAAGGATTTTGGGCCATTTCAGGGTTCTATGGATTTCTTCAATGCTCAAACTTATTGCAGTTCACTTGTGTTCTTCAGCAATTTTGCACTCAAAAACTCTTTGCACTAAATGTTTTCAAGAAGCTTTTCTCAATGTTTATTCTTTCACATGCAACACTTAGCTTTTTCTCAACTTAGATTGATAGATAGTGGTTGCCTTTCTACATTAAATTCAACATGTACCATCAACTCCTTTTCTCATGCGAAATGAATTTCTTGCCCTTTTGAAAAGACAAGAATTCATAATGACAGTTAGTAATTATGTCCTACGACACAATTTCTTGGGAAATTGATCCAACGATTGAAGGCATATAAACATTTTGCATGCTTGGAAATTAATATCCTAAAAAGAATGATTAAGCCAAAGATGCAATGAGTAATCAAAAATATTTGAGCTCCTCCTTTGAATTTGGAAATATTATTGCAACATGACACATCAGCACTTGGTTGTGTAGATAATCACTTGGGACTGCCACTACTTTGTGCTAATTAATTACATCTTCTTAACTTCACACCCAACAATTCGTACATGGAAGATGCAACTGGGTGGGAAATTTGAGTTGGCTCTGGGCAGGATTTTTTATTTAATACTCGATTAGCATCATGCTTATGGCATGTAGGTACCTTAGATATTTCTATAAATAGACACAAAGGAAACAATAGAATTGCACTTAGTGATTGGGATGCATTAGAATTTGGTAGTTGGGTAGAATTAGGCATCATGAGTACTCCAATTAGGCTCACCAGCAACAAGTCTCATACAACTTTCTTAGGTAAAGTTTCTAATAGGCGTTTGAAGCAAATGATGAAGAACAAGCATTCATTGGCTATCATAGCAATGAAGTGGGTACTGGGTAGGGACTATATAGAGTACGAAGAAAAGTATAGGGTCAATACCAACATTTTCTCTCACTTTTTTGCGTCCTTGCTTGATATACAGGTCCCTAAGCCAATTATCTATGACTTACGCTGGAAATCTTCTCAAAGTGCTACCTTGGCAATCTTGGAGAAATTGTGGCAAATGCGGTGTATGGCCTGGGTCTTCCTACAACGAACAACCTTTGCAAACACATTGAAGAAGATGTAGTGGCACCATGGGTGTCGTTCTTGAGTGGATTTCATATTCTGACACATGAAGAGCACCGCTAGAGGGTTACTCATGCCTGCCACTTCTTGCTACGCTACTACAACGTGGTGTTGTTCTATGGTGTGGAATGGTATATTGATTTTAGGGACCTGGTGTATCCTCCACCACTGGTCATTGCTATTGTTGACACCCCTATTGTTGTTAATGATCCTGTTGCTGAAGTTAATGATTCTACTAACAATTTTTTTCCAGATGTTGATGCTGATGACACTCTTGTTGTCATTTAAGAATCAACACTTTTCATCTATTTTTTTATATATACCTAGAAAAAGTATTTTACCATATATACCTAAAAAATTACATATTATATATAGATATACTTTAAAGTATGGCCCTAGAGCCATTTTGGAAGTGTAATATCGAAGTATATGATACCATCTAATGAATATACAACTTTTATTAATTTTTTTTGTCTCTTTTGCCTCTTTGTTTCTGCATTATGGTTTTTGTTTCTCTGCTTCTTTAAGTTCCTTTTCAATTTTTGCATATGGGTTTGTTTCTCTATTTTATGGGTTGCTTTTGGATAAACCATTTGAATAAAAGAACACAAAGGAAAATATGCAATAATTACATATTTACACAAGCAGAACAATTAATAAAGCTTAATTGAACAATTTGAGGTGGATTCCATTAACTGGAATCCCCAATGCTTATTTCTCCATATTTTCTAGTTCAAATGCATTGTGCTACTTGCATTGAATTATTCTAAAAGGACCTTCCCATAGACTATTGAATTTTCCATGTTGGCTAGGCTTTGTGGCCCTTTCATTGAACTTTAACACTAGGTCTACACATTTAAGACCTTGGTCTGAGGTTTTATTGTCAAACCATCTTTTAACCACCTATTGGCAATTATTCGTGGTGGTTAGGGCCTTTTCTTTTTTTTTGTGTATTTCCAAAAACTCAACCAACCAGACCTCCATGGCTCCATTTTCTTCAACCTCTAAGGATTTGAGCAACTGAAGTGCAGGAATCTCCATGGAGATGGGAAATAGTGCTTCCTTCATGTACACCAATTTGTACGGAAAAGTCTTGGGAACTTCCTTAGGGGTTATGCAGTCTACCTAGAGCACTGCCTAGAGGTTCTTATGCCACTCCTTCTGATGTTTTGACCTAATTATTTTAATGAGTTAGACCAAATTTTTATTAGTCGACTAAGCCAGACCATTTCCCTACGGGTAGTAATTTGAAGATGTCTTTAAGAATATGCCATGATTGAGTGCGAATTGGCATACCTTTGAGCCCAGGAAAGCCTTAGCATTGTCAAAGATGATGGTCTTCGGCAGGCTGAATCTCGTTACCAATTCCTTGAGAAATTTCACAATCTCTACCTCTGTTGCATTCTTCAGGGGCATGGCCTCGCTCCATCTGGTAAAGTATTCACTGGCCATGAGGATCCATTTGTGTCCAACATTGGAGGTAGGATTAATCATCCTGATAAAATCAATGCCCCATTGCACAAAGGGTTCATCAACCACTATCGGTTTGAGAGGCATTGTTGAGTTCTTTCTTCTTCTGGTGAAGAATTGGAATTCCTTGCAGGCCTTAACCAAAGAGTGTGAGTCATTGAATAGTGTAGGCCAGAAATATTTGACACACATTATTTTGATAGCGGTGGTCTTTGCAAAAAATTGTCCGCCCACGAGACTGCTGTGGAAAGTGTCAAGAATTCTCTTCACTTGTTCTGTGGTGACACACTGCAAAAGAACGCCATTGAAGTTCCTTTTGAAAATGATCCCTTTAATAAGTGCATATCTGTTGTTCTGCAATCTATAGAATCTTTTCTTCTGAGAAGGAAGGCCCAACGAATATTTTTTGGTATTCATGAAACTTACTCTATCTGCTAGCCATCAGCCTTCAAACTCAGATTCATTTGTTAGAACAAGCTTGGATTGCTCCTCTTTAGTTGCCATTTCTTCATCATATGCCAAATAATCGCATAGTCCTCTTCCTCGGATGGTCTTTGTGGGCTTGACCTCAATATCATATTCAAGGATTTTAGTGATCCAATTGGCCCTTTTTTTGGTGACCTCTCCTTCCATGATGTACTCATGCACACTGGAATGCACAACATATACAATCACCTTGTTGCAAGATATGAGGTGTTAGAACTTCTTAAGCCCTTTAACAATGGAAAATTCTTTCCTTTCGATGAAGTTGTAGTTCGTCTCATAATCCTTTAAGGTCTGGGAGTGAAATGTTATCATATGTTCTCCCTTTCCTTCATCATCCTTTTGGGTCAGAACAGTAGTGATACTTGATTTGCTACTGAACACATACATTATGAAGTCCTTTGATAGGTCTGGATTCACCAGCACAGGATCTGAAGAAATAGCATCCTTAACCTTTTCAAAGGTGTATCTAGATTCCTTTCTCCATTTGAACAATTGATCCTTCTTGAGCATAAGGGTGATAGGTCTAATTATTCCTGCAAAATTGGAAATGAATTTTCTCACAAAGTTTACCTTTCCCACGAAGGATTCAACTCCCTTTTTGTTGACTGGAAGAGGAAGTTCTATGATTTCCTTCACCTACTCCGGATCGATTGCAATTCCATCTTTGGACACTATACATCCTAATAGTTTTCCTTGCGGTACTCTGAAAACACATTTTTTCAGGTTCAAGGATATCCTGAACTCCTAGCATTTTTTAAAGGCCATTTCAAGGTGATCAAAATGAACATCCTTATGTTTGGAGAATACTATAAGATTATCCAGATAGATCAAGATGATTTTATTGATCAATTCCCTGAAATCAATATCCATTGCCAATTGGAAGGTAGCTCCTGCATTTGAGAGGTCAAAGGGAATTTTTGCATATGTAAATGTTCCCCACTTGGTAGTGAGTGTTGTTTTATGTCGGTCTTCCTCTTTTACCCAGATCTGGTTGTAACTTGAGAAGTTGTCCAGTAGAGAAAACATCTTTGATCTAGCCACTATTTGTAAGATTGACTCCATAGAAGGAAAGGGGTAGTGGTCCTTCAAGGATGCTCTGTTCAAGTCCCAGAAATAAACACATAGGTGGATGTCTCTATTCTTCTTTTGAATTGGAACTAGGTTAGATACCCATGTACTGTGCTTGATCGAGAAGACGATCCGGGACTGAATTAACTTTTTAAGCTCTTGCGCCATCAAGGCTTCCATCTTTGGATTTATTGGCCTCTACTTTTGGCGGACTTGTTTTGCACCTTCCATTAGTTCTATAGTATGTTGGATGATTTTGGGATCGTATCCCTTGATATTGTCATATGACTAGGCCACTACTCCATATTTCTCATAGAAATGGATGATTCTTTCTTTATCGTGTTGCGAGACATCTTTTTTGACCTTACGATGGAAGGACTGCATAGTCGCTTTTGTCTGCTACAAAATTCCTCTTATCATTTCTTGCATTGTCACAATCAAATAGGTTTTTGAGAGTGACCAATCCTTTTAAAATCTTGTTGGACCTCAATTGAATAATTTTTCCTTCATATGCCTCGACAATTCTTTGTTGGAGTTTCTCAGTGAACTCTCCCGACTGTTGGATGAATGAGGTGATGTGTTCATCAATTTCGAACACTTTCCAGCTTTCATCATTATATGGTATTGTTGGTCAAATGATTACTCACACAGAGTGTATGTTATGAAACAAGTTGGAAGTAGGATCAAACTAGGATCCAATTGTCGACATGCGATCTGCATCTACATTTTGCTCACTAGGCACTGCCTAGATATTGAAGGCTTCAAAGCCCTCGATCAGGTCCCAGACTCTATGTCTATAGGATCTCATGTGGAAATTCTTAGCTACAGAAATTCCCTAGACTTGATTGACCACTAGTTCAGAATCTCCAAACACCATTATTTTCTTAATGCCTATCTGCTCTATAAGGCTTAGACCTTGCACTAGGCCTCCATATTCAACTTCATTATTCGAACAAGTGAAATGGAAGCGAAAGGACCTAAGCATCTTTTCATTGGATGGGGATGTCAAACATATCTCAAATCCTACGCCAACCTTGCCTTTCACTCCATCAAAATGCAACATCCATTGTTGTGAGGCTTAACAACTCTCAGGTTCCTTCATGATCTTCAGAAGCACTTGATCTTCATCATAGATGACATAGGTACCTAACCCGGTAGCATGATAGTTTCCAAAAGGATCGTTGTCTATATATTCGCTCAAGAGGACCTCCTCTGAATGAGAATGGTCTCGAGTAACCTTTTCATCCTCTAGTATCTCGGTACAATACATTTCATCTTTGGTGAAAGAGGTATGAGTAGCCTCAAAGTTTATCATAGCTTCATCTGCTACATGTTCCAAATGTAGCGGTTTGGATATTGTTTTCATTTTAGCTCCATGCTTGGTCTTGAGGAAAAAGTGTGACCAAACCAATGAAAGATATCCACCTATCTTGGAAGTGAATTCTTGAGATAAGCAAAGACCAAACATGGGGGGAACATCCATGATCACAGTATCTTGTGGAACTGTGATACTAGGGCAGGAGAATAGAGTCAAGGGGATGTCTTTAATGACACCTACGGTTCCAACCTTGTTCCCATCAAGCTGCATAACCCCTTTTTTTAAGGTTTATAGCTAATTACTAAGGCTTTAGCTATCTTTTTGGGCATGACTGTGGTGCTAGCACTAAAGTCAATCATGGAATTATGCAATATTTTTTTACCCACAATAAGAGTTAGGAAAATGGGCTTTGGTTTTGGCTTATCTCTAACTTCGGTAAAGGCTTCCTCTGTACTATTTGTGATAACTTTGGTCATGGGTGATGAACCAATGACCTTTCCCTTGAGTAATTACTCTGTTGACTCAATTATTGCATCTTCAAGTAGGGCCTTCTGCAGTAATGACTTTTACTCTAAAATAGCTAGGATATCTCACAGAGATACATTAGCAGAGGATTTATTCAATTGTTCCACCACATTGAATGGTGGTGGATTCAAAGGCTTATGCTCCTTAGCCCTTTTTATAACAATTTCCCTCTGCAGCTGAAATTGTTGTGCAATTGCGGAGGTACTAGGAGTTTCATTGGAGGCACTTTTGGGCTGCAGGACGACTGGTTCGCCCATGAATCTCCTCTTAGAGTGAGTGTTGTGATCAGACTACACTTACAAGGATTTTGATGTGGATGCATCATTTGCAAACACCACCTCTTCTTCTTCAATCCATGAGAAGAGCGCATGGTCAGGAGCTATATCCATTTCTTGCTCCAGGGACATCCCTTGCATTTAGGCAGTGAGTACCACATTTTCCATCTGGGGAGAGGCATATACATGACCTCCAGGTCTGATGCTACACCTTGACTGCATTGTTCCACCACCTTTTGTTGTAGGATGACGCGCAGGTAGTTTCATGGCATATGTGCGTCACCGTAGGGGAAGCACCAAGGATTGATGTCATCAACAAGATTGTTTTGCCCCGCTGTCAACTCTCTACTCTAGCTTGGGTGAGCATTCTGCAGTGGAGTAGAGACTGGCAACATCTAATTATGTGGTTGAGTCTACATATTTGTGTGTGGGCCTCCTTAGAATTGATTTTATTGGTAGGAAGATCTTTTTCCTTGATAATTTTGGTATTTTTGCTTCAAAGGCATGGACTGGTTCCGTTTGATGGTAATTATTTTGTTTGAGATGGTCCATAAAAACTCCTTGACATCGCTCATCTCATCTTTTGAAGAGCCAAATGTGGAAGCAACGTTCTATGGCACACTTGGATATGTATACATAGATTGGGTAGGAACTAAGATTTCAGGAGATATAGGCATAGCAGGCCGAGGTGGCAACTTCTCGGCATCTATTAGAATTTTCTTTGCCTTGACAACAGTGTTGTAGGCATTTGATAGAGTGGTCCCACAAAGAGACTGTATCATCATTGAGATGTCAGCATTGATGGATTTCAAGTAGAACATGAATGCCAACTTGGCCAGTGGGTGGATAGTAGCCTAGATTCTCTACCAAGTCATGTGGAACTGGGCATTGAAGTCAGTCATGGCCTCCTGAGGGGCCTGCTTTATGGTCGTTAGCTGATGGTATAGCAAAGACCGGTCTTCATTATTTAAAAATATCTCATAGAAATAGTCTCTGAGCTAATCATTGGTACCGATGATATTAGCTCCCAAAGTGCAATACCAATCTAGTGCATTTCCTTTGAAAGAGGTTGCAACATTCTGGTTGGTAACACCATGCACCAAACACATGTCTGCCACATCTTGTAGGTGTTCAAATGGTGTTTTTAAGCCTTCCCTGGTGAATTTTGGTACAACTTTTAAAGCATATGCCAAGATAGGGGCCCAAACAATGGGTGCTACTAGTGATATAAGGGGGCTTCTAGAATCTCATGCCACATTATTTATGTTAGCAATCATCAACATGGCTGGTGGAGGGATCAAAACATTTATTGGTTAGGTTCTTGTTTGTACTGTTACTAGTAGTGGCACTAGTAGGCTAGGGTTTTTCATTTTTTAGGATCTAGTAATAGGTCGATGGCTCATACACCCACTTTGAATTTAGATACATTAAAACAGGTCCCACCGGGCGTGCCAAAAAAATAAACTATTGATCCCAAAAAATGAGAAGCAGTAGCCTTATGGGAAACTCAGTTAATGGGGGGACCAATTGCGCTAAACTGAGTGACCTCTAAGTTTTTAAAGAAGTCTTCTCCTTCCGTAGCTTGGGGTTTTGGAATGGGAAAAGGAAGAAGATATATAAAATAAAGATCTAACTAAGGTGATGTGCCAAGATGTAGGTGTAGGCACGATAAATCTACCTTTTAGATGGGATTTAAGGGACCATTCAACAATCTGCATGTCCTAGAATAACAGAAATCATAGATGGAAACCTAAATAATTTATCCAATAACATAAAATAACTCCCATACACATTTACTGAAAAGAAGAGTCCAAGACATGGTCTAAATCAACAAACTTATATTGAAATTATATAATTTCTGCAAATAAACTACTCAGTACAATAATGGCATAGTATAATGTTTTTTCAAATAGCTAAGAAACAAAAAGGCCGAACAACAATTGGCATAGTCAAAGAGACTTAATACAATAATAAAAAATAATACAAAAAGGCTTGGTGTCTTTCACTATTTTTTTGTATGTTCCGAACTCATTTTTAGAAAGAAGAAGCTATATATATAGAAAATAATTCCACTTCTTGAAAGCCAGTAACAAAAAAGATTCCTTCATCATGAGCAATGATGTCCACAACAATGATTTCCCAAGGCTATTGCAACGGAAAATATTTTGAGCCATAGAATGCAATCACCTTCAAGCTAGATACATCCCCTGTAAATGATGGGGGTGGTCCCAGTGTAGAAGCAGCAGAATCCCATGCAGACATGTGTCGCTCACCCATGAAGTCAGTTAGGACACATGGCGATAGGTCGAGGCCTGTTGTTCATTCTTCCCTCCTTGTGATGAAAACCCTTGCGAAGAAGAGATGTGGAGAAGTATTCACTACCAGCGCTGACTGTGGGGTCCACCATAAAGTGTATGCGGAACGATGCTATGTGGCACGCGAGTAGAGCTCGGTAGAGAAGCGAAGGGAAGCAGGCTTTCAAAGGCCCACACTATTGACACGTGGAAGCATGGTGGGGCTTGGAAGAGAAACAAGGGAGGAAATCCTTGCAAGGAGCACGTAGTGAACACATGGTGTTAGCAGGCGAAGCTCTTCAAAAATAGGCCTGAGGATATTCAAATGTATGGGGTACAAGTTGGACTTAGCAAAATATAATCAACCCAAAGGGAGCTTGAAGGATTTTATATCCATATTTTTCTCAAAAGGATTAATGTGGGAAATGAACTCTGTATGATTTAGCTTTATGGAATAGTAGTACGTGTCTTCTACTGAAGGAACTACTGATCTCAAATGTTTCTTTGTAAGATGCCCAACCATATTTCCCGTCAAGTGGTATCAAAGCCTTCTTTTGGGATGTGTTTCTTCCTAGTGTTTTGTTGGTTTTGGGTATTCCTTTTGTGAAGATTTCTTACTCTATCAGGCTTGAGGAAATCTGGATGAATCAGCTAATGTATTGATCCTTTGGTGAGTGGAATTTCTTTCTTTTCTATTTAAGTTTATGAGACAACACACAACATGGAAGATGGTGAAGATGGAGAATATGGAACTAGTCATACTAGAATGTTGTGATCTGGGGTTCCTAGTTGGAAGTGGTATAACCCTAATGCATGGGGTGGAATATTTTTTGGTTCATGGTTGTGTTGCAGCAAAGCTTTCATATTGGGTGTCTGTGTGAGAGGCTCCCTGATGATATAGAGAAGCTTGGGTTGTTGTTCATTCATGTAGTAATGGGCTTATGCTGGGTGTTTTTCCTGGTATTGGAAGGCACAATCTTATGGTACCCTAATTGCAAGTAGGCTATGGAGTTGATCATTGGATGGTCTCGAAGCTTTTGAAATAGCCCATCTCTCTTGAATGCATGTGCATGTTGGTGGTTTTGGAGTTGGATTGAAATGGGCCTGGAGTTACTGAACTACTATTTCCTTTTAAGGATGGTTTGTACTTGCATGGCTCTGTGGTTTTGCAAGTTTTATATGGTCAAGAAAAAATTGTGGTTGTGTGGAGCTGTTGTTAAGCTATTTTCTAGACCATGGCTTTTGGGGTGTGACTAGATGAGATAGTTGTAGTTTTTCATGGTTTGAGGAGGTGTGATTTCTTCTCTGCATGGGAGTGTTGGTACATGATTTGTCACTCAACATTCTTGTGGTGTTTCTTGATAGGTTCCTAGACTATGGTGCTCAAGTTGTAGACATGATTGGTGAATCAGATCTGAGCTTGATCTAGTGTTTGATTCAAGTTGTCTACATTGTTATTCTCTTTGAGATCTCAGTTTTGTAGTTTCCAATGCAATAATGGGTTTTCATGTTTTTGTTGAATATATTTATGGGTTGTGCAATGTTGTGGGTTGTCTTTACCTACATGTTTGTTGTGGGACAACTTAGAAGTGGACTGTTTCTATCCACGAGGTTGATTTAGTGTTGGTGTAGACTTGTTAGCTGGCATTGTCTGTGGTCATGTGTGCATTGGTGTAGCTGCTTTGAGATGCGAAGATGGATGGTGTTGAGTACCTGAATAGTCAATTATGGGGACCTGTAGCATGTGTATCATGATGTCATGGATATCTTGGATACACTGCCTTGTGTAAGCTTTCGACAGTGATGGTTTTGTCTATTTGGTTTGAAAATCTTGGGCTACTTGGTATTGTTGTCAAATGGAAATGTTGTTATGTGCACCTGAAGGATTTTTAGTTTAGTAGATGTTTAGTCATTATGCTTGGAAAGCTCGGTATCATGGTTCGGTGGGAGCTTTAGCAATGATTTTGGATTCATCACTTGCTAATGGATGGTATTCTCTAGTGTTGCAGATGTTACTAGGAGGAGCTCTTAGATCCTGTTGTTGCAGAAGGGTTTTTTCGCATTTACACGGACTCTATTTGAAGATATGCAACATCTCATAGCCGTGGGGGATTCTTGAATTCTTTGGTTGAGGTGTTGGTGGTGCTTGATAGGTGATGTTGGTTTAGAGTTTGTTGTATTTCATGTCATGGTATACTCTTCATTTTCCATTAGAGTTTTGGCATGATGCATTACTCTTGAGACCATGGTATATTCACCTGGAGCATGGGATCTCCTAAGGGGGATGTGTAGATCATGATTTCATGACAAGTTCCTGGTTCAGATGATTGGAGCTTTGGCAATGGTCTGGTAATTATTTATGTATTAGGTGCATTGGTCATATTATTGAGAACTTCATGATGGTGCAGTGATGCATTTGGAGTTTAGCATGAGATGAACAATTGCAGGTGCTCATGGATACATGAAGAATAAGGTGAGGCTAAAAAATTTCTTGAAATGATAGAAGTTTTGATGGTTACTCTTGATGATATTTTAGTAGAAAGTCTGAGGATCCTTCACCTTGGTTGGACATGAGTTCAACAAAGACCAATGAGGAGATTTATGTTGGAGAAGTCATGATGACTTGGTTATCTTGTAGGAGCATTCTCATTCCCCAATCTTGCTCTACTCGACAATTTATCGCTTGAGAGGTATTGCCCATTGTTTCTCTCAGGTGTTTTATGATGTATTTTATGGATATGGATCTTGAACTTCTATTAGATGTTTCTGAAGGATTCATTGTGAGAGATGGATAGCATGGTTATCTCCTTATGCATTGTGATTAAATTCTTTGATGTTGAGTTTAGGAGATGTTTTGGACATATTTCTTGAAATGGGAAATGAAATAGTTTTATCTTCTTGGAGAAGCTTACATCCATATAATTACATGAAATATATGTTGTGTTTTATCTTGGTGATTGAACAGTTGGATGATGTTAAGGCTTTTATTTTGGAGTGTTGTGAAGGAGATCATACTTGACACAGTTGGAATTTAGAGGTGTATGTAGAAGGATTTTCTGTAGGTATATGATGTGCAGACTTTTCTCTCTGTGGTCTTGGTTATGGAGACTTGTGGTGAGGGTTGTACAACTTATGCATATCATTGTGGATCATTCCTTGAAACCACATGTTTACACTCTCTATGTGATGTTGTTGGTAGACTCGTTATGCCTTGATTTGGCATTACCCATATAGTGGGAATTCCTAGATGTGTTTGGTATTCTTCGACTGGTTCACACTTGGAGCTTGTATTTGTTGTTGATGGGTTGGCTATGTAAGTGGCATGATTTTCCTGATGTGGATACCTTGGAGGTATGTGTGATTAGATGGATTAACACTTGTTTTGTGTGCTATTTTTCAATCATGTGGGTTGATCAGTTGGATGGGAGTAGTCAATTTTCTAGTCATTCTAGCTTGTTTCTGGAGAATGACTTCATGGTTGTGTTCATGATTGATGGCTTTGAAGTTGATGTTGAGTTTCTTCTGTATAGCTTTTGAGCATAGTGGAGTGGTGGCAGTGTTGAAGCCCTTGTTGTCTATAGGATTTGATGCTTGTGTTCTTGAGACTGGTGCATATCACCTTCGATAGTTCCTTTTTCCTATAGTGGATGATTGGAAATGTTGCCTAAGTTGGTGGACATTTTGGATGTCATTGTAGGTGTCTTGGTTGGAGTGTGAAAGCATTGTTTAAATATTTGTGATTTTTCTTTGGAAGGATCCAATAAGTTCTTCATCAAGTGAGAGAATGTTGAGAAATGTGACTCAATTTCATGTCTTGATCAACTTCCTGTAGCAGTTCTTATTTCCTCCTTCATCGGCCTAAGTTAAGTCACTGATTTTCAAGTTTTTCTAACTGAAGTCGCGAGGTTCTTAAGTTTCATAACCTCCTAACTTAGCGACTGTGAAGCAAAGGCTACTTCCTTTGTTGTCAGCATGTCACAACTTTTGGGAACTTCACAACCTTTGACTCAAGGTTCATAAGTACAGGTTTTGAGTGATAAAGTGATCCCTTTGTTGTGGGCAAGTCGCGGGTTATGGGAACTTCACACCCTTCGAAATGAGGTTTTGAAGTTCGATTTTCCAACGATATAGAAACTTGGATGCTGATGGATGTGGGGACCACTTGGGACCCTATAAGGATGGTGGATCATGATGAAGGCCGACATGTGGCGATGACGTGGAGGACAGATGGCATGTGGGCCCATGTGCTCAGTGAACTTCGGTGAGACGGTAATGAATGTATCTTCAACTAGGTGGCATGGTGTTAGGAGGATAACCCTAAGTTTGACGGTGGAGATTTGTTTGATTGCTTATCTGATGACCAAAATTGGATGATGGATGATGGCATGTGGCTTGAGGTGGAAACCTTAATGGGGTGTGGTTGGTGAATAGTCAAAGAATGTAGACTGTCGGTCAATCTAGCTAGGCAGGACAACAGGCTAGGTGCAGGCTGAGAGGCTAGGTGCAGGCTGAGGGTACTAGGTGTGGGCAAGCCGAGAGGTTGGGTGTAGGCTGAGTTTACCAAGTGCAAACAGGCTGAGAGGCTGGGTGCAGGAAGAGCAATGATTACTAGGGTGTTGGCTGAGAGACTGGGAAGCTGAGAGAGAGCGGCGGTAACCAATGGGGACGAGAGGCTAGGTAGTCGAGAGAGAGATGAATCTTACAAGAGGTGAAGGTAGAGTGGTTGTATGACTGAGAGGCTGAGAGGCCAGTGGTCGAACCATGAGGTTGTGTAGCCGAATGAGATGCCTCTCGCTGAGGGAGGTGGTCGTGATGGGTTATGCTGCCGAATTTTCTCCAAATTGGAACAAGATGTAAATCTCTTGTAAAGGCCATGAGCCTGATATTGTATTGTAATTGTATTTTGTTACTGAATAATACAATGGTGATCTGAGCTTTTGGAGTGTTGGGTTTTTTCCCTGAAAGGGTTTTTCCCACGTATATATGTGTGTTCATGTATTTTGTTTCATCTTTCATGGTTGTTGGTTTTGTTTGTTGAATATATTAATGGTGTTGTTGAAACTAGTTAAGAATGAGTTTCTCTCAAAAGATTAATGTGGGAAATGAACTATGCCTGATTCTACTTTATGGCATAGTAGTATATGTCTTCTACTAAAGGCACTACTGATCTCAGATGTTTCTTTCTAAGATGCTCAACCATATTTCCCATCATCTATGAGTGACTAATGGGACAAACATGTATAAGACGCTTCAATAGGGCATGCACCTTATTCACTCTTACCACCTAAAAAGCATTAGTCTGCTACTGTGACTCTTTCAAAGATTGTCATAACTCAACCATGCATGTTAATGATTCTCAAGGAACCAAGAGTAAGGAGGGTAGAGGCTTAAGGGAAACCAAGGATTATTACTACCATACTTATGAATCCCACTTGGTCACTCATGAGAAAATCAATCCTCTATAACTTTGTCACCTAAACTGATTGTGTTTCAAGAGACTTCTAAATGCTGGCAATACATTTTCTTGTTTTCTTGACTGTCATACTCATGTGGTTTGTCCCTGCCCTTTTTCACTCTAATTCACTGAGAGACCCCTTCATGAGACTACTATGCCAATATTTTCACTGTCACAGTTAAGCCTTCTTAAACACAACACTTTAATGACATTTCTCTTCCTTTAGACTATCCACTTCTCCTTGGAATTTTCCTTGACAATGATAGTGAACAATAAAGATAATTCCTTTATTACTATTAGTATGAACCCTATCACTACACTGCCTAATGGAAGAATATGTAAATATCACGATATCTAACCTTAGGTATGCTATTTCACCTCTCTTCACTACACTTCATAAGAATTTCATTCTTGAGTTTGGTGCTCTAATCCAATCTAGCAAAAATGTTTCACTTTATACCTGATTATCACAATGACATGACTACAATTTGAAGGTTGCCTCTCCAAGAATGCACTATGAATTCTTCCCTTCAAATACCTAGGGTTTCATAACTTAATGATCACAAGATCATAACTCAATGGTTGCATTCTAATGGTTTAAAATATTGATATCTCTATCATGCTTATTCTTTCATTGGATCATACAACACAAAGATCCAGAAGGCAACTTTCAACATGGATATGCATCTCAAAAATATGAGACAAACCCTAACATCTGAATGGAAGAGAAGAAGGTTCTGAATAGAAAACAACCTTTGCATAATGCAATGAATAAAGAAAAGAACACTATTTTGTCTCTTCAAAAACACAAAGATGAATAAAAAGCAATCTCTAAGAGGCAGATCCATGAAAAATGGGGTTGTGAAATGTTGCAAACTTGAGGTTCTTTCCCATTGTAAGGTTGCAATTTCCTTCATAAACCCGAGCTTTCTTCTCTCTTTTTTTTTCCCCAAAAATTCAAGTTAGAAACTTGCATAGAAGGAAACTCATGTAGGTTTACCTCTCAAAGCCAAAAATCAAAATTGAAACTTTATCTCTTTTTCCAACTTACCCATGGATTTTTATGATGATATGCTTTTGCAAGAATTAAAATGCATTTTCCAATGTTTGAATATGAAATAAAATACCCTTAGGCTTATTTTATGAATGTATTAAAAGCTAATAAGGCTCTTCTCTATTAAAAACTTAAAACAAACTCAAGACAAGAACCCTATTTTGACGCATTCCCACTAAAAACCTAAACATTTTTAACACATGACTAAAATTGTAAAACCAAAAAAAACTCATTGTAAATAATGTATTCCTATGACATTTTGAAATAACAAACTAAACCTTTAAATGCAAATGAGGTTTAAACCTGATTTGGATAACATTTTGGAAACATCTCAAGTGTTTCTTCTTGCTAAAAAATAGGGACCAATAGCATATTTGGCATCCATTGGGCATATGAGTCTTGGGAGGACTGAAAACAACTTAGGATATACTTGTAACCCTGATGTTAAGAGAATAAAAAACAAATGAAACTCAAAACAAGATAGAAGACCTATGTATTAGCACTTAGGGAAAAGGAAAAATTGAACTAGGACATATGCAAAGCACTTGGAGAGACTAAAAAAAACTAAAAAATTGGTGTAACAACACCTTATTTGAAAGAAACACCTACTCTAACCTACTCTAACAAGTAGTGATGGTGCTCAAACAAACCCATTAATTGGCTTTGTAAAATAACTCCATTTTCTAACCAACAAAGGATGTTTTGCATGTTCATGAACTACTAATAAGAAGTGAGAAACAAGAAGATAACCCACAAACTGCTACAATGCTTCTTGAATAACATAACAAAACTCACGCACCCTTTGAATTTGACCAAACATACTGTTGTTTAGCATCAATGGGTAAGTTGGTTATGTTGTCCTTCAGTTGCAATCTCATCTTTGGGTGCACTGATAACCTATGGTATCTTGTTGGTATCTTTCTTGGCTATATCTTTGATGGGGCATCCTCTTCAAAGGATGAAACTTGAACTCTTACTATTGGTTTCTTGTTGGTTTCCTACTATTTCAACATCATCTTTCTGATTGTAATCACTACTAGTTTCTTGTTGGTTGACTACTATTTCAACATCATATTTTTTATTGTAATCACTTTAAAGCATGACATCAAGCTTTGAACAAAACACATCTATTATGTTTGTGCACAAATCTTCATCAAACTCATCATTATTTTCCTCATTCGTGACATGCTTTAAGACATTTTCATGATTACTTTCTTGATAACTTAAAAAGATATTAAAACTCATACCTTGGAAAGAAATGTCTTACTTTTGTTATTGTTCAACTTGAACAATATTTACATGTGCCTTAAACTCTTGATTATTCAAATCAAGGCTACTCTCATTTACCTACTCATGAATTAACACCTCGTCCAAATGGTTTTCATCATTCTACTACTCAAAACTTGGCATTGATTTTTATATAGACATGCTCTTGTCATTTTCATCCACAAAACCAAGAAGTTGTTGCAAGTATGAATGAGTATAGTGGTGGTGTCATTAATGTTGTCATTGATGTCAACACTATATAGGTTGTTGCAGACAAAAGGAATCAAGTGGTTTCAAGTTGTGCATGTATAGTTGAGATACTGTTGAGATGTGAGTACATGGAGCTATCTTTATGGTGTTGTAGGTGTGCTGATATAATGAGTTGCCAAGTAATTTTGAGAAAATTAATAAATAGTGAAGTTAGAATTGAGTGTGTGTTCAAAATGTGCTCCAGTATGTGCTTTGCATTTCTTCTATGTTGATCCTATGCTTTTGCAGATCTGAAGTGTTGTTTAAGGGAATCATTGGGTGATATATCCTAGATGATATCTTATGGTTTGATGAAGAGTGAAAGTTGTGTTCACCGGTGTGTGAACTAGTCTGGTAGAGTTGTTTGTCTATGGACTGGGAGAAATGTATCTGATCCACAGTCCTCTACTGGTTTGTTTCAGGTCTTGTTGATTTGGAAAAGGGCTTGTAATGGTGTTATCCATGTTATATCAAAGGTGTTCATGGTTTGGTGCTTCAGAAGACTAGTTTCAAAGTTTCTATGTGTGTATGTACAGTTCAGATGGACTGATGGAAAGTGTTCTGAGTATGAAGGTTGTTGTAGTAGTTTTAGATGAATTTGAAGGAATCTAAGATGTGTTACAGTGTATGGTGAAACATGTTATGTGGTTTGCATGTTATCTTCTTGTTGCGGAAGTGTGTACCTCAAAGTTCATTGGTGTTTACATTAGGTTCAGCTGACCTGGTGTTTACACATCATGTGAAGGATAAGTATCATTTAAGGAAGCATGTGATTGATCAGAGATGTTGTTTTGGATCTTGGTTAAGTGTTGATTTGGTCCGATCTCATTCTCTTCCACCGTGGGAATGTTGAGTTGCCGACCTAATTTGAATTTGTAAATTGAAGAGTGTGTAGCCTACCTTGGAGAAATTTTCTAAGGTTGAAGATGGTATAAATACAAGGAAAGATGTTAAGGTTTGGATGACACAAGTGTGAGAAGCAAGATAGATGTGAATATAGTGCAAAATTGAATTGAGGTAGTGAGAACTTTAATGTGTTAGACTCTTGAAAGTAGTGAGCTGATGGTGTCTGCAATTCTTTGATCAAGGTTGTGGATGTGTGGACATTGTTGTGGTGGATATTTTGTTGCATTGAGATAGTGTTATCGATGTAACATTCTTCTTTATATCTTTTTGTATCTGTAGGAAGTGAGCCTCCATGTTGGACAGTGAGTCCTATCTTGGGCAGTGAGCCTCTTTGTAAACGATTTTGAAATTACTCTATATTGTGAGTTAATCCTCACCATGTTTTTTCCCTTTTTGGGTTTTCCACGTAAATCTGGTGTTTCTTGTGTTAATATTGCTTTCTGTTATTTGCACTTTATGCTCATACTTAATAACAAATTAAAGTGGATGTGATTGGTGACAACTGATTCAACCCCCCCCTCTTAGTTGTCTTGTGCATTTCAACAATTGGTATCGAAGCTTTGGTTCCTCAAAGAAGAGCTTAACTGCTTGAGGTAGATCTGATGGTGCAAAAATTGACAATCCTTGTGTTTGATGGATCTGACTACAGTTTCTGGAAAGTGCAAATGAGAGGTTACTTGATCTCTCTTGGTTACAAGACTTGGAAAGTTGTTGAGACACAATATGTTCAGTCGGCAAGTGGTTCTTCTTTTGCAGATGAGATTTCTTCCTATGAATAAAATGAAAAGGAAAAGTATGCAATCTATAGTGCTCTATCTAAGACTAAGCTGAAAAAAGTTATTTCATTAGGCACTACTTATGAAGCTTGGGAAAAGTTGAAAGATATCTATGAAGGAAATGATAGAGTTAAATTATCAAAAAAGTTAACAACTAAGTGTAGATATGAGAATTTGAAAATGGAAGAAGGTGAAGACATTACAAGCTACTTTCGGAGGGTTGATATTGCTATAAATGAATTCAAAAATCTAGGTGATACTCTGAAAAATGACCATGTAATGGAGAAGATTCTAATGACCCTACCAAAGAGTTATAGTGACAAAGTCTCAGCTATTCAAGAAGTTTATGATCTAAAGAAATTCACTAAAGAACAACTATTTGGCACCTTGACTGCATTTGAAATGAGAAAATTTGGAAAAGAAAAGGAGAAAATAGGATCAGCTTTCAAAGCCACTAAGAAAGAAGATGATCTGAATGGTGATAGTTCAGAGGAGTTGGAAGAAAAAATTACAAGGAAGTTGAAGAAAGGTACTGGTAAGTACAAAGGTATGTTACCTTTTAAATGTTTCAGTTGTGGAAATATTGGTCACTATGCTTCAAGATGTCCAAATAGAGCCATACACAAGAAGAGCAGAGACAATAAAGACAAAAAGGACAAAATTTTTAAGAAATTGTACTATGTTAGAGAAGATGTTGGAATTTCTGGGATGAATGCTTATTTCTAGCCTTAGAAAATAAATCAGTGTCTACTAACCATGGAAGATGTGCAAAGGAATGTGGTCCGAAAAACAAGAAGGAAGATATGGAAGGTACTCTGGTTACTTCCTTTCATGTTAGACAAGATGAATATTATTGGCTAATTGATAGTGGCTACTCAAATCACATGACTGGAGATAAAGGTAAGTTTACTAAACTTGAAAAGTATGATGGTGGATTAGTCATGTTTGGAGATGATTCTGGTGCAAAGATTGTTGGAAAAGGAAAAATTAGTTTTGATGGAAAACATAGTACTGATGATGTCTACTATGTTAAGGGACTAAGGCATAATCTCTTGAGTGTTGGAAAAATGTGTAGCAAAGGATTTAAGCTTGTGTTTCAGGATAATACTTGTGAGATCAGAAAAGGGTTCAAAATTGTCGTAGCTACAGGAAGAACATATGGAAAGATTTATCAGCTTAAGGGTGTTGATGGTCAATGTTTTGTGTCTCAATTTAATGAAAGTTGGATATAGAACCAGAGGATGTGACATGTAAACTTTGACAATCTGATCAAGATTAGTTCAAGAGAAGTTGTCAGGGATCTTCCTAAAATCACAAAGCCTACCAATACTGTTTACAAAAGTTGTCAGTTGGGAGAACATACAAGATGCAGCTTTAAAGGAAAAGAACAATCAATTACTAGAATGTTGGAATTGATTCATACAGAACTCTATGGTCCAACAAGAATAGGATGTCTTAATGGTGATAGGTATTTCATGCTTCTTATTGATGATTATTCTAGAATGACATGGGTTACTTTTCTTAGGGAGAAAGATCAAGCTCTGGATAGATTCAAAGTGTTCAAGGCTATGGTAGAAAATGAAGTGAACCTGAAAATAAAATGTTTCAGGTCTTACAGAGGTGGAGAATTCACCTCCAATGAGTTTAATATGTTTTGTGAAGAGGATGGTATAAAGAGGCATTTTTCTGCTCCTAGAACTCCTTAGCAAAATGGAGTTGTTGAAAGGAAGAACCAGGTAGTTCAAGAAGCTGCAAGGACTATGATGAAAGAGGCAAATGTACTTGATAAATACTGGAGAGAATAAATTCACATTGTTGTTTATATTCTTAATAGAGTTCAAATCAAGGTAACAGTACAAAGACCCCTTATGAACTTTGGCATGGAAAAATTCCTACTATTAAGTACTTTAAGGTGTTTGGAAGCAAATGTTACATTAAAAGAGATTATTAGAACCTAGGAAAGTTTGATGCTAGATGTGATATGAAGGTATTTTCCTTAAATACTCAACTAATAGCAAAGCTTATAGATGTTTCAATAAAAGATTGAGGAAGATTGCTGAAAGTGCAAATGTAAAAGTTGAAGAAGATATGCATAGATCAATTGAAATAAGTGAAGTTGAAATAGATGAATGTATCTACAGAAAAGTACAAGAATAGAATAAGGAAGAAGAAGAAGAGGAGAAAATTGAATAAGAAGAAGCTCTGAAACTTGCTCCTACGACTCCAAAATATGTACAGAAAAATCATCTAGAAGAACAAATAATTGGAGAGAAAAGTGAAGGTGTAAAGACAAGAAGAAAAGTGGTAGCAATTGAGGTAAATTTGTGTTTACTTTCCAAGATTGAACCTAAAATAGTGTGTGAAGCATGCAAAGATGAAAACTGGGTTAGAGTAATGAAAGAAGAGTTACAACAGATAGAGAAAAATCAGACATGGGAATTGGTTCCTAGACTGGTAAACAAGAATGTAATTGGTACAAAGTGGGTATTCAGGAATAAACTGAATGAGAATGGTGAAGTAGTAAGAAATAAAGTTAGGCTCGTATGCAAAGGTTATTCATAGGTTGAAGGAATAGACTTTGAAGAGAAATTTTCCCCAGTGGCAAGAATGGAGGCTATTTGGATGTTTTTAGCTTTTTCTGCTCACAAAGATTTCAAGGTATATCAAATGAATGTTAAGTTTGCATTCTTGAATGGAGAATTGGAGGAAGAGGTGTACATGGAACAACTAGAGGGATTTCAGTTATTGGATCAACCGGACATGGTATATAAGTTGAAAAAGGAATTATATGGACTTAAAAAGCTCCCAAATCATGGTATGCAAGGTTGGGTAGGTAGTTGACACAACAAAGGTTCAACAAAGGCCCCACAAACAGTAATATCTATTTAAAGGTTAAAGGAAACAAAATGTTGATAGTGGTTGTATATGTTGATGATATTATTTTTGGAGGAAATGAGGGTATGTGCAAGAGATTTGAAGAGGAGATGCAAACAGATTTTGAAATGTCTATGATTAGTGAATTGAATTTCTTCCTTGGACTTCAAGTGAATCAAACTGATAAGGGAATATTCATTTCACAATCAAAGTATGCTAAATAATTATTGAAGAAGTTTGGAATGGATGACTCCAAACCAGTCTGTACCCCTATGGTGACTGGATGCAAACTGAGTAAGGATGATGAATCTCCTAAAGTTGATCAGAGCATGTATAGATCCATGATTGGTGGAATGTCATATCTTACTGCTACTAGATCGGATATCATGCAGGTAGTATGTTTGGTTTCCATATTTCAAGCAAAACCCAAAGAAAAACATGTTACAACTATGAAAAGGATATTGAAATATGTAAAAGGCACTATGAATTATGGTTTATGGTATCCTAAGGATACTGCCACTTTGAGTGCTTACACTGATACAGATTGGGTTGGTTGTGTAGATGACCAAAAGAGTACAAGTGGTGGTGCATTATTTCTTGGATGCAGATTGGTTTCATGGCTAAGCTAGAAATAGGATTTAGTTTCTGTATCCACTACAGAGGCTGAGTACATAGCAACATCTTGCTGCACACAAGTATTATGGATGAAGCAAACATTGAAGGATATAGGATTGATGTGTGATGAGCCTATCCCTATCTTTTGTGATCATACACGTGCAATAAATATTTCAAAGAATCTGGTAATGCATTCAAGGACAAAGCATATATCTATCAGATATCATTTCTTAAGAGAAAAAGTATTGGAGAATGAAGTCAGGCTTGAATATGTGTCTACAAAGGATCAGATTGTTGATATATTTACTAAGGCTCTTCCGAAGGATACTTTTGGGTATCTTAGGGAGAAGCTAGGGGTTTATGTGCCTCCTTCTTTGAACTAGGTGCACATAGAGGTGCATTAGTCCAGTGGATCTAAAAATTCATCATTTTTCTGGACTGATGATTGGTGTCTACTCCTTAGGGGGAGTAGAAAGTATCATTGTTGCAATATTAGATGTGTGGGTGCACTCCTAAGGGGGAGTGATCAGAATTATGTTAAATTTTTTTGTTCTTTTCCATTGATGTCAAAGGGGGAGAGAGATTTGTGTGTTTCCATCAATGACAAAGGGGGAGATCGTTGCAAGTATGAATGAGTATGGTGGTGTTGTCATTAATGTTTTCATTGATGTCAACACTGTATAGGTTGTTGCAGAAAAAGGAATCAAGTGGTTGCAAGTTGTGCATGTATAGTTGAGATACTGCTGAGATGTTGTGAGTACATGGAGCTATCTTTATGGTGTTGTAGGTGTGTTGATATAATGAGTTTCCAAGTGCTTTTGAGAAAATTAATTAGTGAAGTCAAAATTGAGTGTGTGTTCATAATGTGCTCCAGTATGTGCTCCATATTTCTTCTGTGTTGATGTTATGCTTGTGTGGATCTGAAGTGTTGTTTAAGGGCATCATTGGGTGATATATTCTGGATTATAGCTTCTTGTTTGATGAAGAGTGAAAGTTATGTTCACCAGTGTGTGAATTGGGATAAATGTATATGCTTCGCAATCCTTCGCTAGTTTGTTTAAGGTCTTGTGGATTTGGAAAAAGGCTTGTAAGGGTGTTATCTATGCTTTCTCAAAGGTGTTCATGGTTTGGTGCTCTAGATGACTAGTTTTAGAGTTTCTATGTGTGTCTATATAGTCTAAATGGACTGGTGGAAAGTGTTTTGAGTATGAAGGTTGTTGCATTAGTTGTGGATGAATCTGAAGGCATCTAAGATGTGTTCCAGTGTATGGTGAAGCACTATTATGGTGTTGTAGGTGTGTTGATATAATGAGTTTCCAAGTGCTTTTGAGAAAATTAATTAGTGAAGTCAAAATTGAGTGTGTGTTCATAATGTGCTCCAATATGTGCTGTGTTGATGTTATGCTTGTGTGGATCTGAAGTGTTGTTTAAGGGCATCATTGGGTGATATATTCCTTCTTGTTTGATGAAGAGTTTATGTTCACCAGTGTGTGAATTGGGATAAATGTATATGCTTCGCAATCCTTCGCTAGTTTGTTTAAGGTCTTGTGGATTTGGAAAAAGGCTTGTAAGGGTGTTATCTATGCTTTCTCAAAGGTGTTCATGGTTTGGTGCTCTAGATGACTAGTTTTAGAGTTTCTATGTGTGTCTATATAGTCTAAATGGACTGGTGGAAAGTGTTTTGAGTATGAAGGTTGTTGCATTAGTTGTGGATGAATCTGAAGGCATCTAAGATGTGTTCCAGTGTATGGTGAAGCACATTATGTGGTTCGCATGTTATCTTCTTGTTGTAGAAGCATGTACCTCAAAGTTCATTGGTGTTTACATTAGCTTTGGCCGACCTGGTGTTTACACATCATGCAAAGGATAATTATCATTTAAGGAAGAGTGTGATTTATTCGAGATGTTTTTTTGGGTCTTGGCTAAGTGTTGGTTTGGTTTGCTCTCATTCTCTTCCACTGTGGGAATGTTGAGTTGTCGAACTAATTTGAATTTGTAAATTGAAGAGTGTGTAGCCGACCTTGGAGAAAGTTTCTAAGGTTGAAGATGGTATAAATACAAGGTAAGATGTTAAGGTTTGGATGAAACAAGTGCGAGAAGCAAGATAGATGTGAATATAGTGCAAAATTGAATTGAGGCAGCAAGAAATTTAATTTGTTAGACTCCTAAAAGCAATGAGTTGATGGTGTCTAAAATTCTTTGATCAAGGCTATGTATGTGTGGAATTTGTTGTGATGGATCTTTTGTTTCATTGAGATAGTGTTCTCATTGTAACATTCTTCTTTCTATCGTTTTGTATATGTAGGAAGTGAGCCTCCCTGTTAGACAGTGAGTCGTATTTGGATAGTGAGTCCTATCTTGGGCAATGAGCCCTTTGACAGTGAGCCTCTTTGTAAACGGTTTTGCAATTACTCTATATTGTGAGTTAATCCTCACTGTGGTTTTTCCCTTATTAGGTTTTCCACGTAAATATAGTGTTTCTTGTGTTGATATTGTTTTTTTTTATTTGCACTTTATGCTCATACTTAATAATAGATTAAAGTGGATGTGAAGTTAATAATTGTTTGAGTTTTATGAATATGATTGGTGACAATTGATTCACCCCCCCTCTTAGTTGTCTTGTGCATTTCAACATAATTTCATCAAAAACATCAACTGGAACCTAAGGTTCAACACCAACCTCTTTAACATTATCTAGGTTTACAGAAAAAAGCTCAAGATCATTCCAAAATAGATCCTCTTCACATTCTTCTTGAACTTTTGATGAAAGAGGACTTTTTTTTACCTCATGACAACCCTCATCAAGCTTCTTATACTCCTCAAAATATTCACGTTTATACTCCTCTCCATGATCCAAGGCTCCATTATCACATTGATTATCATGAATCAACAACTCAACACATTGTTTGGCATCTTCTTGCTACTTTAAGACTATTGTTGGTGAGATCAAAATCACACCTTCTTCATAATTTTTAATGGAAGAAGGTAACTCCCCCATCCAAACTGTGGAATGCTCCTCTTGATCGACCTTTTTTACCTTTTCATCATATTTTCCTAGTTGACTTTCTAAGATAAGCATTGAAACATTTTCATCATTTTCAAAAAAACAAGGAAGATAATTAGTTAAAACATTCAAATAATCATTTTGAGAAGTCCTTGCTTGTTCAATCATTTTTTGTTCTAACTGATACTACTCCATAGTTGTATGGACTAAATTTACATTTCTAGATTCCTTCATAGTGAGTGAGCTATCCTGATGGACAATGGGTCCACCCTTATAAAGGAAAATAGTGAAAGGAAAATCATATTCATTTGGTGGGGAAACTTGGGGAGCTTCTTGTGTTTCTTGAAGGAAAATAGGCTCTTCAAGAGGCTTCTCTTAAGGAAAATCAAGCTCAATTTGTGCAAACATAGGCTCTTGCAATGGTAAAGTATATCTAAAACTTGGAATCTTGACTTTAGGAGGGTTAAGAGGCTCACTTTGCTTGAAACTTGGAAACTTATACTTACGAACCTCCTCTTGAATAGGTTGATCTAGAATGAAAGGAGTTGTTTGGAATTTATGCCTTTGTGCTTGAGAAAGAAAAATCTTCATCTTCTCCTCTTTTGTAACTATCTCCCTTTCAAGATTCTCTTCAAATTGTACCTTTTGTGTCTCCAACTCCTGCTTATGAAGATAGGCTTGATAAGCCAACTATTCTTTCTACAAATTAAACTCTTGCTACCTCTTGATGTCATCCAACAACTTATCCATGTATATAAACACACCTTTTTATCTTACTAATCTCCTTATTGTCAAGATTTTAGACCCAACCAAAAAGATTCTTGTAATGTTTTGGCCTAAAAGGGTCTTCTTGAGGTGATTATGTGAATAATTATGTTGGTTGGCAAAAAAATTTCTTGTTGGGACTGATTTTGATGGATCCAATTTTGCATTTTGGAAAGTCATTATGGAGTCATATTTGATGGCTTTAGGAATGGACATTTAGATATCAATTATAGAAGGATATGATCCACCTAATAATCTCCTTCCCTAAGATCAAGTAGGAAAGAGGGCTCTTGATCTCAATGCTAAGGATACAAATTCTATTTTATGTGGTTTGAATAACATTGAATTAGTGAAAGTGATGGAGTGCGGAACAACAAAGGAAATATGGGAAATTTTGGAAACTATCTATGAAGGTGATGAAAAATTCAAAGAGGAAAATTTTTAGACTTACAGAGCTTAGTTTGAAGGTCTGAGAATGAAAGAAGATGAGAACATTGCTACATTCATGCTCAGGGTTAATGAAGTTGTCAACCATATCCAAGGTCTTGGTGAAATCTTGGAAGAGAAGGTTGTTTTGAAGAAGGTACTCAGATCTCTCCCTAGAAGGGTTAATCCTAAAATATATGCTATTGAATAAGCTAAAGATCTGAATGCTTTAAAGTTGATTGAGTTGCATTGAACATCAATTGCATTTGAAATAAGATTTGAAAGTGAAGATTCTATAAGGAAATAAGTTGCATAAATTAGAGTATTATCGAAGCAGGTTGATCAAGATTTTGATTGTGGATCAAATCTGGAAGAAGCTAATTTTTTTAGGAAGCTACAGAGAGGTTCTTGTAAGTACAAAGAGAAATTAATTTTCAAATGTTTCAATTGTGGAAAATTTGGAAATTTTATGGCTAAGTGTCCCCATAAGAATACTAATAATGTTGAACAAAATAATAGAAATAAATCTTTTTTAGAGAAGATTCAAAGGTCAGAGTAAACAAAATATTTTCTACACTAATGAGGAAGAAGAAGAATATTCTATCGAGGAATAAGACGAAGATGTATCTAGAGATGAAAATGGAAAGGTTATGTTCATGGCTTTTGAAACTACTGAACGAGATGCTAAATTGGGTTCCAGAGAAAATGATCTTATGGAGAAACTATTATGGGCCAAAAAAGAAATCAAAACACTGAAGGATAGAATTGTAGAAGAAGTGAGAGCCAAAGAAAGTATTGCAAAATATTTGAATATTTCTAAAAAGATGATCATTGATCTAAAGATTCAGGTAGAAGAAGCAAAAAGAGTTGAAGAAGTTCTAACAAAAAATTATGATCAAGAGACAAATACTATGAGAAGCTAGAAGTAAAAATTATTACAACTAGAAAAGAACTTGAGAAATTAAATCAATAGCTGCAGTTGAAGTTCAGTAAAAGTACTGAAACCCTAGATTAGATATTGGAAGGTTAGAAAGCTTCACATGAAAAAATTGGAGTAGGTTTTGATGCCCAAAACAAAAAGGTGAAAAAATTGTTAGAGAAGGCTACTAAGACAAGTCTAGAAATGGCAAGTTCCAAAAGTTCAAAATTAGAAAGGACTATGACAAGTGATGGAAGTATGACTCATAATGATGGATTTATTCTAGTGCAAAATAAAAGGATAAGACCCGAAAGGCAAGGATACAATACTAGGTCAAGTTTATCTTTCTCAAGTTATTGTTTTAATTGCAATGATTATGGACATAAGGTTGTGGATTGTAGAAGAGTTCTAGTAAGAAGAAATAATTTAGTCAGTAATAATGCATTTGTAACTTTGTTTAATTTTAATGTTATTTGTTTCAAGTACAATAATTTTGGACACATTGCAAGGAATTGTAGAAGTAATTTTGTGAGTTCCCTATTGCCGAAAAAAGGAAGAAGTGATTTTTCAGAGAAGGTATGGAAGATGGTCCCTGAAGAAAAGAAGTATAAACACTCTATGATTTCTTAGACTTCTTTACATTCTCAAAGAGACAAGAACCCATGGATTATTGAAAATGGTTTCTCTAGTCATATGATTGGAGATAAAAGAAAGTTCATGAGTTTCAAGAAATTTGAAGGTGGTTACATTACCCTCGGAAACAATTCAATTGCTAAATTTTTTGGTAAGAGTACTTTAAGCCTTAATAGTGGTAAAACAAAGACACATGATGTTTTTATGTTGAAGGTTTAAAACATAATTTTTTGAGTGTCAATTAGATGTGTAATAAAGGATACAAGTTGTCCTTTAGTGTTGATGGTTGTGAAATTAGAGAATCAAGTATCGGTGAGCTGATTACATAAGGAAGAAGGAAAGAGAGTGATATTTATCACCTCAGTGAGTTGAATGGACAAAGTTGTCTCACTATGTAGAAGGATGAAAGTTGGATTTGGTACAGAAGGTTAGGACACATGAATTTTGATGACATTGTTAAGATTAGTTCAAAAGGGGTGGTTCAAGATATGCCAAGGATTAATAAATTTCAATCATCCAACTGTAAGCCATGTCATAAAGGGAAGTAGACAAGAAGCAAATATCCTACTAAGGAGTATTCCACATCAAAACCATTGGATTTGGTACATACAAATCTATGCAAACCAATGAGGACTAAGAGTCCACAAGGAGATAGGTATTTCATGATGTTGATTGATGATTATACAAGGATGACTTGGATTACATATCTAAAAGAGAAGTCAAAATATTTTAAGAAGTTCAAAGAATTTAAGGCTATGGTGGAGAATGAAACTGGAAGGAAAATAAAAGTCCTGAGATCATATAGAGGTGGAGAATTTATAGCTGAGAAGTATGACAGATTTTGTGAAGAGCATGAAATCCAGAGGTGGGTCTCTACCCCTAGAACTCTAGTTGTGAGCCTTATAAGGATAGTTTTTCCTAGTAGTGATCCCCTATAATATATTATTATGATATAATATATTGTGAGCTAATCCTCACTATGGCTTTTCCCTTTTTGGGTTTTACACGTAAAAATCTTGGTGTTCATGTGTTTTGTGACTTTGTGGATGATTCATACTTTCATTCATTATTTCAGTTAATATGTTTTCTTGATTGGATAAGATGTGTTCAAAAGTTTAATAAAATACTAATTCACCCCCCCCCCCTCAATATTTTGAATTTTCAACAGGGACATAGAAAATATGGTCGACCTCATTGACGTTCAACCTCATAAGGGCCAAACCAAAATATCTCTTGACATTGATTTCTCATAAAATGAAATAATTAAGCATGCACCCGATGGTCCTCTTTACATAGCTGGATGAATCAATGACAAGCCTACCAATGGGATAGTAATTGATCTCATGTGTGTAGAGAATGTCATCATCGAGTATTTTTTGTTTATGCATGAACTTTATCAAGACTCTTACGAACAATCAAAATCATGGATAAAAACACATAATGGTTTTGCTTACCCTACACTAGGTTCAATTACTCTCCCCTTAAAAGTTGGACCAAAAGAATTAGATGTCTCATTCTTCATCATTCCCTCGTCGGACCAATTCCATGTAAAGCTAGGCTATCTATGGCTATGCTCCATGGATGCCATCCCATTGGTAGTGCATAAATACTTAAATTTTCCATTTGGTAATGAAATTTTCACTATGCATCATAGCAGTTTTAATCCTTTGTATTCCCGTGGGAATTTATCATTGGATTTCTCTTGGGCTGAACCCATGGAACCTATTTTTTGTGTGGTCTCACAACACACCCCATTTTTCCCCTTTGGAAAAATGTGGACCCCCTTTTCCTTTTTCCTTGCTTCTTTTATTTTGTCATTGTTGCTCGCTTTGGTGTTGTTTTTTTTTATGCTCGGTTGGTTGCTGATCTCGCTCTCTCATTTTCACTTGGCCTCTTTGATCCTTGTAACTTTTTTTTCTCCTAGTTTTGGTGCTTCGGTATTCTCTTAATGTTTAATCTGTCACCAAAAACTGGGATTCCTTAATCCTATTGTGAGCCAAAAGAGTCTATATCTTTAAACGTTTTCAGCTCCAACCGGTACTTTAATGATCAAAATTTTAATCCCGGTAATATCCTCTTTTACCAGAGTCTAGTGTTTTATCATTTCTTCAAAAGTCAGCAACCGAAAAGTCTGCTTTGAAATTTTGTCAAGTTTATTTTTTTTAGTTTCGGTTTCTGGTCTTTCCTTGTTCCAGTTTTCTCTTTCCTGGAAAGTAAGTTTTTTTTTTTGGATCCTGGTGTTTTTTGTTTCTTTCGAAAGCAATAACAAAAGCATCAACCCTGGTGATCATCAATCAATCACATATCTTTAATGGCATATACCTTGCAAAGAATTAATGTGACATCTGATTGCCATGTATAATCACTGCGTCCTCTTTCTTCTCAAATAAAGAGCCAACATAGAAATCTAGGTGTTCGTGGTTTGAACCATAATCTGTAATGATTGCACCTTTATTCTAGGAATTAATGTGAAATAACAGGTAATTAATGAAGGTGGAGAACTACCGATGTACCTGGCACCACCTCAAGCATGCAGTTGCTTTTACAGCACTCCACTTAGCGTCATATTGCAAATTTACTAAAGACATTGAATTAACGAAATGACATTGGCGCGCAAAGAGAGGTAAAGATTTTGAGAAACCAAGTCGCAGCTACCAAGGGTTTTCAAGTTGCATTCTAAAGAATCACCATTTTTAACTAGAACTAGGTATGTTCTGAATAACTAATACTTTGTTAAAAGTTTATCATGCTAAAGAATTTTGATAATGGTATTTCCCATTCTAAAATTGAAATGTTAATTTTTCTTTGAGTTGTTAAAATTGATCAAAAATGAATTGAAAATTGTATGAAACATAAGTTTTGGTTAAATTTAACCCTAACTCACACACAAGGAAAATATTCTAAAAAATTTAGAGCACATTATAAAAAAAATGAGCATTTATGATGCAAGAGCAGAAGATGAATTCAATTATTGCAATTCACAAGAAGTACCCATCAATGTAGTAGTTACAGATACCCACATGGGATGGTCTTCCAACATTGAAATCTGTTCACAGCTATTGCAAGAGAATGCTACCCAATGTACCAAAAATGCCATATCAAATGGGTTACTTCCTCCAAGAGGGCTTTCACCAGCAATGGAAGCTCCTGAATTAGTTATGCAATGCATAAATCATTACAACCCATCCAAGAGGATCGTTGAGAAAGAGGGAAGAACTTACACAGACTTGTCTCAAAAAGGAATCATGTATACATTCAGTCTTCCTTCCTACACACAGATGTTCAATGTCAACCTAAAAGCCAAGGCCAAGACATATCAGAATGTTGAAGAGCATAATATAGAAGTTATGAGCACCCAATGGTGTCAACAACCAATTACACCACAAACTAAGGTAATTCAGAGGTCTATGTTTAAACAAGAAATGCAATACATTATAACTTTATTGAGAAGAGTAGTTGGTTTAAGAGATGCAAGCGAATTTGAGCCCTCGATGTTCGTGATAATATCTCGTATGATAGAGGGTCCTGTGGAGTTGCATTGGGGAAAATTGATAAGTGACAGATTACATAAACAGATTACTACCTTCCCCAAAACCAGGTGCTTCTACATGTCATCATTTATTATTTACTCTTGTGCTATGAGAGCCAGTAAACGAGGGTTAAGACAGATTGGTACTCTGGGCATGCAAGTTGGCAATAGTTTGATATATGCACATTTACCCTAGATTACTGTTCATAGGTATAAGGGTGATTACAAAAAAGTTAATTATTTTTTCTCCATGAAGTTGGTGAGAACAATGGAAGGCGATAAATCTAAAAGATTATCCCTGGAAGCATAGAGTGCCATTCGGCCTATGGGAGGTTGGTACATAAAGTTCCCAACCTATTCTTACATAAGAGTGGAAGGATTTAATGGAAACCCATTCATACTACCTAGATAAACTACAAATAAAATTGTTTTATTGGAATTGGTAAGAAATTTGAAACCATCTCAGGCTCTTTATAGCCATACTTGCAAAAAGGCCTTTTTTAAATTTCCCATCACAATAGGAAATTATAAGTGCAGTGCAATCAAAGTAACAAATTTGTGTGAAGAAGAGCTGAGGACTTACCATTTTGAAGAATTACCACTCCAAGAGTGTACTATGATATTGAATGAAATATTACTAAAAATATAGTTGGTTTTCATGCTCATGTGCCTCATTTAGAAGATTATTGGCTTAAATGTGAAGACATGAATGTGGCGAGAAGAAAAAATTATGAAAGAATGACTTTGGGATTTGCTCGGATGCTCAAGATTTATGACATCCCAGACCAATTGAAAGAAGATGATGGTCAGGTGTTGAACTAGTTTTACACTGATGATAGGGTATATGATGAACCCATTCTAGACCCAAGTATTGATGATGAAGACATGACATCAATTGATGACTTTACTAGGCCAGTCCTAGGGTATACTCAACACTGGATTAATGATTTTTGTGAAATATTCAGAAAAAGAGGAATTGAACCCATCTTCTCATAAGATAAAAGAAGAAACAAAGAGATGAAACTACTTTTGAAAGTGGAGATCCAAACAAGAAGAAAAGAAAGACTAGTAAGGCTACTCTAGGTGTTAGAATTTAAGAAAGAACCCCTAAAGCAATAAGACATGAAGTTTCCATAAAATCATCTGATAAGCAGAATAATGCAAAGGCAGGTAAAGATAGATCAAAAGTGAGGCCTAAAGGTGAATCTTCCTCTACAACTACACCCAAAACAAGAGTAACTATTGATGAAGGAACATGAGCAACATGGAATGTTGGTACGCAAACCGGGTCTGCATCTTAGAAGGCTACAACATTATTTACCTCTCCTCCCTCTATTAATATGGCCAATACAAAGCAGGCATTGGGTGAGACTCCTATGGATTTAGAGGAAATATTTGAAGAAGATGAAGCCAAAATTAAAGAATAGGTAGATAAATGGGGTGCTATGTGGGAGAAAGTGTAGGAAAAGAAGTCTAAAGAAAAACCCATGGTACACCCGGTAATAGAAGATATTCAAGATACAAGCTCTAATCCCATAAATGTTGAAGAAGAAGAGTTTATTCAAGGCATGCTCACCTCAGAGGCAGGAAATGCTAGTGTACTTGAAATGGAAACAAGGGAAACTACAGAGTAGAATCCTATTGATGAAAGAGTTGTTGAAGATACTCTTGATTCCCAGCCTTCTCTTGATAATGTGCAAAATGTTAATGAACACTCACAAGTTTTTGAAGAATCTGAGAAAGGCTATGCTAAAACTGAAATTGAAATTGAAATTCTAGAAGAAGAAACTATACAGTTTGCAGGAGATGGAACTGAAAATATGAAGAATCTTGGTGTAGCAATGAATGAAGAAGATAATGTTTAGAGAGATGAATTAGAGAATCTGGTTAGATAGGAAAATACAAGTCTCCAAACAGAGGAGGCAGTGTCAGAATCTACCAATCTCGAATCTATACTAGATAATGCTAAATAAATCCCCATTTCAGAAAATATGGCAAGTCAAAAGGAAGAAATTCCTGAGTCCAGTAATAAGCAAGGAAAAGGTACAAAGTTACAAGAAGATTATGATACACTTGATTGGTTAATTAGGGAGTTAACTTCTCCAATGGAAGTGGAAATATTGCCTCTAAATCTCAATAATTTTATGCAAGAAGTAAGTACTCCTAAATCTAGCCGCAGAGCCAAGACAAAACATGTCATACATAGGAGTGCAGATGGCAACAGAACTATTCAAATAGCCACTCTGACAATTGATATGGATAGACATGAAATAATTCCTAAGGAGTATAAGATTACACGTGTTAATCTTGGACACTCATTTTGGCAATAAGAATTGGAAGAAATAAAAGTAAATCTAAATGCTACTATTGCCAAAGTACAAAAATATAAACAAAAGAAAAGAGAATTGAAAGAACGGGTTGCTACCTTGGAGCACTTTATTAAGTCATTGACTTTATCTGGCCGAGAACAAGCCGAACTGCCCCAACATCCAATGCTAATGTAGCAAGAGCAAGTAGATGCCATTACCGCAGTTCGTCATAAGATGAATATATTTGAAGAATGGATTGAATACTAGGTGAAGCAGGGAGATGAATTTATTGTAGATGCAATAAGAAAGTACAAGGAAGCATATCATCATTTAGAGAAGTTGAAAATATTTGAAGATGAATGTAAATTTCGCTAGGAGTAGGTCATTTATGAAGGGCGAAACATTGAAATTCTCATGTAGTCAGACATCCAAGAGTTAATACATAATAATGTAATATCAGGACATGAAACCTCATTGCCAGGAAAATGGAAGAAACAACTGAAATGGGAAGGTGACATGGTAATGCAATGTATTGAAGGATTTGAAAGAGTCACTGTTGAGTGTAGAAGATTGATCAATGGAAATCGAGAATTTTTTGAAATATTGACACATCAAGGCTTTGATCCTCAAACATTAGGATAGGAGGGAAAGGAAGGTAAAGCTTTCAAGGAATGGATAG
Source organism: Sequoia sempervirens (assembly GCA_007258455.2). NCBI lineage: Eukaryota > Viridiplantae > Streptophyta > Pinopsida > Cupressales > Cupressaceae > Sequoia > Sequoia sempervirens. The sequence continues at coordinate 314,736,802 of VDFB02000003.1, read as the reverse complement.
AAAGAATAAATAAAGATCTTGTTCAATTGTTGACATGTGAGGTTATTAACGAGATAATATAGTGCAAAAATGTTATAGTCAAATATGAAGCAAACAAAGTGTAGGAAAATGAAACCATACTTCAAATAATTGAAGAATATACCAGGTTTAAGCTCACTTGGAGAGAAATACAAAGAATTTCAAAGGAGTGCATACATAAAGTATTAAGGTCTTTTCAAGAGTATCAATTAAACAAAGAAGGAAGAATCCTGGAGCCTAAATCATAAGTGAAAGTGGAAAGGACCGAATACCAGATACTGAAAATATAATGAAGTCCATTTCTTGTTTTAATTTTACAGGTTGATCCCGGTCCCAGTAGATTTTTCTCATTTCGGTGTTTTGAAAGGGAAGCTAGTAGCCTTGATGGATGCAAAGCATTCATGTCGAAGTATGAAGAGAAGTGTTGTTGAAGACAAAGTCAAAGATTTGACTTATTCTAGAACGTTCTTGATGACAGTTGGCAGATGCCACGTGACACATTTTAATTTGTTGATTTTGATTCTCTGGAACTTTTTATGTTGAACTTTTGGGTGCCTTGTTTCTATAAAACATCGTCTCCTCCCACATTTTTATTTTAAGTTCAAAATTTGTGGATTTCAAAGGAGCAAAAACTTCTTTTAAGTTTTTGTTCTTTTTTCCTGTTTTCTGAACCATTCCGACGTAAAACTTTGTATGCACATAGACATTAATTAATATTAGAACATCTCTCAGTATCTTTTGTAGTTGGTTTTGTAAGTTTAGTCGAAAAAGACTATATGTTGTGCAGTTTAAGGGTGCATACATAACCTACTTGATGTCCATAAACGAAACCCTCTCTTTAAAATCTTGCATCATTTTATACGTAGTTGTGAAGCAATCTGGTGAAGTATAAAGCGGTTTGCTTTGTTTTGATTAATTCTTTGGGGCAACCATGGAGAATAACCAAGAGAAATTTTATTTTTTAGTATGTTTTAGAATAGATGTTTAATATTTTTGAAAATCTTTCAAAAAATATGGATGAATGGAAATTGTTTATTTGTTGAAAATATTTTATTTTCCAAGAAATTTTTGAATGCTTAATGCTAAATCTACTTAAGTGATAGCAAAAAGTTTGTGATATTCATGAAATATTATGTTGAATCTTTCAATTTCATGATGTTATTTGATGATGAAATGAATTTTTACATAAAATTCTCATGAGTCCTAGGAAAGCTAGAAATAATCGTAGTCCCTTTGAGATTAACAACAAATGTCACATCAATACTTGAGAGCGACCCTGGTATAACCATGGCCTGTTTATCAGAGACTTGGGATTGAATGGAAGTCAATATTTGCCCTGTAAATGAAGAATTTCCCCTTAGGTTATCTTTTTTCCATATCTTTCAAGAAGGATAGGCTCTTCATAGTCTTATCTGTGAATATTTTATTCGAACTGTTTACTGCGAGTAAAACTGTAGTCAACACTATTACACCTCGTGAGGACCTTTTTTCTAAATCTTACCAAAAGTTCAAGGAAAAGTGCATACCAGAATTATCTCTTAGAAATATATCCCTCAACCCATGATTGAGCCTACTATCATTGATGAAACCATGATTGAACCAAAAGCTATTCCAAGTAACCAAGATAAATCTATGACAAATCCTCCACCTATTTCCTAGAAAAGACCAAGAGATAACTATACAAATTTTGTTGTGCCTCCTAAGATCAACCAAGTTTATAAATCCAAAGAGAGCAGTTCCCCAACCCTCGATGGTTCCTTCTATTGCCCCCTTGTAGGAAGAAAAGAAACCTATGGTTGCTAAACCCACTCCTACAACATTATGACTTGGAAAATGTGCAAAAATAAACTAAATGCTAAAGAGTGTAGGCATAGATTTCGTGCAATTACTCATAAGTTAAAAGAAAAGAAAAAACTAATAAACCAAAACAAAATCTAACTAAAAAAAAGCATGATAATTCTCTACCTTCTCCACAACAAAAACATGAAACCTCTATGGACATTATCCTTAGAACCTCTCCTATTACAATCAACTTGGATGATGATGATGAAATTGTTAAGATTGATGAGAAAGTACATAATGAGTTGAATTTATTGTTTTCCTCTTCCATGAGCTTAGATGAGAACAAACATGATGATCATCCTAACAAGATTGCATCACCATGTGTTGAACCTAGTGATTGTTCTAATACGACACTTGTTGTTTCCCCTTTGGCTAGTCATCTTCCTTTCGTATATGATGAAGAAGATTGGGATGTAGATGGCTTGCTTTAGGTTGGCTCTCGTGTGTCATACTAGCTTTATGTCTTTACATGTTATTTGTGTGATTGCATGTGTGTAATTTGATCCCGCATACTATGTTGCTTGGCGTGTCTTTATGTTTGAAAGCCTACTTTGGATGACCCTTATCACTTCGTTGGTGCAAGGATACAAAGGAATTGAATCTGTTGTGACAATTTTCTATTTGTATCTTCATTCTTCTATTTTTCTGTAACCATTATCTTTTCATTTATCTTGTGTTTTCCTTTAGGGATGATGCAAAGTGTTGAGACATTTAAGTCTCTTCCATGTTGACCCAAAAGGATTGTTTGTATTCTCTATCTCTCTATGTGTCATTCTTCCTTTGTGCTCATTGTTCTATGAGTTATTTTGGGAATGATGATAGCTTCAAGCTCTATTATATCACTGTAGCAAAGACATACATTGACCCCGAATTTGTGGATCCCTTATGTGTTATCTTAGGATTATATATGGGGGGAAACCTCCTTTCCATGATGTAGCTTCATTTGGAAACATATCATTGGCATAGGGATTTCCAAATAATCTCTCATGTCTCTTTTATCAATTGACATTTATCATCTTCTACTTTAAAGTAATTACTCATAGCATGGTGTTTAGCAATTTCTTTAAAGTGGGGGCAATTATGCCTCCCATTTTTTGCTTGCTTGATGACATGAAATTTATTCAAAGTGTGGTCTTCTTATTTCATGTGATGTGTCTTCTTGTTGGTGACATTGGGTTTGGTGTCCTTCAAGAGTGTGTCCTTTCTTGGCATATGCCATTCCTCTTATCGATAATGCTATGGATTGCATTCCATAAAGTGTGAATCTTTTATCCCTCGACTATTCCTCTCTTGATGGTGATATCGAGTGTGATGATCCCAAAAGTGAGACCTTTCATGAACTAAGAAAAACCCCTTTGACTATCATAAACTAAATCATGGCCACAAATCATAATACAACTTGCTTGCTAGTGGTGCCTTTATTCCATGAGTGTCTAGCATAATGCAGCTTGCTAGCCTTGTGAAGCCTTTGACCATCTAGTGTGGCACCTTATCAAAGTTATTAGGGAGTATAATTTTTGGTATGGTTGACGTATGGGAGCATGTAGACATGGAATTGCTGAATACCCAGAATACTGAGAGGGAGGTGAATTAGTATTCTATTAAACCATTTAGCTATAAACCACCCAATGATTAAAACATATCTAACTAAAATTATGAATAAAGACATGAAAGAGATCAAAACATTGCATGACACATAAACACCAAGATTTTTATGTGGAAAAACCAAAAAGGAAAAAAAACGGTGAGGATTAGCTCACAATATATTATAACTAGTTATAAGATATTAAAGGGACACACTATCCTTGAAAGGCTCATAGCATAAAATGATTACAAAATAGAGTGCAACTCACTGCCAAAAGGTAAACTAATAGAATGTACCTTCTTTGTGTTGAATTCAATTCCAATGAAGCTTTGAAAGTAAAATCCTACACTGCCTTGTTGTCACTCAACATGTACAACAATTCTGCCTTGATATAGAACTTATACATACAAATTTACAAATTTGCATAATATCACACTATCACACATCTTCTTTTTATCACATCGCTTCTCTACAATACAAAAATTTTCCATATATATATGCTATTGCATCCACATACATCAATTAGGTCAGCCTAATTAGATGTACACATACTTAATTCAAAAATAGCATGTCTGCTCAAACCTTGAAACAAAGCCCCTTTCACACTAAAACCAAAATGTGCAAGGTATGATTTACGTCAGCACAAAGCTCCTTTCTACTTATAACATCAATCAACCATATGATCATATGAGTGTGCACCATTTGGAATATGTGTAGAGCTAACACCTATAAACCATCTCCCAAATTTGTAAGGACTGAATCAAAGTACCAGATGAATGTAGACCACCAAGGAACTTGATACCGGAATGTGTTTAGACTTCACCAAATCTCCAAGCTATCCAAACTGCCTTATAGTATCCTCTTTTTACCTCTATAGGGTGAAAATTTTGTTTTGTAGGTCTGAAATAGAATTCCAAGAGGCATAGTCTCTATATTTTGCAATGTTGTAGGCTCCGGAGGCATTGGCATGTTGTAACTCCATTGATTCCATTAAGTCTTTAATGCCTCAAGTGGAATCCAACCACCGCATGTAATACACAAATAATATTTGAGCTTCCTCTTCACATTACTTTACCTCTTTTAAAAATTGCATCACCTTGATGTGTGTGGTTGCACATTTATCCTGCAGAACAAGTAACCATTTCTCTAAAAGCCTTGACTCTACCTCTTTTGTAGTATGCTCCTTTAGGCTAGAGGTGTATTCTTTGAGTGAATCAACCAAAAACTTTAAATTCTCAACAAGGGCTAAGGAGTCATCAATTAGAGCACCGAGGGTTGTATCCTACAAAGTTTTGATGGAATCATTTATTAGTTCAGTCCCTTTCTAATGGGTTTCAATAATTTCCTTTCTTCCAAAGGCAAGAAAGGTATCTCCAAGCTCCATCCTCTGAATAGGTGAGATCTTATTTAGATTTACACAACCTTGATGTGATGGGAGCTAAATCAGTTGAGGTGGAATCACAAGTTGAATCCTTATTTGTCTTGAAAAAGGACCCTTTAGTGTGTTACCAGATGATTCTCTGGATGGCTTTGATGGCTTAATGGTCTTTAGAGATTCTTCTTCACTTCTTCCAACCTCTATTTCTTCTTGGTTTTCTAGCTTATTTTCTTCTTATTCCTTTCTGGAGGGACTTTCTGTTGGTTTGTCTTTATTTTCTTCCTCCTTGTCATCAACATCTTTTCTATCATCACTATTTTCATCTTTGCTTCCTTCTTCTTCATTTTCATCTTCTTCACCTTCGTTTCCAATACACTCATGATGTTCTTCTATATTTTCATAGGTATCATTTTGATACCAATCTTCAACATTTTCTCAGGTTTTATCCTTTGTGTCTTCCAAAGGAGCAGATGTCTCTGGGGAAGCATGAGTATCATCAACCTTATCCAAATGTGATATCTCTTTAGTAGAATGATCGTTTATTTCTTCGCAAATCAATAAACTGGTTGTAGAAGGGAGCATTTCTTCGATATCAATTCCTTGTCTTAATCAGGCTCCTCTACTTGAGTTGTATGAGATGAAGAAATAGCACTCACCCTAATTTTCTCTGTCATGCCTCTTACAATGTAAAAAGTCTCTTGCTTCAACTTTTTTGTGCTATCTTTTTCTCTTGTCATGAGAATAGTGACTCTCTGTTTGACCCTGAACCTCTTAGAGTATTCTTCTAGTAGGGAAGTTGTATCATCCTCATACAAGGAGGATCCATATTTGTTCAAGGCATCAGTCTTAGTCTTGTCTTCAGCATTGACAGCTTCATGCCTTCTTTGTACTAGGGCTTCCCATACATTATCAGTCACCTTCTTCTTTATATCATTCATACTCATAAAACATAATCATATATTGAATAAAAGAATTTAAATTTTTTTCCTTATCCTCTTCATCAACCTCATCATACTATTTAGCAGTAGCTAGAAAGTCATCAGATTCTATCATATTATTTACCAAAGGTTCTAACTTCAAAGGTGAGTGGTATCTTACCATAGGAGACGAGATTTTCCTCCTCAAGCCTTGATGTGCCTTCATCAGTATTTTTCTCATGCACATGTATTATGAAGGATTCCTTTTGCTTCTCTATCTCCTCTTCTTTAGATGTGTCCACAACATTTCCTTTAGCCTTCTTGAATTATGTACTAGCCTCTTGTGAGGAACCTACATTGTTGGTGGAAACACTACTTCTTCTCTTCTTTTTCAATTGAGCTTCTTCTTCCAAACCAAGTTCAATATCCTCTTGCAGAACATCACTTACGTTCTTTTCCCTATTTTCCTTTTGTTTCTTTATTTTTTAGGAGGAGGCAAAGGGTGCAATAGGGGGTACATTCTTCCTTTTGAAGTTTGGGTGCTAGGTCCAGAGGAAAAAGATACATTGACTACTACTATAGTACTGGGTTCCACCTCTTTTATAGTTGTTTCACCCCTTGATGTTGTTGGAAATGCAAAGGAGGTAGTGGGAGATAATCTTCTGGGTCACGAGGGCTCTCAAATTGCTTTGACCCTCTTCTCTATTGCAGCTTCCCTTAGCCTATCCACGTAATATTTTGAAATTCCATTTAGTGCAAAGTATTGCTCAACCTTTTAGATACCCTTTAAGCTCTTTTAGGTGTTGAAGTTTCCAAAAGCACTTTAGATGACTTCTCTTCATATGTTCCATGCCTAGGTTGAGAGGGGTCCTTGGGGCTGTTTAGCGATATTTTTTTTTTTTATGAATAGGCACTAATCTAATTAATTAAAGATTAAAATACATATTCACAAAAAAAAAGGTGGGTGGTAAGAAGGAACACCCTGAGAGTCATATGGGAAACACTTAGAAATCCAAAAAACAACCAATCACATGGGCCTAGCCAAGAAGTCCATGATTACAAACATAAAAAAAGGCCATTAAGTGGCCAAAGAAATACCAGTAGAGCCAAGAGGGTCTCTTTCATCCATTTTCTTCCCCCATACCTCAACGGGGTATGGAGTGACGTTAGGAGGACCCCAACCATTGTCATCTTCTTTTTCTTTTTCTTTATCTTCCTCATGCTGAGGTGAGATTGCAAGCACCAGACATGGAAAACATTTGCTAGAGTCTAGCCAACCAAAGTTGCTACCAGGAGTATTATCAAAGGGCCACCCGACACCATCGTTGTTGTTCCCTATCGCTCCTCTAGAGGGCCACCCCTAGCCAACCCACGAAGGAGGAGAATGAGACCGCCAAGGAGGGTAGTAACCACATCGAAGAGGAGGATGAGAACATGGGTGAGTAGAGCCACTTCGCTACCAGCCCCAAGAGGGCGATCGAATGCGAGAGGAAGTGGGAAAAGAGAGCACCCGAGCCACAATACACGAGGCATTGCCCCAATGATCTAGAAGCACCTAAAGGTGAGCCACCTCAAGTGCAACTTTGTTTGCTTGAACTTGAATATGAAAAAGCACGTTAGAGTAGATAATAGCTTTAGAATACAAAGAAACATTTTTATCCATTTCGGTGTGATAAAATATGTAGGAATTTCTATCTTTCCAGATATTTAAGAGGATTTCCACCCTAAAAGTGTGCCAAATCTGGGTATATTTAGCAGGAAGTTTGGGAAAATCTCCCAGTAGAACCATATGTCAAGAGAAGGGCTCTGGTCTGAAAGGTCAAAAGAAGTCATGAATCCAATTCCAAAATTGTTGAGCTCTAGTGCAAAACTAGAAGAGATGCTTAAAAGACTCAGATTTCCCACAAAAAGGGTACCAAGGGTCCTAGACCCCCAAGTGAACAAATCAAGACTCCATGGGTAAGCCTTGGAAAAGAATATACCAAGAAAAGTGGGCAAGTTTTGACTCAACACTTGTAGGTCACCAAGTGCCAGAGAATCCTTTTTCCCAAACATGAGTGGAGGATTGAAGAAGCCACCTTTGGTTCAAACTTTCAATCATAGGAAAATGCAATGAAAGCCACATATAACCAAACCTAGGCTTGTAATTCCTGAAAGGGGTGTCTAGGTACCACTTCCAATCCTTCCACTAGGGATTGGACCCACAAATTTTGACCTTATGAAGCATATATGCAAGAATAACATTCACCAGACCATCATAAGTATCACGGTCCTAGTTTTGGAGACTGTAGAGAGTACGAAAATCTTCCCACGACATAATGTGCATTGTGGCTTTGTGAAACACATGCTACAAAGTTTGAATGCCTTTCTTGTGGAACCTTAGCGCCTTAAGCCAAGGTGATTTGGCCAATGACTAACCATTACTGGAAAAGAGGGGCGACCACCAAATATTCTACTGATTGAGTGAAAACCCATCACTGAAGCCAGAGTCAGACCAATGGATCCAAGGCTTAACCACTTCCTAGGCTCTCCAAATGCTCTTGGTCATGAAATTTCCCACAATTTGGACTAGTTCCTTCATAACCAAAAGGGTTTGACATCCAATCCCCTTTAGGCGGGTCTATGAACAGGAAAGCTGGATTGGATGCAATGCTTGAGGAGAATTTTCCAAGCTTCATCTCCAGTAAGGGCTCTAATTATCTGTTTCACACACAAGGTAGACCCTTGTCATTGAGTGGAGAGCAACCCAATACTTCCAGAGTCTCTAGGAAGCTAGAAAATCTCCCAGGAAATGTGATGAAAGCCTCTATGGACTCTGCAGATGCACAAAGAATGTCTCGAAGTAGTTTTTCAAGCCTGACATAGGCAGCTTTCGAAGGAGCCCAACACAAGGAGTAATAAACATGTGTAGTAGCCAAGATCTTAGAGAACACTTGGAATTTTCCTGCCAGAGAAAGAGGTTTGGTAATCCAATAGGCCAACTTTTGCTCAATCCTGGAGATAACAACTTTCCACAACTTGATTGGAGAAGCCTAGAAGGCAAAGGGAATGCCCAAAAACTAAAATATTTCCCCTGGCCCAATCCATTTCCAACCGTGCTGCTGAAACCAGTGAGGAGTGGGAAGAATAGACTGCCTATAGCATAGAGTTTTATGCCATTGAATGGAACAGCAAGATACAAGAAAAAAAATGTTAAGACATTTAAGAGCTGCCTTAATATTATTCTCTTCCTCCAGAAGGGTGAGGAAAGAGTCATTAGCAAAATGGCCATTAACAAGTTGAGCCTTGGAGTTAGGAAGGGAAATTCATCTAACACGTTATTGAGAAACTGCATTGGCCAGAAGATAGCCAAATCCTTTGGTAGCAAGCACATAAAGAGAAGGAGCAAGTGGGAATCCTTGCCGAATAGAGCAGAATAAACCAAAGACAAAAGATTGGCAGGCATTGATGGTAATACAAGAAGAGGCATCTGAGAAAAGCATTTGGACATCCTGAATGAAGTTAGGTCCAAACCCCAAGGCTTTCAACATGGAAAGAATGAAAGGCCACTTATTGTGGTCATAGGCTTTAGCAAAATCAATTTTGAGAAAAATGGCTTTCTGGTCTGAATTCCTGGCCCACTCCATACCTTCCCACACAACAATAATTTTTTACAAAATAAATCTAGATTTAATAAAACTAGTTTGCTCTAGGCGCACAATCTGAGGCAAAAGATAGCAGATCTCCAGATTCAGAGCTTTAGCAATGATTATTTAAGAGACATTAAGGGGCTTGATAGGCCGCTAGTTAAAGATATCCTCAGGATCTCTAGGATTAGGTATGAATTTAATATTTCCTTTATTAATTATATTACCCAGGGTTTTGGAATGAAAATCCTCAAGATAGACTTTATGTAAGTCTTGCCCAACACAGTCCCAAAGGGCCTTGTAGAATTCACAAGGGAAACCATCAACACCCGGGGCCTTGTCATCTACCATGGTATGAATGACTTCCTTCAAGTCTTCAACAGTGAGCAATTGCTCGCATAAATCTTTCTTGGCTAAAGATAGCCTATTTGGCACAACAAGAAGACAATCTTGAAGGGTTTGTTGTCGCTCCGGCGTATACTCCTGAGCAATGAAAACTTGTTCATAATGTTGAACAAAGGCCTGGAGAATGTCAGGTAACTCAAAAATCACCTGGGTTTCATCTTTGATTTTTTTGATGCCAGGAGAAGAGTGTTTGGCATGCAGGGCCAAAAAAAACTCCTTGGAGGCACAGTCACCAATTTTTAACCAGTGCAATCTAGTTTAGTGATATTTCAATGAGACCCTCAGTCATTTTCTCATCAATCTCATATCCTAGAGGCTCTATCCATAATTTTTTGGGTTCAACTACCTCTATAATGCACTAATCAGTGGATACCATAAAATTTAGACCATTTGCATATTTTTCTACCAAACTTGTTGGAATTCTCTCTCTCTCATGCATGTTTCTCTAAAATACTACAAAAAATTTAGTCAGAGCATCATCTTGTACTTTAAAATCTCCAAGGTTGTGCAAATAGTCAAATATTTGATGTGCCATCAGTCTGCTTGTATCCCACATAATGTTTTTTCTTCGGGGTAGCTCTCTCAAAAAGTAAAGTAGCAAGAAAACTTTCAGTGTTCTAAACTTGAAGGGATATTTCTTTGACTTGGTTTGGCTCAAGTTCTCCATAAGTTGTTGCTAGAGTAACTCACACAAATCATAGTCCTTCCCATTCACCACCATGTCATGTGCAATATAGATTACAGTTGCATACACCAAGTTTTCTATGTTGGTGAAGTAGATTTTGTGACCTATCATGATTGATGCATACTTCATAACAAGATTTGTAATAGGTTTTGTTTTCAATGCTCTCCTATCATATGTGACACCATTTAATTTCATAACCACATCATTCTTCAAATATTTTAGCATCAGTGTGGTTCTGGTGTCATAGAGTCCAGTCACAGCTTTGATCACATCTTTAGAAATTAGTATAGGCACATTTTTCCATACAAATTTATCATGCACAAGCTACTCAGGGCTATCCTCACATGCTTTACATCCAATTTACTGCTAAAGTTGGGGAACTAGTTTTAAGCATCTAGCTTCTTCTGCACTGGGTTTTCATACTCTAGATTCACTAAGAATTTATCTCCACTTAATTCCTTTGACCATTGATCCTTGAGTACTTGATGATCATACTCTTCCAATTTCCCATGTATGTAGATTCTTGTGTCCTCGGTGGGCAAGACCTTATTTGGAATTTTTGAAAACACGCCAACAAGGTCAATGTTGAAAACCTTCAATGAAAACCTTTTGAACTTTAGTCTAAGTCTCTCAGAAATCTCAACCACAGTTGGTGTGGCCATTTCTCCGTCAATTTTTTTATAGATGTTTATGGAAATTACTTCTAATGCAAACCACAAAATATAGATAGCATTAAATACCTTTTCCACACTCAACGGAAACTACGATTTGATACTAGATACTTTGAGTTGCCTTCAAATCTCCTTCAATTCACTTTGATTTATTCCAAATGCACAAAAGTGATAAATAACATGACTTATAATTTCACTTTATGCTTATCTACCCTAATTTTTCATTTATTACATTTGATCTCCAAAAATCTGATAAACACCTCATGAATACACTGTAAACCCTAAAATGCTCTGCAATTCTTCAAACTTGCATGTTTTCTACAAGAAACTTTTTCAAATCCTTCAAAAGGTCATTTTACATCACATATCTTCATGTCACTGCTTGAAACCTCATACACTCAGGGGCTTGTAATATTTCTCTATAGTTTCTCCCCCTAAACCCATGATTGGATTTAGTTTTTAGAAGAATTATCTGCACCATATGGAGGTTCAAATGTACTTGGTTCATCCTTGTTCTCAGATTCTTCCTTCCTTTTCCAGATCTTCTCCATTTCCTTCTTAACTTTAGTATTATCAACTTTTTTCACAGGTTTATTCCTTTGTTCTGGATTAGACTGCCTTCCATTTTTACTTCTATAGAATCTTGAAATATGTCTTGGTTTGTTACAGGTGTAGCACACAACATTCTCCTAACCAAAATGATTTGTATTCATCCTTAATCTACACTGGTTAGCCTTATGTCCAAATGCATTGCATGTGTAGTAGTAACCATAAAAATATTGAACCATTCTACCAGAATTGAATCTATTCATCATCATCTAATGTATGCACTCAATAGCTCTATTTCCAGGTTTCTTGCATGCAAAGCATTATCCAAAAAAGAATCCAACATTTTTATTCATTCTATTTCTACATTTTTTTTCCCTATGACCAATTTTATTACATGAGAAACAAATTCCATTGAAAGATGAGTACCTTTGAGCATTAGGTTGTCTGATAGGATTCCTTCCAGTATTGCTTCTTTGATTCTTAATTTGTCTACCATTTCCTTGAGTCTTCCTTTGATTGTCAACCTTGTTTCCAAGGGTTTGATTTTCCTTTGAACTTTTTCCTTCTTCAATTCCCAAACCACTTTTATCCTTAGAAGGTTTTTCTCCTATAATTAGTTCCTATAGCCTTGTAGAATTTGTTTTGAATTTTTCCTCACGAGCTCTTGCTTTCTCTAGATCCGATCTTAGGGTTACCACTTCTTGTTCAAGCTTGATGCATTAATTAGTCTTTCTTTGAATCTCAACTTTCTGGCAGTCCTCAATTCTCTTCTTTTCTTCCACTTGCACTTTTAGTCTGGTGATATCCTCATTTTCTTTCTTCAACTGCTCACTGACTTCTCTATGCCTTTCTTTGAAATTCTTGATTTTCTCTCTTAATTTTTTAATGCATTCATTTTCTTCTTTTAGGTTCTCCTTTAGAATTTTTTCTCACTTTCAACTCTATCAAGATCTTCAAGAGCAGTATTAAGAACTCTTCTTTTTCAATTGTCCAGTCATCTTCTATTTATTCAATTGCAGATATTTCTTCTAGAGGAATAAGACACCTTTTATCAGCCATGTGTTCAAACTTCAATATCTTCCTCAAGCGGTTAGGATTCTCTAAAGGAACCAGGCTCTGATACCAATTTTTGAACACCCAAAATACTGAGAGGAAGGGTGAATCAGTATTCTATTAAACCATTTAGTTGTAAACCACCTAATGATTAAAATATGTCTAACTGCAATTATGAATAAAGACATGAAAGAGATCACAACATTACATGACACATAAACACTAGGAATTTTACATGGAAAATCCAAAAGTGAAAAAAGCATAGTGAGGATTATCTCACAATATATTATAACCAGTTATAAGATATTACAGGGGCACACTGCCAAGACACATTGTCCTTGAAAGGCTCACAGCTTGAAATGATTACAAACTAGAGTGTGACTCACTATAAAAAGGTGAACTGATAGAATGCACCTTCCATGTGCTGAATTTAGTTCCAATGAAGCTCTGAAATCAAAATCCCACACTGCCTTGTTGTCGCTCAACATACACAACAATTCTACATTGATACAAAACTTATACATACAAATTTACAAATTTGCACAATATCACACTATGACACATCTTTTTATCACATCGCTTCTCTACAATACAAAAATGTTCCATATATATGTTATTACATCCACACACATCAATTAGGTTGGCCTAATTAGATGTAAACATACTTAATTCAAAAATAGCTTGTTGGCTCAAACCTTGAAAAAGAGCTCCTTTCACGCTCAAACCAAATTGTGCAAGGAATGATTTAGGTCAGTACAGACCTAAAAAATATCTCTTTGACATTCGTAGAACATATTAATCTTCATACCACACATTCAAGTATAAGTTTAGCTAGAAGAAAGACTTGATGACAACAATAGGCCAAGTTGACTAGCATCAATCAACCATATGATCATATGAGCTTGCACCATTTGGAATATGTGTAGAGCTGACACCTATAAACTATCTCCCAAAGTTGTAAGGACTGAATCAAACTACCAGAGGAATGCAGACCAATTGACTCATACTACTCTGCATACTTATAAGTAGAAAATTGTATGCCGAACTTTTATCATTTATATCTTTCAACCCATTTAACCAAATTCACTGAAAACTTGTTCATAGATGTACTTGATAGTCCTGAATAACATATTAAAATTGCATAGGCTGATCTTCTAACACAAGAAATTTTGGACCAAATTATTGGATCAAGGTAACACAAAAACTATTTTCCAGATTAGAAAAAAGTGTCAACAAACAATGTTCGCATCAATGACAACACATCAGAGGGTTTCTTCTTTATTCTTCCAATAGGAATGACTTTCCCATCTGCCACCTTTTGATGGGTATGCACCTAGTCTATATTGGACCGCACTAGACCATTGTTTGTTTCTCATATTGCCTTGGGGCTCACCTAGTGTATATCAGACTACACTAGCCCTTGTGAGCATATTCTTTGACAAATAGACTAGGCTTGATTAGAGTTGCATTAATTTTGACATCGTATGATTTTTTATCTTGTTTCGTTGTTTCATGTGTGTGTCTCTTTGTGCCTTTGTTGGTTTTTCATGGGATTTTAGATCCCTGGGGCTTTATCGTCCTCCTTGACCCGTGTCATCTTTTCTTCCCAATAATCGTACAATTAGACCTCTCTTGACTCATTTGTCTACTTTAGTGTGAGTTTGAGCATGGGCTCATACTCTCACTAAAGTGGGAGCTAAATGTAGTGTAGAAAAATGTACACCTTTACATTTTCACACTATGTTTGTATCCCCTTAATTAATTGGACATTTAATTAAGCTTCTAATTTCCTAAATTATGCATTCCAAAGCCTTATTATTCACATTTTTTGAAATGGAAACCTATATTAAATAAATGCTAACATTAATTTAAACACCTTGGAAATTGTTTGTCCTAGACTTAGGTCCTAAGACCCATTCGTCCAATGGAAAATGGGTCCCCTTTAACTAGAAAGACCCAATTTAATATGTTTTTGGTGGTATTTTAATGACTCAAATTCAAGTTTCAAATGTCGTCTTGTGAAATCTATTTTTGAGAAATTAGATAAACACCAATTTAAATAGATAGTTATTTTATCAATTGAAATCTAGGACATTTTGGAGAACTTCATTTGAGAAAATATTATTGTTAAGAGCATTGAAGAGCAGATTTATCAGTCATCTATAATAGCAATCAAGATCATATCATCATGTCAAAATTCATGTGTGTTTATATCATGTTTTAGAGCTAACATTGTGATATAGGTTTCAAGAATTCAAGCAAACATTCAAGAATCAAATCAAGCAATCAATCAAGACAATTCATGCAAGATCAAGCTCCTCAAAGTGATGTGTTAGACTTCAGTATTCTAAGGGCATCCATTAAGGGTTTGACCTAAGTTGTAGCATATCTTTTTTCATTCATCACTTCCCTTCATTTATCATTGTTTTATCATCAAGGTTTAATTACCAAACCGAGGTTTGACCAAGGAAAAATTCTATTCACCCAAAAACAAACATTTTTCTTCTCTCTTTGTATGTGTAGATTTATAGGTGAAGAAGGATTGAAAATTGATCAAAAGAGCGATTTTGCAAAGCTGTCAAAGTTGTCAACATTGTTGTCAAGCTATAGAAACTCACCTATATATTTTATTTTTGTCTCTTCATTAGTTAGTTGCCATGGAGAAATTAGAAGCTTATATCCGGGATCTAAGGACTGTAAAATCATATTTTGGACCCCTGTAAAGAGACCCATTTGACCTAGGGTGAATCTATAATGTTCAAAACACACTTTTGGTGCTAGGTACATACCACTCTACCCTTCTTAGATCTACCTATAGCTTGTTGTTTCTATTTTTTCTATCATAATAATTTGTATTTTAAGCGTTAGGTCACACAATTGAGTTTGTTAATTCATTTAAATTTATCTCCCAAAACAACCAATAAGTCATTTTTTTTATTTTCTGCCATAGGAAAGCAATAGACCTTCCTAATAGGGTTGACTCACCTCAAGGTTGAAATTCAATCCTATCCTTGGGAGATCTCTTTTTTTAATAAAATTAGGGAAAAGGTGTGTTTGAGGTATCCCATTTTGGTGAATTCCAAGATCCCCCTCTTTTTCAAGCATTTCATTTTGGTGACCCATTTTCCCTATGTTTCATAAAATATTTATATAAATGGCATGAATAAATTATTAAATGTCCTTGTTATGTTATAAGATATAAATATAAGTTTTTTAAAAATTAAATATATTTTATGATGTACATATATTATGATTTATTTTAAAACATGACTTTATTATATTTTTGTAAAAGTATTTTTCAAATGACTCAACTAAAAAATGTTTAAGATTATTTTTGAAAAGAGGCCTAATGTAATTTGAAGGAACCCTTTTATAATTTTTCTATGAATACACATCTATGTTCATATACCTTATTTCATATTCTATTGTCTTTCTTGATATATGATTTTTCTTGGCTTATTTTTATGTTCCTTCTTGATGGGGGAAACATCATGTTCTACTTGTCGGGGAAATTTTATTTCTTTACCCCCTTCTTCATCTATTTATCACATATCTACTTCCCCATCTCAAATTCTATGGATTTTACAAATAAAATTTAATTAGGGTCATAATTCATCATAGTATATCTCACTAATGACACCTTTTAATTATACACCATCAAAGGTTTAAAATTTATGTCAAAATTGTTAATGCATTTGTTGGGACTCAATCCTACAATACCAATGTTTTATTGAGTCTCAATCCATTTGTAAACTTAGGCTTCTTTTTCCCCTAGTTTATAACCAATTTGACAAATACTTGTGTGGGAATTTGTTTTTCATCCACCTAAGTTTCATCATCCTTGCACTCTTGGTGAGTCAAAACTTGCATAAATATGGAAAAAATTTGTCTATGTAGTTATCAGAGTTCTAGACTTTCTCAATTAGGCATGCCTATTTTCCCAAGTCTTATTTTCCTTTATTTCTATTATTCCATCAAACTCCCACTTCTTGTCATGTCATCTTCCTAAATTCAAATTTTCACTCTATTTCTATTAACCTGTCAAACTTCCCTATCCTTGGGTGCTTATAATGAAGTTTTCCCAACCCCCAACAGTCTGAAAATTATTTCTATTTTCTACTATAACTCTCACCTACCACACTGCATGACCTACAAGGTCATTTATGGCTATGTTTGATGCCGTAACTTCCAAAATAGGTTTTTTTTACTACCCAAAATACACTACTTGTGCCCAAAATACATTTTTTGACAAATTCATGGTGCTCAAATGGTAAAGGAGATAAAACCTAGATTCCCATTAACGATTCAATGAAGGTTATGCACCTACTAAATATAATTTGGTCATGCCAAAAATTATTTTTGTATGTATGTAGGTATAAATTCACAAAGAATGAAGGTTAAAATTTCTTATGCCCTAATTTTAATATAGTTTTTAGTTTTTTCACAACCAGATACATTCACACCATACCCAAGCCACCCTTCATTGGATTTCATGGGCCCTTTTGTTGACCCCTTTGACATTGTTTTGGCATTGATGTCAAGTGTTGTTTTGGTATCTACAATATTGGCATTCTTTGAAGGGATTATGAGACACCATTATGACATTCACTACATATAAACATGGTCAGTTTGGCTTGACATGTACATTCAGGTGACATATTTGACAAGATGAAATTTGTGTTGTTCGATTCAAAAATGATGGTATTGACTGTGTTTTGGCTTTGTAATATGGTTGTTTTGCTCAAGGTATATAAATTCAACTTCATTGCAATAAACACAAGCAATAATACATTGCTTTGATATTAATGTTTCATTTATTATATATGAGAAGGATCTTGAGCTTATTGTGTTGGACTTCATCATTGTGTTGATTATCAACTAGAAGCATATCATGCCTTGAATGATAACTAAGGCAATCGTAGTTACTCTCTATGCATAAAGTGGTCACCTTTTTAAGTTAAGGGTTGTTAAGTTTTTTTTTTAAGTATGATAAGTCACATATTATATTTGGTCCCATTTAAGTGATGGACCTGAACAACAGGTATCGACATTTGGTAACAAGTAAATAGTGGCATTTTGAATAAAGGAGTTACTAACTCTTTTAGGGCAGACAAGCACTTTCGGTGTTAGGCATATAGCATGTTCATATTGTATCTTGTAAATTTTGCAGCTTGGTTAATAATGTTTTGAACTTAGGGTTTGAATGATAATGGGAATTTTTTATTTATGAGTGTAATCATGAGGTTTTTGATTTGACAAAGCTCGATTTGAGCACAAGCAGTGGGAGACTGAAGAACGAAGCTAAAGCAGTTATGTGTCGCCACAGTTTAAGGTACCAACATAGATTTTTGGGGTTGTGCAAATCAATTTTTTTCAGGTGATATAATTCTTGGTCGCTATTTTTTTAAATCAGTTATATGTTGAAAAGGTTAATGTTTTATTAAGCATGAAAGGAAATTACTTTTGGTCTTGGATAGCCCTACCATTTACATAACACGGGTTCTTGATAGCTTGCAAATATTTGTTTACTTGATCGGCCATTGATAATGTGGCTTAGGGTTTGTTTCTTTGGTGTTTTGCACATCCGATTTTGTAGCACAATGTCGATCATGTTTTGTTATCTTAACATTGGTGTGCATCTTCCATTGGAAGTTCTCGAAGATAGGTATTACTATGACAGTTATCATCGGTCGGTGGTTCCTTCAGTTTTGAGCTCGATTATGAGCAGCTTTAAAGTATATAAATCTATCTTTGGAAACATGTTTTGGTTGGTTGAATACAATGCAAAAATAACATAGCTAGAATATGTGAATTGCACTTATTTCTATTATTGAATGCCATAATTAATTGTTGAGCATAAGGCAGAAATCTATTTTTTTTTGCAAAAACTATGTATAAAACAATGAAGAGTATCTAATATACTTTATGTTTTAAAGGTTCTAATTCTATGAATCTTTGGGACATAGAATATATTAGTGTTAAGATGTTGTAATGGTTTGCAAAGAGACAGAGTAACCCTATGTAGTTTATTTTTCATGATTAAAAATGTTTGGTAGCCAATAAGGCTTGTGTTGCTAGTGAGGCATTTAGTAGCTAGTGAGGTTTACATTGCTAGTGAGACATTTTTGTAACCAATGAGGCTCTTCCAATGAGGCATTTTTCTGATTAAGCCAATGAGGCAATTTTGTGAGTGGTTTTTTATCCCTAGAGGGTTTTCTACTCATGAAAATTAGTTGTGTTATGGTGTGATTTCTTTTACTAATTATCACTATTCTTGCTCAAGTATTTTACATTTAAATTGCTCTAATGATGTATTCAATCAATGAAGGATTGTATCTTTGAAATCTTATAAGTACAAGTTGGTGCAAAATTGTTAAATCAAATTGAAAGTTCTTGTTGGTAAAACAAGCTAGATGCTCTACATATATGACATTGCATTAAATTGACAAGTTGTTCAAGTCACACATATTGTAAGGACAAATTCTTCAAAGATTAATTCAAGGCTTTTGGATTTTTCCATACCACTGATTCACCCCCCCCCCCTCTCAGTGGTATCATACTCCAACACCTTTTGGCTCTATACACTCATATGTACATATTATTATTTCTTAAAATGATGGTGAATGTAGTGACAGTTATTTTCTCACATTTCTAGGTATCTTTGCAAATATTGAAGGGAAAATTCTATATGTAAGAATTAAAGAAAATGATGGTATGAGTGTGAGAGGTCTTCTTTCATGGCTTGAGTTTCTAGCCTTCAAATATATAAATATGATCTCTTTATTCATTGTAATCATTGGTTATTTACAAGTTTCTATAGAATCATAGAGTAGATTATCCTACAGTTTCAAAATTTGTTTGTTTATTCACTATCAGACTTGTTCATTAAGTTGCATAGAGGTAGCTAATGAATGTTATGTATTTAATCAAATGTCTCCTTGGTCAATGGTTGGCATTTTAGAGAGTCTTTTAGGTATTGAGGTGTAAAAGGTCCTCTTTCATATACAACTTTCTCTCATAAACAACTTTCTCTCACCATAGTTGGTGTGACTATAGAATGGATTTGATTAATGTTGTAGCACTATATAGATTATTGCAAATCATCATGTGTAATAATCTATTTCTTGTTATAGATGAATGCTATCTAGTTTAGAGAATTATTGTTAAGTATATGTGATTATTATGCATCATACCTTAATTATTATTATTATTATTATTTATTTATTATGGTTGAATATAACTCTGTGATCTAATGATGCACCAATATTGAAGACACTAACCCTCCATATTAATTTAAAAATTAATAAAATTAGCTGCCATTAGTAATAAGAAGTAGAAGTATGAATTATACATGGTGTTCATATTTCAATGATACAACCAAGGAATATTATTAAGTGGCTATAAATTATTACATATTTAGAGGATCATATCTAGTGTGTTTATACTCTTCCAATAGCAATGGAATGTTGATTGAAAACATCTCAAGTGATTATACTACTATTTTTACCTATAGATACATGTGCAAAGTATTTTTACAACTATATAAGTGGTATTTTATAGCTAATTAACTTTAACCTAGTGACAAACATAGAGGTCAAATATGTGTTTGGGTATAGTTGTATATTTTTTCTATCCATTATTCATTTTAAATGATTTAAAAACCTTCGAAGGATACATTTAAGAAACACCCTCTTGAGTCTAAGTTAAGCTCAAACTGTAGGAGAGATTACCCAGTCTTAGTAGTTAGCCTTTGACCCTCCTAAATCTATTGATGAATCCATATTTATCTTCTTCAAGGCAAATCTCTAGCCTTGAAGGAAGAAAAGAGTTAGAGAATTTAGGAACTATGATTTTGGGACCTAACTACCTTCATTCTAACAAGTATATAATATATATATATATATATATATATATATATATATATATATATATATTATAGGCACATATTTTGCATTTCATACTAGCACTGTAAAAATCTCATAGTAATATAGGATGTTCTAGTTTTCTTTCTCATAACAATATCAAGGAGTTGGTTACATTAATATTGGACTTCATACCCTTTATCTCACACATTGTGATCATTGTTATGTTATTTTATCTTTATTCACAAACTATCTTATGTTGAGTAGGAATTCAATGATTATTCCATATTATGAATTTCCCATGTTATTCGGGCACGATATTAGATCTCAAGCTTTCTTATGCTAGAGGCATGTACAAGTGGACCTTCCCAATTTATGCCTCAACAAGAGTTGAGTCCCAAAGGGTTAGCCTATTGTTGAATGACATTAATAAATGGTGCACCATATAATTCCATTCAATTATAATGAATTATTATATCCACTCATCTTTCCTTTTTTATTCTTCAATGATGATACCTTGCATCTTAGTTATGTGAGGGAAAATATAGGGGATGAATTTTTCTCTCATTTGTCTAGTAGTTAGTAATGAACCCTTGCATCTTACTAGTTGCATGGGGATATACTCAATGTTACATTATGAAAAATAAAATAAGAAAAAGGAAAAATCATAGAACAAAGGTAGAAAAGATAACAAAGAAAGAAAATTAAACTTGATGCTAAATTAATGCAATCCTTATAAACCACAATAATTCTAGGAAAATTCCTCTTGATTGATTCTTCCAATTCCATTAATCTTTCCTCTTGGCTATCGTCAATCTAAGTCTAGGATGAACTTGTGAGTTGACAATATCTTTTCTCATTTTCAAATCTTGTATGGACTATTATATTTTCCTATCATCAATCTAAGTCTAGGAATATTCTGTGTCATTACTTGAACAATCTTTGGAAATCCATGCATAATCCCAAATAGATTTTACATTGATTTCTATATGGCATGTGATGGTGCTGAAAATTATACCCTACAATTGTGGAAGACAAATGCTAGAAATTAACATCAAGGAAAAAGTTCTTCTAGGAAATCAAGTAGGACTTCATGATCAAACCATAAGTTGTTTGGGCCAATGAATAAGAGTAGACAAATCTTCTGTACTTCTAGCTCTAGTAGATCAAGGAAGATGTTTCTTTAAGATATTATAGGATAATTAAAAATAAATGAAGATAAAATGATCACACAAATTAACCATACCCTATATATAAGGATAACCCCAAAGATTTTCACAAAATATGTCTTACATTGGTTTATTGGTCTTTTAAACCATGGATCTCTCAATGACAAATTAATATTGATCATGATTGAATTAAATCTAAAACTAGACTAATATCCCTAAATGTATAGCCATTTATAATTTTTTACTTCAATTATAACCTATGAAAACCTAGAATATGCATATAGATTATAAGGATAGAGAAACAAAAGTAGGCTCTCAAAGTATTTGATAAAGGTAGGTTTTCATAAATATACACAAACTAGTAAGAACATAATTTATGAAGAATAAAGGATGTAATTGTTGTACAACATGATTAATTGTCAAAAAAAAGAGTGGTGTCTTAATCAATTTGATATCAAAATCAAAACCTTAAAAATAGACAAACAAAATTATAAATCCAAGCTTAAGAACTACATATGAATTAATTCATAACAAAAAAACCAAAACTACATTTAAGATCACATCCATTTAATTGCAATTTCACTTGTATACAATTTGCAAAATAAAAAAAACTTTACATGATAAAACATTGTTAATAATCTTAAATGAACAAACAATGCTATATAATATTAATAAAAATATTTTACAATCTATATAATATAATAACCGTTGGCTGCTTACTTTGTTCTGCTTTATCCTAATGACAGCTAGTTAGTTTTTTGTCTTGCTTTATCTTTATAACAATTGTTCTAATATAAAGAGATGTAGATCCCTTCAAAATCTATTTTTCTAATAATCAAAAACAAAATAACAAACAAATCAATAATATGACCCCACCCCTTAAAATTTCTTATTAAAAATATGAAAAGGACAATCAGTTGCAAGAAAAGGTGGCATTTCGTCTTTTGGTGTAAATCTGTTGGGGTTTTGCTACCTTCACAACTTAATCATCTGTAATTACATAAGCACTTTTTCAAGCTCTGGGGCTTTCACATGTCATACCCACAATGGGCGGAGCGTGGTGGACTATGTCATTGGTTCACAAAGCATTATACCAAGGGTAAAAGAGTTGGAAATAGGGAGCTGTCCTATAGAATTAAAATCTGATCATAGCCCTATTTATATAAAGCTTAGTATGAAAGACAATGTCCAGCAAAAAGCCTATACGCAGCCATACAAAAGGGGCAACCTTCAAGACAAAATTCTTATAACTGACGAGAATCAGAACACATTTAAAAGAATGCTGGAAAAACAGTTAAAGGAAATAAAAAATGTTAGCAGCCCAACTAAAAATCAAAGCATTATAGACAGCGACAAACTGATGACAATCATGCACAAGGCTCTCATAGATTGCAAAAAGGCTAAGGGTAGAAGAAGCTCCAAAAATAGCTTTCCAGCGAATCCATGGTACGACGAAGAGTGTAAGGTGGCTAAAAGGAGGCTGAAAATACCTGGCTGCGAACAAATATACAAAAAATTGTATGAAAAATTAGTAAGATCAAAAAAAGAGGAATACATGATAGTAAGAAGGAGGGAGCTAATCTTTCTTGGGAAACACAATCCAAAGGATTTTTGGAGAGAATTGCAGCAAACTAGAGGTACTACAGAAAATAATATTACGGACAATCAATGGCTAGAATACGCAAAAAAGTTGTATGAAAGAGACCAAGAAAGAACACACCCTCCGATAATTAATTCTAATGATAAGCTCTTCTCCACAAAGGATATCAAGGGTGGTATTAAAGCTTTGGCGGTGGGCAAGGCGCGAGATATTGATGGGTTACAAGCTAAATACTTGAAATGGGGATTAGAGCTCTTGGCACCACATATCAAAAAGATTTTCAATAGGGTCATTCAACATGGTTTCCCAACAAACTGGACCACGAGTGTTGTTATCCCTCTCCACAAGAGTGGAGATGTCAACAACCCGTCAAACTATCGCACCATAATGATTAACCCTCTTTTTGGGAAGCTCTTTGGGAGCATGGTGGAGCGAAGAATCAGTCGTTGGGCTGAGAAGGAGGGTAAGAGGGCGAAAGGGCAAGCAGGTTTCAGACCAAAACATTCTACTATTGACCACTGCATTACCCTCAGGCACATGGTTGAAAAAGTTTGGGATAAACAGGGTGGCGAGGTTTTCTGTTGCTTCGTTGACTTCAAAAAGGCTTTCGATACTGTCCCTAGAAATAAACTTTGGGACAGAATGGAACAACTTGGGATTCCAGTAAAATATAGGGCTGCTGTCCACAGGCTTTATGAGCAGGTGGGGGCCAAAATTAGAACAAAGGCAGGTCTTTCCGAGTGCTTTGGGAGTGACATTGGGGTCAAGCAGGGCTGCCCTTTGTCCCCTACTTTATTCGGGCTATACATAGACAAGTTAGAAGAATGGTTGGACAAACGGGGAGGTGATGGTGTTCTTTTGGCCACTTATGTGATCAAGTTGTTGTTGTATGCGGATGATCTTACTTTAATGGCAAATTCTGAAAATAGTCTTCAAGAGCACCTAAAAGCTTTGGAACTTTTCTGTCAAGATGTGGGGATGCAGGTCAACATCAGCAAGACCAAGGTCATGATATTTACGTTGAAAAGAGCCAAAAAACAAATAAATTTTGAGTTTGAGGGAAACACTTTGCAGGTGGTGAATGAATACAAATATTTGGGACTAGATTTTTGTAACAATCTCAATTGGGAGGCGTGTAGGACGAAAAGAATTCAAGGGGGTTGGAAAGCTCTTTACCTACTCCAAAATAGATGTAGGTCAGCTGAGCTATGGGATTGGAGAACAAAAAAGAAGCTTTTTGGGCTGCTTGTTACCCCGGTGGTTCTTTATGGTTGCGAAGTTTGGGGCAGCAGCACGTCAGCTGTAAAATGGAAACAAATAGAAAGACTTCAAAAACACTTAATCACAAGTAATTTCAAAATAAAAAATACGGTCCCTTATGAGATTGTTTTAGCTGAAGCTGGGGCCTTTCCAATGGAAATGGCAGCGTTAATTCGCTTATTAGGCTATTTGCAAAGAATAGAGAATATGGAAGAGCATCGTTGGCCCAAAATTGTGGTGGAAGAAGAATTAACTAGAAGGAAGAACACGTGGATGAAACAAAATGTCAAGTGGATGGGAAAATGGGGGATCAACATACAAGAGTGTCCAAGCAAAAAAGTCGAGATGAAAAGGTATGTAAAAGAGAAAGTCAAAAACACCATGTGGTTGAAGCAACTTGGCCGGAAGAGTGAGCACTATGTTCTGCATTTTAATCCTACTTGTGATCATGAACAAAAATTTTACATAGGGGCAGATATAAAATGGAAGGCTAAAATGTTGATAGCTCAATTGAGAACTAGCTCGCATCGTTTGAGATGCGAAACAGGCAGATGGAAAATACCCAAAGAGGGGTGGTCGGATAGAATCTGTTGTTTCTGCACTTCGGGTTTAGTGGAGACAGAGTGGCACTACGTTATGGAGTGCCAAGCTTATGAGGACATCCGATATTGTTACTCAGATTTGTTAAAAGTCAAATCATTAGCGGCTTTGTTTGAAGAGGAAAAGATTGATAAAACAGCAAGTTATTTGACCAAAATTCACAGTAGAAGAAACAAAATCAGCAAAGAGATTGAAAACAACAGCAGGTAGTTTGGTGCAGCGGTTTTGTTGTTTTGGCAAAGGCGGTTTTCCGGTTTTTATCTCTTGGGTCCCATAGACTGGCTGGTCTCGCGGACGTAATTAAAATCATTCATTCATTCATTCAACCTTCTTACATATTCGAGTTGTCAAAAGAAAATCTGTGGATATGTAATACGAATGGACAAGCGCCAGAAATGGATGATCATCATATCTTACGTACACAGATCTGCCATGTCACTGATTAAAATGCCACCATATGAAAACTTGACTGTCGGCAATATTCATTTCGAAAAACCACACTTTGGTTTCGCATAGAGAAACTAATCCACAGATATGACAAAATCAAATGGATTGCGCCACGGCCAACCACCCCCCTTAGTAATGATAACACCATGCCTTTATAAAACCTTCATCTCTAACTGTTAATACTTTCCCTGGGGCTACTGATAGCCGTCAAATCTTAATCCGTGCAAATCTTCCCTCGATCACGTATTTAGCTTGAAGACTTCACTGCATTCTTTCTTCATACCCACCAAGAACATCATCTCAGAGGTCAACATTCATCATCAACCTCAAAACCTTCAATTGTAAATGCTTTCACTTCGAATTTATTCACCACCGAGACTGACGGCTCATTCCAAGGCTAATAAGGCAATAGTTTGCAATATAACCCGTGTCTAGACCAGTCATAAAAATAGATCCATCTACTTTCCCGCGCCTATAATGTAGGAAACAAGAAAATGGATTTCAACCAACATCTTCCCATTCATAAAGTGTTTAAAGGGACAACATATCTTCACATTCACATCGATTGAGAGGAGCGTTTAAAAATCAAACAAGGTTTCACATTCATACTGAATAATGGAAGAGTTTAAATAGTCAATATATCTTCATATTCACACCGAATGATAGAAGAGTTTAAAGAGCCAATATATCTTCACATTCACGCTGAATAATAAATGAACTTAAATAGCAAAGAAGTCTTTACATTCACATTGAATGACGGAAGAGGTTAAAAAACCAACATGTCTTCAAATTCACATGTCTTTTGTACGTGTCTCCATCTTCCTCTTCAGAAGGGGGCTGCTCAGATTGTTGGTCAGGTCAAGAGAAATAGATGTTGTCATCCCCTTCGAAAGATAAGTAGGGAGGGGTGTTGGAGTCCTCCCCCTTAGGGTGTGTTGAAAATCAACACGGATGGTTCTTCTCGTGGAAATCTTGGCCATGCTGGTATTGGAGGTGTTGGACGGACTAGTTTTGGGATTGTTGAGTTTATCTTTTCTGTTTATAAGGGCTGGTATACTAACAATGTGATGGAGGCTCTTGCCATTTTGTGTGCCATGGAGCATAGTTGTGCTTTTGGGTGGAGACAAATCATTTGTGAATTAGACTCTCAGGTGGTGGTGAATTTGTTGAAGAGGCAGCAATTAGAGGATGCTAGTTGACAGTTGGCGATTATTATAAAACAGATTCTTAATCTCTATACTTCCTTAGATTATGTTTCTTTTTGTCATATTCTGCATGAATGGAATGGGGTTGCGGATTGTTTGGCTAAATGGGCTTCTGATCATTTGTATGATTGGAATATTGTGGATAAGGGTCAATTACCCCCGGAGTTGTCACAAAAGTTGGACCAATTAGTGGAGATGAATAGGGATGTGTAATCCCCTTGCTTTGTACTGCTTTTTTTGGTTTGAATAAATTTTTACCCCACTTTTAGTTTTAAAAATAGGCAAGATAAGGATAAGATGAAAAATATTAAATGTTTAATCTAGTCAGTTTAGGATCTAAAGTAACTCTTCGTAATTTCTAAGACCTCTATAAAAGAGGCAGATGTAACATTGTTTATGCAAGCAATGGAAGTACAATTATTTTGTGGTGCAGCAGCACATCATGTTAGTTGTTTTTGTCTTGCCTCTGTTCAATTACAATTATTTTGTGGTGCAGCAGCACATCATGTTAGTTGTTTTTGTCTTGCCTCTGTTCAATTACATGATGGGAAAGCTTAAAGAATCAATATGTTTTCACATTCACATCTAATGATAAACAAGACTAAAGAGTCAAGATATCTTCATGTCCACACCGAATGACAAAAGAATTTAAAGAATAAACAAATCTTCAAATTCACATTGAGTGAGGAAAGAACTTAAAAGAACTAACATGTCTTCCGATTCATACTAAACGACAAAAGAATTTAAAAAGTCAATATAACTTTATATTCATACGGAATGAAAAAACAACATATCTTCATGTTCACAAGAATGATAGAATAACTTAAAAATCCAACAGATACGTTTACACTAAATGATGGAAGAGCTTTAAGAGCCGGCAAATTTTGACGTTCCCACCGAATGATGGAAGACCTTAAAGAGTGCGTTCACACTGAGTGACAGCCATTCCTGTACGTCACCGAAGCCATGTAAGCATTGTTTTGATAGTTGGAAATGTAGGTGTCTTGTGATCGATTACAGGAGTCGCATTGAAAGGAGATCACGTACTCTCCACTGTATCTCTTTCAATCTTAAGTCTCATCAAACCAGCTGAGATCACCTACTCCATTATCCAGATCAGCAACAGCCATCCAAAAGAGCTGTAAAGTTTATTACATGTTCTTTGTTTTTGTTTTTTTATGATGGATTACTGATTTGAAATGTTGATTCAAAAATTTACACACAATCAAATTTAAAAGCAACAAAATTTCATCGATCAAAGAACAATCTTCCATTGTGACCTTTTTAAAACCAGATATCAGTTGAATATTAACTTGATTTATCTGAATATTAACTCAATTTGCATTTAGATCTAATCCTTTGGATATTGCCTTTTGACTTCCACTTACTGAGAATCTTGAAAGGTGAAACTTCCACTTTAATTTATGATGATATATCAGAAATCAGAAGCATATGCCGCATGGCTCGATTTACTGCAAGTCGACTCAGTTGCTTATCATGTTTGAACTAATAAATCTATATTGTTGCTGGTCCCAAAACATTTTGGGGGTATCACAATACGATACATGTACTAGTACTCCCATTATTAATTAATTGAAATTTAAAATTAAATGATTGTCTAAAATGTTGGATTTTATGTTTTTAAATATTTGACAAATTTTTAAATTAATTTAATGTATTAAATAAAAAGATTAATTATGAATGATATATGTAAATCTAAATTTAATGGTTTTATCATTGTATTTGATCATTTTAACTACTATATACTCATAATTTTATGGAGACTCTATTACTTGAAAGGGAAGATATTGTCAAATTTTCTATATGATTATTCTTTTATATATATTTAATCTATATATTTTTTCTTAAATAAATTAAATCTTTAATATTTCAAGAGCAATTTCAAATAGACAATCATTCTAAAATATTTTCTTGATAAACAAGATCAATTATCAAATTTAGGATGTGGTTGCATGTCATCATTTTGTTCATTTATGTGGATTTAAACAATTATAAAATCTACAAAATAATTGACCTTTAGGTTCATGAAAATTGATCAAATTTTACCTAATTTATTAGCCCTTGGGAAGCTTTTAATAATCTTCATTTGAACATTGAATGCTCACATTTAAGACAATTAGCAATTGAATTCATAGAAAATAGTTTTTTATTAGACTAAAATTTAGTTAAAGATAAATGTTTTTTTCATAATCAAGTCTTTTTTTTTTTTTTAGACTGCAGAAATCGGGTAGCATGACCCCCTATAAACTGCAGTGTGCCTGGTAAACTTTTTAACGTGACAGGCGGCGCTGGCGCGACACGCCCTCCGATACCACGAGACGGGGGACACTAGAACTCGTGACCAGCAGAGCCGCAACGGAATAACTTAGCCAACCGAGCTAGGGCCCCCGCCCTTCATAATCAAGTCTTTAATTACATTAAAGATATATATATATATATATATATATATGGATTACTTTAAGATGGAGACCACTACAATGGTTTTATATTTTTTGAAATAAAATTATGAGAAATTTCTTTGCAATATATTTATGTATTAAATTAATTGAAGCTCTTTCTCATTTTTTGTATATTCCATATTGAAACGAATGCAATACTTATCACAAAGCAATAGAAAATAAACTTTTTTACTCGCCTTAGATAATAATTTACCAAATCATCCACATAATTTATAAAATTTGTCTTCCGGAAACTAAGAAAAATGCTTCCTTATTTCACAAGTAAAGCTAGAATATAAATTCAAAATTGAGATCTATACTAATTTGATATCTAGGAATTATTTGTTGACATTATTTGAGACAATTGTTCTATTATTATAACATGCATTACATTTGGAATAAATGTAAGGGGTATTCGTAGATTTGACAATCTTCAAACTCTTGACATCATTGTGACAATGCGATCCTAGTAGTCTATATTGTTTATGTATTTTAATGTTCTATTTATAGTTAAATCTTATGTTTTATGGTTTGTTAGTGTCAAAGCCATTTTTAGGATGATTTTTTATTGGGCACCACATGCAAATAGAACTTGATTAGTTCACTATTTTTATTTCTTGTTTGTTTCATGCAAGTTCAATGTAATGTTAAAAGTTCCAGATAAATAGAGTGTATGCATTTTCTCACAATTGATTATTGTAGCTTGAATGTGTCTAGTTAATCTAGAATTTAAAAGCATGAGATACAAAAAATTTTGGAAACAAATATTTTTGTATGAAAATGATCTATCAAAATTGTTCTCAAATATAAAGTAAAAATGCAATTTATGATTTAATTATAAAAGGATGCTTCCAAATTTACTTGAAAAATAACAACAAATGACAAACTCAAATTAAAGCATGTCAATGACCTTAATATTTTATTATAAAATCTAGAATACTAGGATACATTAGAATTACCTCATCATGTTCTAAGAATATGCAAACCTTCCTAAATTACATCAATAACAAACAACTAATATCAACCCAATAAAATTGTGTGCATAAAATTATACCAATTTCTTCAATTTGTATCATTTTAAATCAAGTTCATCACTTACACATTATAAATATAATAAATTATCATAATTTTATAATGTATTCATTATAGTGGCTCGGGGAAAAACATAAAATGGCAATGAAGCATGAATTATAATTTTCTACTCTATTCATTCTATTAATAAGAGAAAAAATATAAATGGTAATAACACATTTAAATTATAATAGGATGTGGATATGTGAAAAATTTTGGGTGCCAAATAATTTTTAATGTATTGAAATGAAAAATTATTTATAAAAGTGAAGAAAAAAAATCCAATTACCTTTGTGTTATGTATTTCAACTACTTGAAATTGATCTTTTTTTCTTCTATTACGATCTATAATGCTTCTAATTATTCTAGTTCATAATCTTTTGAATTATAAATCGGTGATTGATAGCTACTAAGGAATAAGTAATCAAAATTCCACAATATATCATCTCTAATTTCCATAGAAACATTGCATCTAACCAAAACTTATAAAGTAAATAAGAAATTGGAAATATTTATTTTATTTTTTATATTTAAAATGGTATCTAGAAATTCATGATGTTCAAGTTGCCTGTGAAAAGAAAAGTGGCGGTAGAAGATTTATTAAGGGGAGTGGAGAATTCCATTGCAGTGGATAGTAATAGATAATAGTTTAGAAAGATTCAATAAGATTTCTCTAATAGCAAAGAAGTTATAAATTTTCTAAAAGAAAATTTGGATTTGGTTAAATATTAAGTATAGAATTGTCGAAAGTGACAAATTTCTTATCAAACATATTGTACATGATGATGTACATGCACTCCAAACTCTATGATATATGCAATTCAAACTCCCTAAAATGAATACACACCTTAAATGTTTGAAAATTGAGTGACTTCATTTACTTTAACTAGCTTTTTTTAGGTAGCTTAAGGATATCAATGTTTGATCCACACAAAAAATTTAGAAAACATGTTTGAAGTTATTCAGTTGATACTTTGTGGTGTGATTTTATGTCAGACTTTCAAGAAATTGAACAATATATCCAAGTACATGATGAAAAGAAAAAAAGTTCCCCATTGATATCTTTAATTTACATTCTAGACCAATCGAAAAATAGTGCATTGGCATTTGTCTTGTAAGAATATTTGACTCTAAAGATCTGTAATGAACTTGTTTACATTCGTAGAAAAGTAGATGGCATGATTTAATATGGTTCTTCAAATGCAAGTTATGAAAATGTCTACACTTACCCATACGATTCAAAGCATGTTAAAGCTTTCTCTTTCAAGAGAGTACATATTTTAATATTCTGCAAATTTTATGAAAAAATAGCCACTTAAATTTTAATAAGCTTTGATTTTTAGATGTTGATTTCTCGAAAATAGCAAACAAATCAATAAATATAACCCCACCTCTTAATTTTTTTTATTAAAAATATGAAAAGGGCAATGAATTGCAAGCACCTTTCTTCATATTTACAGTACTTACATATTTGAGTTGTCAAAAGAATTTCTGTGGATATGTTATAGGAATGGAGAAGTACCAGAAATGGGTGATCATCATATCTTACGTACACAGATCTGCCATGCCACTAATTAAAATGGCCACCATTTGAAAACTTGACAGCCGGCAATATTCATTTCGAAAAACCACACTTCGGTTTCGCACAGAGAAACTGATCCACAGATATGACAAAATCAAATGGATGGCGCCACGGCCAACCAGCCCCCTTAGTAATGATAACACCATACCTTTATAAAATCTTCATCCCTATCTGTTAATACTTTTCCTGGAGCTACTGATAGCCATCAAATCTTAATCCGTGCAATTCTTCCCTCGATCACGTGTTTAGCTTGAAGACTGCACTGCATTCTTTCTTCATACCCACCAAGAACATCATTCATCATCAACCTCAAAACCTTCAATTGTAAATGCTTTCACTTCGAATTTATTCACCACCAACACTGACGGCTCATTCCAAGGCTAATAAGGCGATTGTCGGCAAGATAACCCGTGTCTAGACCTGTCATAAAAATAGATTCATCTACTTTACCGCCCCTACAATGAACAAAACAAGAAAATGGATTTCAACCACATCTTCACATTCACACCAAATGATAGAAGAGCTTAAAAGAACCACGCAGTGAATGATAGGAGAGTTTAAAGAGTAAACAAGTTTTCACTTTCACATTGAATAATAGAAGAGTTTAAAGAGTCAACATGTCTTCAAGTTTACATTGAATGATGGAAGATCTTGAAGAATCAAAATGTCTTCATGTTCACATCAAATAATAGAAAAAAATTAAGAAATAACATGTCTTTAAGTTCAGACTGAATGATGAAAGAATTTAAAGAGTCAATATGTTTTTATGTTCACATCAAATCATGGAAAAGTTTAAAGAGCCAACACATCTTCAAGTTCATAGTGAATGATAAAAGAGCTGAAAGAATCAACATGTCTTCACATTCACACCAAATGACAAAAGAATTAAAAGAACAAACAAACCTTTGCATCCACACTGGATGATGAAAGAATTTAAAGAGCCAACATATCTGACATTAAATGGCAAAAGAATTTCAAAGAATTTCAAATTCACTCTAAATGATCGAAAAAAATTTAAAAACCCAACATATCTCATATTCACAATGAATGATGGAAGAACTTAAAGAATTGGCACATCATGTTCACACTGAATGGTAGAAGAACTTAAAAGAGCCAACACGCTTTCACGTTCACACCATATGATGGATGATTAAAGAACGCGTTCGCACCAAATGACAGCCAATCCCTTACGTCACCGAAGCCATGCAAGCATTGTTATAACAGCTGCAAATTTAATTCTCTTTTTACATAAACTTTTGTCAAAGCCAGATACCAGCTTTATATCAACTCAATGTGCCTTTACATTCAAATATTACCTCCGCGGACTATCAAGATATATAATTATATCTGTTATAAAGATTAATATTCTTGGACAAAGGTGGTCATGCCATCAAAGTAATATTGGTGCAAGATCATATTTTTCTATGCTTGAGTTTGGATTTCAACAAAAGTATCATTGCAAGAAGCAAATATGTGGCTACACCAAGCAATATCATTTATCAATTGATCAACAAAGCTGAAAACCAATTATGATCAAGTTGTCATTCAACTCAGACAAAATTGAAAATGCCAAAACTCAATCAAACTGAAACAAAAATGAGACAACTCCAACAAAATTGAAACACCATCTTTTTGGTTTGTCCGGATGCTCCTGCATCAAAGACAAATCTTGTAAATTTTAATTTTTTGAAATTGACAATTGTAGTGTGAATGTGTCCACTTAATCTAGAATTCAAAAGCATGCTCAATACAAAAAAAATTGTATGGGAATGATTCATCACAATTATTCTCTAAGATGGTGTAAAATGCAATATGATTTCATTGTGAAAATAACAACACATGGCATATTCAAATTGAAGCATGTCAATTATCAATCATTTATTATAAAATCTAGTATACAATAAAATGATCTCATCCTTCCTAAATTACATTACTAGCAAACAATTAAGGTAAACCCAAATAAAATTGCACCAACTTCTTTCATTTGTGTCATTTTAAATCAAATTTATCACTTACACATTAAATATATCTTAATTTATCATAATTTATAATGTATTCATTATATTGACTAAGGGCAAAACATAAAATGACAATGAAGCATAAATTGTAATTTTCTTGTCTATACATTCTATGGAAAGAGCAAAAATATAAATGGTAATAACACATTTAAATTATAGTAAAATATGAATATGTGAAAAATTTTAAGCACAAAATTTTTTTTAATAGATAAAATGAAAAATTATTTATAAAAATAAAGTGGAAAGACAATTCCAATTACCTTTGTGTTATTTTTTTCAACCAATTTTTAATTGATTTAATTTTCTTCTATAATGATCTATAATTTTCTAATTAATTTACTGTAAAATGCTTTAAATTATAAATTAATGATTGATATCTACAAGAGAAGGAACAAATAACAAAAATTCCACAATATGTTTTTACAAAATTTTAAAAGTTTAAACATATAACAAAATTATGTAAACTCATTACTATTACCTATATTTATAAGGCCAATTAAAAATATGGACAAGTTTTAAACTTTCCAAGTCAAGAGAATGTAGTGTCTCTAATTTCCATAGAAACATTGCATCCAACAAAAGCTTACAAATTAAACAAGAAAAATGAATATTTACAAATTAAGATTTGGGAATATTTATTTGATTTTCCTGTTTAAAATGGTACTTAGAAATTGATGATGTTCAAGTTGTCTATTAAAGCACAAGTTTTCTTGTAATGTCAAATATTCCTTTTGATTCTAAAGATCCACGATGAACTTGTTTCTGATTCATAGGTTTTTGTCATTAATAAGGCGAGTTGTCATAAATGCAACGGGCTAGATATGTAAGTGTGAAATCACCACAGTGTGCAATTTTACGAAACTACAAACATTCAAATAAAATTCAAGTTTTATCACCATTGTAATAGTGTTTTACAATGTTAATTTTATAGTGTTTGTGATGTAAGAGCTATAAAAACACTCAATTATGGGAAATTATTATACATTACCTTTTCAAAAACCCAAAGCCCAAACAGGAAGTGAATAGTCATAGCAGAAGATGAATAGATTTTACACTTTTACATTGAAAAGTATCAAACATTTTATAATGGACCTTTCTATAGATTTACACAATATTGGATAGGGAATGAGACAAAAAAAATTATGCTCATTTTTTAAGAATGAGAATATTTTTAGAATTTTGTGTCTATTTTATCCTTATAGTTTTGTATTATTCTTAAGTCTAATTTAATATTTATTCTTCAATTGCTCTTTATATCCTTGTAAAAAATAATTATTTACACGTAGATGTATGTAGTAAAGTTAAGCTCAAATTTTCTATTTAATTTTTTGTATGCCCTCTTCTTTACCTACATTCTTCCATAGCCTTGATGACCCTTCTTCCATAGCCTTGATGACCCTCTAATTTTACTCCACCTAAGGTTTCTCATTCTTTCTCCCTTTTCTTCCTTTTCCCTTTTTGTTTCCTTTCTATACTTTCTAGTCATAATATAGAAAATTGTGTAACCTCACAATTTCATGCTATTTTTTAACATGTTTTAACATTTTCTCCTCTAGTATGTTTCAAGTATTACTTGGACCTTGCCTTAGGAAATTTTCCCTCACCAAATTATTAAATTTCTACATCATAGTCATGTTCTACCTGCTGAACGTGGGATCATACATTTGATTTTGAGTAATTTTTGTAACATACTAATGTGACATGTGGACATCCACATGACATATATATGTCTATGGAATGTGCTAGCATCCCATAAATTTAAAAAATAAAAACAAACATTGTTACCACTTATTTTCCTAGTCTTGCTACTAGTAACACCCACTAGTCTATAAAATGCCTCACATGTTTAAATGTGATAGTTGAGCTTCTCTTTCCATTCTACTATACAAATTCATTTCAAATAAATTATGTTTTACAAATATCTCCCTCTCTCTTCTTGACTATTTTTTTGTTGTTGTTTATTTCTCCATTGTTGCAAATTCAAAGGGCTTAATTTTCACAAAGCATTGAGAAGGGTTGAATCTGTCAAAGACTTGGGGCATTTTCTACACTCTTCCTCTTCAACTTCTAAAACCACATATGGTAATATTAATCAAGATTTGTCTTTTTTTATATTCATGTTTATATGATTTATTTTATTTTATTTGTAAATATATAGGTGATTTCCCATGTCCTCTTCTTATTTAAATATTACGTACACACTAGGGTATTTATCCCCGTAAACTAGGGATACATACCTATAGATTTCATGTTCTCACTATTCTCTCAATTCTAAGATACACTTAGGATAGGACTACACACCCTTTTATTTTATTCTACATTATTGGCTACACGTGGAGGTAAAAAGACTAGAGGGGCTTGATAACTCTTGGAAAACTTCTGGGTATGTGTAGGATCATGATGGGGCAAAAAGTGGCAATATGATGGGTATGTGGCTGACGACATTTTTTTTACCCAAAATAGATGAAACAAAAAGGGTTTTTAAAGGAGATTCTTAGCTTTCCACCAATATAAATTATGTTTTACTTTGAATTTAATAAATAATTATTATTCATTTTCTATTCAAATTACGACTAAAGTCTTGATTGATAGACTGATTGAAAAACATCTATAGCTTTCAAACAGTATCACATTTTTTTAATCCAAAACATGCGTCACATTCTATGCTTCGCATACTATAGGATTAAAAAAAAAAGTTGAATTTCATGAAGTTTTGACCAATTAAGGTGGTCAGACATAAGAGTTTTTTATATTTTTAAAAAGTTGCAATAAAAAATTCATAATTAATTATTTACTTGGAAAAAAATTACAAAAAAGTATGTATCACATTGGGACATGAATCCTCTACTTATATCTAAAATATTGTAGAAAAATATTATCATTTTATTGTGGTTAGGGTGGTTAGACAAACACCTACTTCTTATTTTTTCCCTGAAATTTAAGTACTACTGCATTGAAATTTCAAATTTTCACCAAATAGATTTTATTTTTTTTAAACAAACCTAGTAGTTTAGAAACTACATTCAATTTACTACAAATTCTATTATTACATATTTTTGAAATAATATAGATAACTTATTCAAATTTTTACGTCAAGTTGCCTAACTCTGTTTTTTCTGATTTTTTTGCCACTTAAAGGCTTGTTTTTTCCATGATGATCCTGCATATACCCTCCTATGTAGCCTAAAAATTTCTTCTCTTTATCTAGCTAATATATTTTTTGGACCAAATTGATTGCATAAATTTTTTGTATTATTTATTTATTCTTTACCATTTTATTGTTTGTCATTAAATTTAAATATTTCTTCATATAAATCATTATTTATATGAATATTTTGTTACCTATATTTCTCCTATTTTATTCCTATATATGATTAGGTAGTTGTACTAGGATAATATGAACATTTTTTTATCAGGACCAATCTATTGCCTATCAAATTATAGGTAACTATATAATTTAAGGGCATGTTTTGTATGGATGAAAAAATGTCACATTGGTGTCTTAGCCAAGGAGCTCCAAATTATAGCTCTAGGTTCCATTTTACATTCTACTTACTATTTTAGCATTATTTTTTAGAAATTATTTTTCAATTTCAATATTTCTATATATTTCTAATTTCTTGTAACTTTGTGGTTGAAAGAAAATATTTATTTTGAAAATTAAAACATCCTAGGGGAAATTGTTATTTTTTTAAACTGAAATAATAGAAAAAATATCAAATTCTCAAATAATAGATTCTTCTCAGGTTAATGTAGATAGAACAATTTAATTTATAAAGATATAAGTTTTCTAATTTAAATCAAATATCTATATTACACTAGTTAAAAGTACTAAAAATCCAACAAAACTCCCAAGATACAATGGATCTATCCCTCTCAAACATAGAGGAAAATTACTATCACACTCACATTGTTGAAAACTCATTCATTTACTCATTACGTGAGTCAAAAAAATAATCATAGTGACCAATTTACTTGCCAATACTTTTTTGGTGTCTCTACTAGGGATCAAAGTTTCAATGTTTTTCTTTTCAAACATATCAAGGAACCTCCCTAGAATGGAGTTTGGAGACTTTATAAAAATAATATACTTGGTGCTTTCATTTTTCTAAATTATATTATGTTGTTGGCTTTACCAATTCCATGGGAAAACCATTCGATCCTCTACCATCACCTTGATATAGCAATTGATCTTCCTTCAAGTTTCAGGATGAATTTTTTTAAATCCTTTAGAGAAAAATTATAGGATGCTAATAATAATAATTGAGTCTTTACCATGGCATGTGGTATTCTAGAACTTGGTGAAGAGAATTTCTTCAAAAAATAAATTGTTGAAATCATCATTAGGCCTTCTATTGATTTGTTCTTAGACTTGAAAGGTGGATATTTTAGAGGTTAAGATAGCTTGATGAATAAATTTTTGGAGATATTAAATCATGAGTTAAAGATGTATTTGCATTAGTGCTCCAAATTTTATAACTGAAAAGAAATAAGACAAAAATATGAGAGAGTTTGTATCCCATTTCATAGGTTATTAATGTTTATTCCTTGTGTTTGGTCAAACAAGCTTAAATACCCACCTTTTTATTTTATTGTTGCCATGCATCCTAAAATTATTTTTTTCCTAGTATATCAAATGAAGTTTTCAAACATGCTCTTAATGTCCTAAGTACAAAAAAATAGTGGAACTTGTTGTAAAGAGAAAATTATTTTATTTGGAATATTCTCAATATTATTAATAAATATTTAAAAAACAAGTTCAAATGCATTGAGACTTGATAAATAAAGAAAAAATAGTTGGTGTGAATGGGGTTATTTCCTAACTAGTTATTAGTGAGGACCTATTCACATTTTTATAAGTTTACTTAGGAGTTAAGTTTCCTAGTTGTCATTTCTAGAAGTTACTTATAATGGGGCCATGTCTCATTATTTTCTTTTAGTTATCTAGGCATTTAATAATTCTCTCATGCATTTAATATTTGCATTGAGAATTTAATGCTTGTTTCCTAGGTTGTTATGACTTAGTTGTCTCATGTGATAGGATTAAGACATTTGTCATGATCTTGTCTAATCCTATCTCATTCCTTGCCTATATAAGCAAGGATTCATATTACATTGTATCAATCCAAGCAAGCCCAGTTGAGTGTTGTGTAAGTCCAATATATCTTTGCAATATTGAGTATTGCATATTGACCACATCTTGCATCCATTGTTGCAATTTCATGTTCTTGCTTTCCCCTCTTGTGGAAGGTTGTTGGTTTTTGTAGATGATCCTAGAGGCTTCAGTCCTTGAATGACTCAAACATGTTCTATGAGTTGTGTCTCAGCTCCTACATGGTATTAGAGCTTTAGAAATGCAAAACCCCTTCTCAAATATGAGGGTGATTTGAGCTTGATCTTTTGCAAGGTGCATCTTGGATTAAAAAAATGGCATATATATTTTTCCTTGTGTATTTTTGAGAAAAATGATTTCTAGATTTTGTTCAAAACCACAAAATAACATTTGGGTATCTACTAGATTTTGCAGATAGTGAGCAGATTTTGCAAAAAAAAACTATCAAATAGCCTAGCGCAACTATTTTTCATGTAGGTGAAGTTTTTTTTTTTTACCATATCACATGTTC
The DNA here is from genome assembly GCA_007258455.2 of Sequoia sempervirens. Taxonomy (NCBI): domain Eukaryota; kingdom Viridiplantae; phylum Streptophyta; class Pinopsida; order Cupressales; family Cupressaceae; genus Sequoia; species Sequoia sempervirens. Next base: position 314,697,176 of record VDFB02000003.1, on the reverse strand, counting down.
TAATTTTTGGATTCAAAAATGCTTTTTGCGTTTTGTTGGTAGCATCAAAATATTATCTGGGTATCCATTATTTTCTGCATACATCCAACAAATTTTTCAAAAATCAAATCAAAAGGGTTGTGTCTATTGACAATCAACGTACAAAATTTACCCTTTTTTAAAAAAATCATAATTTTTCACCATGATGTCCATTTTTGGTAAATGAGATATTAACAAAAACCTAGTTTCGAGCACTTCACAGTAGAGTAGGCCATTTTTTAGATTTTTTCATCTACATAGATCTAAGGTCATTTTTATTCATGGAGGCAGATGTGAACATTCATCAGTGCATGCACTATTTCCTTTTTTGTGTGCATTAGGTTTGCATTTTCCCTATACCTCATTTTAGTTCCAGATCGTTTTTCAATTGATTATTGCTTCATAGATTTGAGGATTGTGCGATATGGTGGGTGTTCTAGTGTTCCTTGGAATTGGGTCTACTGTTGAATTTTCATGATTCCAACTTGAGTCCTTGAGTGACTCTAATATGGTTTCTAGAAAATAGAATTATCTTTCCTTTGCTTGACGAATTAAGGATTTCATTGTTACTTCAGAGTGTGCTTCTAGTGCTTCTTTGTAGCAGGTTATCTAATTATGGGGGGACTATATAGTCTCTCTTATCATCCTTTACAAGTGTGGATAGAGATTGATTGGACTTGTGTTGGATTCACTGAGGGGGCTCTAAATGATCTCTCCTTCTTTGTCTCTCTTATGGGGGTATTTTTTATCAAATGAGGTTTTTTCCTCTTATTTTTTATGGAGAGAATTATTATATTTCATCTCTCTTTTGGGGAGGAGTTTTCTCCCACTAGGTTTTCTCCTTTTCTCTAGTTGAGAGATATTTCTTTGCATTGCACTTGTACATGGGTACTATTGTCACCTAGAATTGCACCTTGCGCAAAGTTTGTAAAACTAAGCTTTCTAGAGTAACATGGGATCATCTCAAGGCTGTGGGTCACCTATAATTGAAATGAACCTCTGGAGAAGGTCGGCTTCCTTTGGTATCACCTAGACTACTGATTCTTTGAAGGGAAAGGGATAAGGAGAATATATTGAAAGTAAAACTAACTCTATGGTGATACACCGAATTAATGAGAAATCAAAAATGAAAACAGGATGAAACACACTAAAGAAAACTAGACTGTTGTTTCACCTACTCAACATCACCCCATTCAACTTTATGCATCACTCTTGGCAGGTTTGATCCACATACATATCTCAAGAAGGAAGGAACTATCTTCACAACTAAGTGGTATGAATGCAAATTTGGTAAAACATTGTTAAAAATACATACATAAGCTAAAATATAGAAAATGAGAGTGGTACGGGCATTAATACTTGTTTTCAAGATGAAGTATGTTTTACATTCCAAAATTTTAGTTGAGTTACAAAAACATACACTAGTTGAGAAAGGATTGACGAAAAAATCACTAACTCCCTTGAATGCATATTTTGAACTATTTACAAAAAGGCAAAAAATGCCTTATATATAGACAATATCAGCCCTCTTAGGGCTTACAAAATATCGGGTGCAGAAAGATCAATCTTCAGATCTTTTTTATTGAAATTAATGTTGAAGCATGCGTGTCCCCATTGTGTGTGTCGGTGAAGAGCTACCCTCAAAGAAGCCCTATGATATTTCGTAGCTACCGCATTCATTGATCCATCGTGTCCTGTTTAGCTACTTTGGCTGCATCTTGAATGCCTTGAGCTTGCAACAGATACACATCACTTGTTATCCTGTTGATGTTCTTTAGACTTTTTGGTTTACCCTCAGATCTCTCTGATTGGTTGAGTAAATTCCATGCAACCTCTTTGGTTAGTCAAAACTCCTTTGATCAGAATCTCATCTCGGTGAGACACTGGAAGTGTCTCACCGATGCAATTATTCCCTCCTGAAGCTATCGGCGTAACATGGAGCTATGGCTGAGAGCTTATGGCAAGCTCATTTCATTTACCCCAAGCTTGCTTTTCTCCTTCGGGCTAGAGCTCCTTTGGTAAGACACTATCAAGTCGGGAAGACATCTTAGCGAGGCTATCATTTTGTTGATGCTCTTCTTCGTTGGGACCTTGGCCCGTCGACCAAACTTCATATTGAGCATCTTTTGCCATATCGGCATCTCTCGTTGTTGCCAAGACATACTCCATTCGCTGAGACTCTATATCAAAGTCTCCTTGCTTTGTCGAAAGTTCACTTTGAGTTCAAAGAGAGCTTGCTTGGTCGGCAAGACATCCTGTCGACCCCACTCTCATTCTGCCCGAGCTCTTCTTTTCCTTCACTGAGACTCCTGCCGGTCAGGAAGAGGTCCTCCTAAACTCCAAATGTTATGCTAAAGACCCCTCATTTTGGGGAGACCTTGTTGTCGGCCAAACCTGTCCCGAAACATGCTTCCTTTTGATTATCGGGAAGACCCTGTGGCCTCGACGAGACCTCCTAGCGAAGCCTGCTTGCTTTGCCGAGATCTCCTAACTTCGGTGAGACATCTTCGATCGGTGAGACCTCACATAGACTGCATTTGCTACACCAAAAGGCCTCATGCATTCAAAGTCGCCAAGACAAGGCAATTGTTATGCTGACAAGGATCCTTCATTATTTTCCCATCGGCAAGACCGAAGGTCACTCACCGAGACCTTACGGCGATCACCCCAACCTACACCAATGAGCACATCCATCCGCCACCAATTGATGAGACAAAAGTGAACTCATGTTGATACGATGCACTCTGTTCCTCTAGTCGGCGAGACAAGAAATCCTCGCTGAGACATAATGCCGACATCGCCTAGCTCCGCTGATGAACCACCATATACATAGTCAGGGGAACATTTTGAGATCAGTAAGACGTAACCTCGACAGCTAAGACATGCTGATAGAAGCTTCTACGGTCTCCAAAACAATAGAACCATCCTACCGAATGAAGAATGCAAAAGACCTGTGATCGTCGTGACACTCCTGGGGTCTTGGTGACTCTGTCCTTAGAAGATTTTCATGCTGAACCAAAACAAGGCAGGATTCTTCACTAAATTCCCCATGACCTAGCATCAAATTCATGACCTTTTCCCTAGGCTGAATACTTCATTTGGTCTCCTCAAACCTGTTAACACAATTTGCTTTGCCTGATTGAGCCAGAGGGTGAAAATTTAGGCAACAATTCTAGTGACTTTTGCGGGATGTTTGCCTGCTAAACATGAGAACTAGTGACTGGGCTTATCAATTGGGCATGGAGTCATTAGAAGGCTCAGAAAACAAACAAAATATCAATCTTGCACATGGCCTCAACCTCATGAGGTCCACGGGTCATAACCGGTTTGAAAAAAATGAAACAAGGGAAAACGATGGAGAAAAATACCGCGTTAAAATAGCATTCAGGGGATGGAGCAAAAAAGAAAACAAACGAACCATAGTACAAAGCACTTATTGAAAACATAACACCTAACTAGATATGTACAAAAGGGGAACCCCATCAGATTTGAAAATAGGGCTTAAGGTGTATCCCATTGACTGGGATAGGAAGCACTTCCCCGTCCATTATAGCCAGCTGATAAGCATTGTGCTCCTTGCAATCTCTGACAATGAATGGGCCCATCCACATGTTGTCAAACTTGGTGTGATGGCCTGGCCTACTTTTCAGAACATCCCATTTGAGCACAAGGTCTCCTACCTTGAAAACCTTTTATGTAGCCTTCTTGTCAAAAGTTCTTTTCGTTTGGAGCTAATGATACTCCAAAGATTTCATTGCTCTGTCCCTTGATTCCTCGAGTTCCATGAGCTCTGAATACCTCACAGATATGGGGTTCTGCTCCTCAAACATCTCCAACTGGCAAACAATATCAAGAGCTGGAAGCTCCATGGATAGTGGCAATCTTGCCTCTTTGCCATAGACCAACATATATGGCGAGTTACCAACAGACCTCTTAAGGGTCACTCTGTCTGCCCAAAGTGCATTCTTTAAACTGATGTGCCAGGTCCTTTCATTATCCTCTATAGTTCTTTTAATAATTTTAGTGAGGTTCTTATTCATGCTCTCAGCTAGGCCATTACCTTGAGGGTAATAATTTGAAGATGTGCTCAAATGAATGCCATGCTTAATGGCCTAGTCAGTTACCCTTAGACCCGTGAATGCAAGGGCATTATCAGATATGATGGAGTCAACTCCAAACCTGGTGACTATATCTTCATAGAAGTTCAACACTGAGGATTCTTTTGCTTCCTTCAATGCAACTGCTTTTGTCCACCTTGTAAAATATTCAGTGGCTACAAGTACTCATTTGTGACTAGCACTGGAAGGTGGATTTATTGGTCCAATAAAATCAATGCCCCATCTCATGAAGGGCTGCTCTACTTGAATTGGATGCAGGGGCATAGCAGGAAGCTTTTCCTTTCCTGAAAACAGAGCACATTTGATGCACTTTCTTGACTAGGCATACGCATCCTTGAACAAGCTGGGCTAGTAGTAACCAGCTCTCATGACCTTCCAGGCAGTAGTTCTGGGAGCAAAGTGACCTCCTGTAGCTCCATCATGAAACTCATGAAGCACTTTTTCAATTTGGTCACTGTGAATGCATCTTAACAGGACACCATTGGGATCCTTTTTAAAAAGAACATTGCCCATCAGCACATATGGTATGGACTACAGTCTAAAGTATCTTCTTTTGGCTCTGTTCAGACCTAATGGACATTGACCAGTTTGTAGAAATTGGGTCATATCTTGAACCCAATTAGTTATCCCCGTGGGCACATCATCTTGGGCATTCTGAGGCTCATTTGTATTGGCAAGCACAACATCTTTTTCTAGTTCACTTTCACTACTCGACCCTGAAGCAAGCTGTTCACAAAGACCTTTACCTCTAACTAGCTTGGTGATCTTAATATCTACATCATACTCCATGACCTTAGTGATCCACCCTACTCTTTTTTCATTTAGATCCTTATTCAACAGAAATTCCTTCACTTGAGTGTGCAACCAGAATATGAACCTTATTGTTAGAAAGCAAAGGTTTAAACTTCTTTAGACTTCTAATCACAGAGAGAACGTGCTTTTCAACAAATGTATACCTGTCTTCGTAATCAGCAAGTATTTGGCTAAAGAAGGCTATGGGTTGTTCCAAATTGTCACTGTTCTTCTGAACCAGCACAGCAGAGATTGAACCACTACTACCAAAAGCATATAAAAAGAAGTCTTTAGAGAAGTATGGGTTTACCAATGTCGAAGCATATGCTAATGCCTCCTTGATTTCTCCAAAACTATGCTTTGCCTCCTTTGTCCAACTAAAGACTGCATTCTTCTTTAACATGGTTGTTAAAGGTTGTAGCAGGTTCCCCACATCTGGGATGAACCTTCTTAGAAATTTGATCTGTCCCAGAAAGCTCTGTAGACCCTTCTTGTGATTAGGCAGCGGCAACTCAAGTATGGCTCTGACTCTTTCAGGGTTAATAGTGATTCCCTGCTTTGACACTATGTGTCCTAATAATTTCCCTTCATGGACAACAAAGATACTCTTCTTTGGATTGAGGGAGATACCGAACTCTCTATATTTTTCAAACACTTGCCTAAGATGTAACAAATGTTTGTTAGCATTCTTGGAATATACTGTAATATCATCTAGGTAAATTAGTATAATCTTGTTGATCAAACTTTGAAATGCCATGTCCATGGCCCTCTGAAATGTGCCACCAGCATTGGACAAACCAAAAGGCATCCTTTTATATGCCATGGTGACCCACTTAGTTGTGAAAGCGGTTTTAAACTGGTCTTCCTCTTTAACCAGTACTTGATTATAGCCTGAAAAACCATCCAATAAGGAAAATCTTTTAGAGCCAGCAACTTCTTGTAATATTTGTTCCATGGAGGGTAGTGGGTAGTGGTCTTTTAGAGAGGATCAGTTAAGATCCCTAAAGTCTGCACAAAGCCTTATCTCACCACTTTTCTTTCTAACCGGTACAAGATTAGAAACCCATGAAGTGTGCTTGATAGGGAAGACAATACCCCCCTCAACTAGTTTAGTTAGCTCCTTAATCATTAGGGGCTCAAGTTTAGGATTCAAGGGCCTTTGTTTTTTCCTTACTGGCTTAGCATCCGGCTCTAACTCAATTGTGTGTTGAGCAATGTGGGGATCAAACCCTTTCAAATACAAATATTCCAAAGCAAAAACATCATAAAATTCTTTGCATAAAGCAACAAAAGCTTGTTTATCTTTAGGTGAACAAATTTTTCCTATCTTAAGGAGCTTACCTTTGAAGATCTCTAGCTCTTCATAGTGTTCTTGTTTGATCTACAAGCCAGCTTTACCCTTTTTGAGCTGAGCATTAGTACTAAAAATTGACTCTAAGGTAACAAGGCCTTGGGTAATTTATTTGTCTTTAGCTGTATGACTTGATCACCATACTGTTGCTTGAGTTTTGCTTGATTCACCATGGAGAACTGGTCTTCTTCGAGCAAAAAAGAGAGGATATGTTCATCACTATCAAAGACTTGCCAGTGAATGTTGTTGTCAGGAATTGATGGTCTGACTATGACCTTCACATACTACTGTACCTTCTCTTTTCTAATATCTCATGGAATATCAAACTGTGCTCCAATGGATGCAATCCTGTTAGCATGCTTGTTCTAATTTCTTGGAATAGACACTAAGTTAAAGGCATCAAAAACCTCAAGCATGTCCCACACTCTATTTCTATAAGACTTTAATGTGTCATTTTTAGCAACATTCATGCCTCTTACTTGATTAACAACTAATTTTTTGTCCCCATAGACTTTCAAGCTGGTTATTCCTCTCTTCCTTGCCCATTCTAGACCTTGGACAAGGCCTTCATACTTAGCAGTGTTATTGGAGCATGAAAAAGCAAAACGGAATGCAAAGTAGTACCTATCACCTTGTGGAGAAATCAACATTGCACCTCCTCCTACCCCATTCTTACTTTTGGAACCATCGAAGAACATCTCCCAAAGTCCATTTAGTGGTTGCAACAACTGATCTGCATCTTTCTCCAAGTTTGGAATTTATGTGTTAGGCTCAAGAATGATATAGTTTCCCATACCAGCATCTTGGATAAGATCCTCAGGACTGTCCAATACATTTTCAACTGCCCATTCATGCAGCAGCACGTTAGGAACAACTTCTGATTGGAGTTGTTGTGCGGCAGTCAGTTCATTGTCAGTAGAAGCAACATAATTTGCATTTGCAGTAGGAGCAGTGTTGATGGGACTTGGGTTATATGGCTCAATGTGATCCTTGGCAAACTGCTTAGATTTAATGGTGACCTTGGTTCCATATCTTGTTCTAAATAACATATGTGACCAATCAGTTGACACATAACCACCTATCTTGGTTGTAAAGTCTCTTGACAGGCATAAGGAAAAGAAAGGTGGAAGGTTTATGACACATATGTCTTGAGGAACTGAAAAATTTGGACAAGCATGGAAAGTGAGACTTGAATCCTTGATAATACCTAAAGTATTAACCGAAGTACCATCTAATTGGATCACTCCCTTCTCTGAAGGTTTGTATTTTAGTCCAAGCTTGTTAGCAATCTGCTTTGGCATCACAAAGCTACTAGCTCCACTATCTACCATTCAGTTATGAACTAGCTTATCACCAATAATCACTGACACATAGAAGGGGGGTGGTTTGATTTCTTTTCCTACCTCTTTAATGGACTGCTTATCACTTTCTTGAGTATTATTTGTCAAAACAGTCCTATCTTGACCTAATGGGGATTCAGACTCACCTAATAACTTAAGATTTGATAAGGCTGAACATAGAATATCCTTTTGACCAAGGATGACCAATGAATCCCACATAGACATCGTCACATTTTTCCTTTTCATACTATCAAGAATATTAAAAGGTACAACTGGGTTTACTTTATTGTGTACCTTTACACCAGTGTGATCAACTTGTAAGCATGGCTGCTCTTTAACTGGGAGTTAATGATTTCCTTGCAAAACACTAGTCACTCAAGATGCAGATGGTTCCAGAGCTGATGCCTTTCCTTTGTAGGCTGTAGGATCGAGCTCAAATTCTCTCTTCTTTGCTCTCGTATTAACCGCAACAGGAGAACTATCCACATTCAATCCACAAAACTCTTCACCCTGCCAGTTGAGTAGAGTAGCATCATTTGTAAACTGATCTTGGTGTTGTGGAGATGACTCATTAGGTGAATGTTGTTGTGAGCTTGAGGCATTCTACACCATAAGTGCCTGATTGATGAGTCCATTTGAGCAAGTGTTCTGATTGTGGGGCTGATTGCAAGGGTAGCACCATTCATAATCTACAGCTAAATTATTTTGAGTAGGAACTAGGTCTTTGACTACACTAACAGGTGTTGGAGCATAGGCCCGACAGGTCTTGTGTTCACATTATGTCTTGTGCCTTGATAATTGCCCTGATAAGCTTGTCTCTTACCTTGGAATTGTTGTTGTTGACCTTGAAAGGCTGGCTTGAGGCCTGATTCTGCTATTGATAAGGCCTAGAATAGGTCTGTTGTTTTTCCAAGTTCACCAACTTGTTGCCAAATATTTGTAAAAGACTTTTGATCTCTTGTAGTTCCTGTGATGAGCCTAAAGCAGCACTCTCTTGTCTATTAATGGCTGGAATAGCAGCTGGCAGTGTTGGTATAGCTGGTAGAGGTGTGAAGGGAGGTATTTGCAAAGGAATGTTTGCATGAATTTCTAGGAATATTGGCATTGGTGGCCTAGGAGCGAGTTTTCCTACTTGTATCAAGTTGTTTTCAGCTTTGATAGCTATTTCAAAGGTGTCTGGTAGAGAGACCCCTCCCATTGACTGTATCATGATAGCTATGTCATTGTTCAGAGCCCTTAGAAAATATAAAAATGTGTATTCTAGAGGTGGCCTCACCATTGTAGGGATTCTATCCCAAGTTCTCTGAAATCTAAAGTTGAAAGCATTCATTTGCTCTTGTGGAGCCCTCTTGATTGTAGTCAATTGCTCCAGTAGAGACAAGTTGTCAGACCTGTCTTGGAATTGCTTATGCAACTTATCTCCAAATTCATCCCATGTTGCAATTGAACTAACTGGTAGGCTCCTATACCACTGTACAGCTCTTCCTTTTAGTGAAGCAGCTAGTAGTTTCACTGCAACGTCCTCTTGGGTTATTTGGTGGACTCTGCATAACGAAACCACATCTCTCATGTGTTTAATTGGGTTAGTTTGGTCTTCCCCTATAAAAATTGGCAGATTCTTCAAGGCTGCCATTGGGATATCATTGTGTTGAGCCAAGTTCAAAGGAATCCCTCCGTTGAAAGCGACAAAAGGTTGATTCCTTGGAGCGGCCATTGGAGGTGGCCGTGGTGGATTTACTAGTATTCTAGATGAAGCCAAGAATGGGACAACAATGTGTGACCCCATAGATGGAGGAGTAGACTGAGTTCTTCTAGAATAGATAATTGTTGTTCCTCTTTTTTCTGTTGCTCTGCCTTTCCTTCTTGGCGGTGACAGCTGCAAATATTCAAAGGGACCTGAGCTGCCTCTAGTCTAAACTTTTCTCATAAACTGAAGAAGGCATTGATTTTTGGAGCTCTTTCCTCTTTATGGAGTCACCAAGTATGCCAAAGGACTTCTATAAAGCCTGAAATTCACTGGTTGCATACTAAACCAGCAATTCAATCTAGTTCACTGTCCCACCAGGCATGCCAGAAACTGTTGTCACCAAGAATTGCACCCTACACAAAGTTTGTAAAACTGAGCTTTCTAGAGCAACATGGGATCATCTCAAGGTTGTGGGTCACCTATAATTGAAATGAACCTCTGGAGAAGGCCGGATTTCTTTGGTATCACCTAGACTATTGATTCTTTGAAGGGAAAGGGATAAGGAGAATATATTGAAAGTAAAACTAACTCTATGGTGATACACCAAATTAATGAGAAATAAAAAATGAAAATAGGATGAAACACACTGAAGAAAACTAGACTGCTGCTATTTCACCTACTCAACATCACCCCATTCAACTTTATGCATCACTCTTGGCAGGTTTGATCCACATACATATCTCAAGAAGGAAGGAACTGTCTTCACAACTCAGTGGTATGAATGCAAATTTGGTAAAACACTGTTAAAAATACATACATAACCTAACATATAGAAAATGAGAGTGGTACGGGCATTAATACTTGTTTTCAAGATGAACTCTATTTTGCATTCCAAAATTGTAGTTGAGTTACAGAAACATACACTAATTGAGAAAGGATTGACGAAATAATCACTAACTCCCTTGAATGAATAATTTGAACTATTTACAAAAAGGAATAAAATGCCTTATATACAAACAATGTCGGCCCTCTTAGGGCTTACAAAATATTAGGTCTAGAAAGATCGATCTTCAGATCTTTTTGATTGAAAATAATGTTGAAGCCTGCATGTCCCCACTATGTGTGTCAGTGAAGAGCTACCCTCATAGAAGCCCTCTGATATTTCATAGCTACCGCATTCATTGATCCATCCTGTCCTATTTAGCTACTTCGGCTGCATCTTGAATGCCCTGAGCTTGCAACAGATACACATCGCTTGTTATCCTGTTGACGTTCTTTAGACTGTCATGGTTTACCCTCAAATCTCTCTAATTGGTTGAGTAAATTCCACGCAGCCTCTTTGGTCAGTCAAAACTCCTTTGATTAGAATCACATATCGGCGAGACACTGGAAGTGTCTCACCAATGTGATTATGCCCTCCTGAAGCTATTGGCATAACATGGAGCTATCGCTGAGAGCTTATGGTGAGCTCATTTCATTTACCCTGAGCTTGCTTTTCTCCTCCAGGCTCAAGCTCCTTCGGCAAGACACTATCGAGTCAGGAAGACATCTTAGTGAGGTTGTCATTTTTCCGATGCTCTTCTTCATTGGGACCTTGGTATGTCGGCCAGACTTCATACCGAGCATCTTCTGCCATATCAAAATCTCTCGTTGTCGCTGAGACATACTCCATTCACTGAGACTCTATATCGAAGTCTCCCTACTTTGCCGAAAGTTCACTTTGAGTTCGGAGAGAGCTTGCTTGGTCGGCAAGACATCCTGCCGACCCCACCCTTATTATGTCCGAGCTCTTCTTTTCCTTCGCTGAGACTCCCATCTATCGGGAAGAGGTCCTCCTGAACTCCAAATGTTATTCTGAAGGCCCCTCGTTTCGGGGAGACCTTGTTGTTGGCCAGACCTATCCTGAAACATGCTTCCTTTTGATTATTGGGGAGACCCTATGGCCTCGGCGAGACCTCCTAGCAAAGCTCACTTTCTTTGTCGAGATCTCTTGACTTTGGTGAGACATCTTCGATCAGTGAGACCTCACATAGACTGCATTTGCTACACCGAAAGGCCTCATGCATTCAAAGTCACCAAGACAAGGCAATTCTTATGCCGACAAGGATCCTTCATTATTTTCCCATTGGCAAGACCGAAGGTCACTCACCGAGACCTTATGGTGATCACCCCAATCTACACCAATGATCACATCCATCCGCCACCGATCGATGAGACAAAAGTGAACTCATGTCGATACGATGCACTCTGTTCCTCCAGTCGGCGAGACAAGAAATCCTCGCTGAGAAATAATGTCGACATCGCCTAGCTTCGTCGATGAACCACCACATACATAGTCAGGGGAACATGTTGAGATTGATAAGATGCAATCTCGAAAGCTAAGACATATGTTGATAGAAGCTTCTACAGTTGCCAAAACAATAGAACTGTCCTGCCGAATGAAGAATGCAAAAGACCTGTGATCGCCGTGACACTCCTGGGGTCTTGGTTACTCTGTCCTTAGAATATTTTCATGCCAAACCAGAACAAGGCAGGCTTCTTCACTGAATTCCACATGACCTAGCATCATATTCATGACCTTTTCCCTAGGCCGAATACTTCATTTGGCCTCCTTGAACCTGTTAACACAATTTTCTTTGCCTAATTGAGCCAAAGGGTGAAAATTTAGGCAACAAGTACCTAACATGGCCTCATAGTCAGGACCCATCTTTGTGTCATTTTCACGATAAGTACACTTCCTAATTTTCACTTATGGGGGGTGTTGGTGTGAATGGTGTTATTTCCTAACTAGTTAAATTAGTGAGGACCTATCCAAATTGTTATAAGTTTACTTAGGAGTTAAGTTTCCTAGTTGTCATTTCTACAAGTTAGTTATAATGGGCCCATGTCGAGCATTATTTACTTTTAGTTATCGATGCCTTTAATAATTCTCTCATGCATTTAATATTTACATTGAGAATTTAATGCTTGTGTCCTAGCTTGTTGTAGTGTCAAGAAATGTCATCTGTTACATTTTCACACTTGTTTGGCCCACCCTTGTGAACTAAACTAACTTATTTGTGCCTTATTTAGGGTGTGTTAAAGTGTTGTACCACACTTTCACATTAATATAGGGTTTCATTAATTAATTAGGATTCTTTATGCCTTCTTTGGCCTTATTTTGCACGTCTAGAAGCCTCATTTAATCCATCTTTCTGAGGATAATCCTGACACATATATAATGACCAATCATAAATTAATGTTTTTGAATTGGGTGGCTTAGATTTAGTGATCTAGGACTCATACGCCACCTTGGGCATATGGGTCTCACCTAGGTTTTAAGGCCTGATCCTAATTTCACATGAATCTAAGCATTTCTTGAAAAATGTGTCCCATAGCCTAGCCTAATGGGACTCATATGCCACTTTTTGTGTATGAGTCTCATGTGGCTTAAAATTAAATTAAATTCAAATTCTTGGTGGTATTTTATTCTCTTGGATCTGATGTCAACTTGTAGTGTTGTAATTTTGGGAAATTTGGCATAAGCAAGTATAAATACAAGGTTATTTCATTCATTTTTCTCCTAGCAAGTTGAATAATCATCCTTATAGAAAAATTGGAGATCACAAGAGAATTCAAGAGTCTTCAAGAGCTTATTTTTAAGTGTTTTGGAGCATTATTCAAGTATCAAGCATCATGTTTGTTTTTGAGCTAACAATTGTGATGTAGGGCTTCATTATTCAAGCAAGCATTCAATTCAAGATACATATCATTCAAGCAAGATTCAAGATCTACATCCATTGGAGCCACTTCATACATGTTTGTAGCCTTTATTTCTAGGGTTTAGTGAGTTGCAACTGTTATCAATAGTTTTGCACCCTACTGAATGCAGTATTCAACAAACTACTAAAACATGGAAACCTCTTTCAGATGTGGGTGATCTTATGCGAAAGAGGAATCTCTAGAGTGAGTTGGTTCTCCGAATGATGAATTCTATTCTAAAATAGCTTTTGAGGAAAGGGATGAAGAATAACTGAACATAAAAACCTATTTCTAAAAGATGATTCACCAACTTATAAGAATTCAGACCTAACCACTCATAACAACTTCTCTATTGTAGTAATCCTCACAATCTCATTGGCACATATCCCATCAGTGATTCGCATGAAGATCTGAAAAACAAATACAATATGCAATCTGAAACATGTAATTCTAAAACACCACCTATAACAGCAAGACATAAAAGGATTTCAATTTGAAAACACAAGTATATCAGATTTCCATTACAAAATTTGAGACAGAAAATAAGGAGAAATTTGCTGCTCTATTAAAACTGGATGAGTGTCAATCTGTCTAAACTGAGTATCAAAAGGTTTACAAGCTCCCCAAAATGAGTAAGGGCAAGAAAATTTGATCTGAACTATTGAGAATAGAGACTTGAAAGACTAAATCTATCAAAAGAACTCTCAAGGAAACCTTAATCTGAGCTCAGAAAAAGCTCAAGGAAAAAAGGCTTCAAACAAACTCAAAAAACTACTTAAAAGCATAAAAAAGCACAATGCTTTTATGATGAACCTGTCAAGCCTCTAAAAATAGGCTAAATTTGCTTTAAAAGCACAAATAAACCTTATCTCTCCAAGACAAGACTGAAATCCGACCAAGAAGAAAAGTCAGTCAAAGATCTGCTAAAAATAGCAAGAAAATATAAAGCAACTTATAACATATTGCTTATATGCTTCTGCTTTTACAAGATGCAGATTTTTACAATTTTCCTTATTTTTTGCAATTTAAAGATTAGAAATATTTTTCAAAAAGAAAGAATCACCCTTATTTCTCCATTACAATAATTGATTTTTCTCAAAAAAAATCATAAAAACACATTACATAATCTTCATCTTATCAAAACTTCTCATTGATTTCTCATAAAACCAATTAAAATGAGAAACCCTAAAAATATGGCACTAAGCATAAGGCATTCATAAATCTCCCCTAATTGCCTCTTCATTTAAAACAATACCCTAAGGCATAAACCCATACTTCTCTAAGGCAAAACAATAAGTATTCAATACCTAAGACATCACCCTAGCATAGAATTTCGGCTTTACATAATCATTGATTTAGACTTAGGTTTGAATAAATCATAAGGAAAGCATTATGGGTTCGACCACCATTTGATATTCAACATGTGCATTTTGAATGAACATTCTGGAACTTCATAAGGCTCGAATTAGGGCTTTGATCAAAACAAGGTCAAACCCTAATTATCATCATTTCACACCTGTGACTTTGGAAAGAAAGAAACTTTGTCTACATGAACAACACCGCTATGATGGTGTTGGATTCGAGCCCATGTGCTTCAGTAATCTTTCTCTGCTCTCTAGTTGACCAAGAATTCTAGTGGGTAAGTCTGACTTTGAAGTATGATAGCCGTTCTACTTCATTATTTTGAATATCAAAAACCCTAAGGGCGCGACCTGCATGAGTTTGCTTTTGACTCTGATCTTTCCTTTGCTCCTCCATGCCATCATGAGTTCAAGCTTGACTTCTATAGTCCATTCCATGAAATATTCTACTTGTGCTCTTATTCTCCTTCACTATGCAGAGGTAAGCTTAGTTTAATGGTTTTTATAACCTCTATTTTGGCCTTGAGGCCGTAGTGAACACACTCTAATGTCTCTTCATATTGCATTTTCTATGTGTTTCTCATGTTGTTGTGTAAGCCCGACCTTCATTGTGGGCTTGACTCTCAACTTCTGGATGCTTAATGAAGCCTCTAGCCATGGCAAGAATACCCAGTTCCTACCTCAAACTGGTAATCTTTTTGCTTTGTAGAAACCCAAAAAAGCTCTCTTTATTTCATAAACTTCTGGCCATGTAAAGGCCGTGCCAAAAGAGCACTATAAGAAACAATTTCTTACCTTTTAAGCTTGATCCAGAACAATAAATCTCCACTATGTCGATTTAATAATATTTCTGCATATGGGTATTAAAGAAATTTCAATAATTCTGCATTACCCTCCTGTATTTTGACTAACATCTAAGAGCTTGCATTTATTGTATATTCTTTCCTTTTAATTCAAGATCTCAAATGGATATTTCTGTAGCTATCTCCTTTGCATTTTGAAGGCAAACTAAAGATGGGTACTCAAATTTTTTTTAAGGAAACTGCCTTTTCTCTATTTGATACTAAACTGGAAATGGGTCCTTTGAATCATAAAAGAAAAATGCATTTGCTTCTCTTTTGAAGCTTGACCTAGCACAAAATCTTCACATTCATAATTTACTGTTGTTTTCATGAAAAACCCATATGGGTATCATAAATTATCATATTTTTGTACTTTTCGAAAGCAAACCCTCATGTGGGTATTCGAAATTTCTAAAGAAAAATGCATTTTATGTATTTTGAAAGCATTCGAGACTATGAAGTGATTGTTATTCGTTCTATCCATATGGCTCGAGCTAGAACAAATAGTGAATTACCCCACTCTTCTGAAGCAAAACAATATCATGGTTTTTGGAAATTTTCAAAGCAAAAGCATGTATTTTATTTTCTAACAGAACTTGACCTCCCATACTTGCTTGAAATGGTGATAAAACTGTATATTTACTTGCGTTTCCTCCAGGATTTTGGCTTAGAAAACCAGTGATATTCTGCATCTACTTCTGAAACAAAAGATGCCTTGGATATTTGTCTTTACTTTAACCTCCTTGCATTATGTGTGTCTCAAAAGAAAGCAACTCATTACATCACTATTTCTTGTTTAAATATGCCTTTAGAAGTATACAAGAACATGATGAAACAACAAGAATTTGTGTGCTCGTTTATATTCATTGGCCCATATTACTAGGTATTCCATTTTGACATTTCTGTAGCTCTCTTTGACAATTATAACACCTGAGCTCAATTCACAAAACTATTATCGACATAGAGCTGTAGACTATCTTAAAAATGAAAATCCAATAGTCATTTTGAGAGTACTCTCCAAGTATTAAGAATCTGAAAAATCTGTCTTGAATGCACATTCTGGAACCTCATATACATATGAAGCTTGAAACTGAAATTCTATTATGGTCCCCTATTGCATTATGTGATCATCTTGTAGATATGACAGAAACTTTACCTCACTGTTTTATCAAGACCTTGACTGAGTAATCTGAAAATGATCACAATCCTGCGCATTTGTTGTATCTAATTTATGGCTTGACCTATTACAAGTGATGTCTTACTTGACACTTGTATCTCACTGAAAAAAAAAATGAAAGTATATCACATTTGATTGATGTCCTCTACTAATCATAGATACACGAACCCGCCTGAGGCACCATCCCAACCAAAATGAATTAACTGTCTTGTTGTAGCTCCTAATAACCAGTACTAAACTCTAACACAGTAGCTTTTATTTTCTACATTTGAATTTTGTAGAGGCTTTACCCTTTTTGCTCTCAGACTGCAACATTACATCAGTACCACCTCCTTTACTCATTGGTTCATATCTAACTAGTAACTCTGAATCGTTTAATACTCAAATGCATTGTCTATATTTGTTCTTATGAGCAACATGGTACTCTTCATGCATTTTTATATTTCACTACACAAACTGCTCTTAGAAACTATTCTCTTTGACGATGAAATTTAGAACAAACCATTAAGGCATATGTATGCTTGTTCACTATCAAGAAAAAATGAATTGAAACTCACATGACATATGATTATGATCAGCATAGAAAATGAAGTAATTCAGCAATTTCTGATGCAAATGCATTCTGTTAAATTCCTTAAGTGAACTAAACTCACTATTCACCTGTAGCCTTCAGAAATAAATGTTGATCATTATGAATGCACAGTTGGTTTCATTACTTGATGGATAACTATGTTTTACTCCTTTAGTTGTATTTCATTTTGTTTGATGTATATGATGAAATATCTTTCAAAAACAGCCCATTTAATGCATAGGGCAGCATGTCTGGCTCTACCCTTGTGGGAGCCTATTTTACTCCATATGCTTGGTCTTCGAATAATGTTCAGCTTCATGACTTTACCTATACCTGCACAAGGAAACAAACAGTGTTAGCATAAAAAATAGAACATGTTGATTATGATGTTGATACTTCTCCTTCAACTCACTTCTTTCATATTGTATTTGATTGATTGTTTTAATGCATTGCTAATAGTATGTTGTACTATTGTCGGTGCATCATATAAGTTACATCATATTCAGAGCCACTGACACCCCTCTTTTCCTCTTACAGGTCGACGAAGCTCGAGACGATGAGGTGCACCATTCAACATCAAGCATCGATAATCAGGCAATGATGACTATGTTGCCACTTATGTGTTTTTCCTTTCACATCTTCTGTAGTGCAACATATTTTTAGAAATGTGTTTTCACAGTCACAGTTACATCCACGGCTTGTGTGGATCTTTGATTTCAATTCTTCTTTTCAGTTGAAAAGAAAATGCATTTTATGCAATGTTCTAATACTATTCTGACTGTGAAATCAAATAAAGCCTTGTAAAAATATGAGTTCTTTTTTAAATGAATAAAAGCATCTGAAATGCTATTTTGCACATGTACTCAATTTTTTCTTTCTTTTAAATCTGCAACTTTTGAATGGCGCTCTACAACTCCACCTCACTAAAATGCATAATTGATATTCAATGCATAATGATAATGATGCAAAACCGCATTCGAACATGACACTGCAATTCCACTTAGACGTTAAATAACAATCAGCTAGCTCCTCCATTTGAGCTGAGGTGAAAAATATGTAACAACAACATTACATTTTGTTCATTCATCATTCCTCCTTTATATTTTATTTCATTACAAGGGTTGATTACCAAAACAGGGTTTGACCAAGGAAAACCCCTTTCCACTAACAAAAAAACATTTTTCCTCTCTTTAGTATGTGATTTGTAGATCTAGGTTGAAGGCCTTCTAACGAGAAAGATTGGAGAAAAATTTTCAAGTCTTCCAAGTTGTCACATCATCTACAAGATCATTAAAAGACACCTACAGAACAGAATTCAGCAAGTTAGATCTAGAAATCAGGTTGAGAAGACAGAGCAAAGGTTGAAGAGTAGATTCAAATCTTAATCCTCCAAAAAGGCCAAGTAGGATTGATACAACACTTTTGGCGTATGAGTCCCAGTACAATCAAATTTCTAGATTTCAGGTGTTTCAGACTTGTCTCTACCAGATTTATGTTACTACCCAAAAACCCTAATCTGGGACTAAATCACCTAGAATGGTGTATGAGTTCCAATAGACACTAAATTCATCATTTTTTAGAATTTCAAGTCTTCAATCAAGTTTCTATAGGTTTCTAGGTGCCCCTCTATACTTCTCCAATTTTCTATTCTATTTTGCATATATTTCTAGGTCATTTAGTGAAGTTTGCATATCACTAAGTCTTGTCATTAGATCTTGCATGTTACTTGTCTTTTCAATCCCTAGCTTGGTGTTGAACCCCTCTTTAGTTTCTAATCAAATCCTAGGACACCCTATTATAGATCTCTCTCCTCATTTCATCCTTGGATTGAGATCTCTAGGGTTTCCTTGAATGAGAGAGAAGAAAACTTGTTCTATGTCCTAAACCATAGAGCAACAATTTTTCACCTTTCAGTTGTTATGACAAGTAGTTGTCTCATGTGATAGGATTAAGACACTTTTCATGATCTTGTCTCATCCTATCTCACTCCTTGCCTATATAAACAACGCTTCATATGTACATTGTATCAATCCAAGCAAGCTTAGTTAAGTGTTATGTAATTCAATATATCTTTGCAATCTCAAGTATTTCAAATTGGCCACATCTTGCATCCATTGTTGCAATTTCATGTTCTTGCTTTTCCCTCTTGTGTAAGGTTGTTATTTTTTGCAGATGATCCTGAAGACTTGAGTCCTTGAGTGACTCAAACATGTTCTATGAGCTATATCTTAGCTCCTACAAAAACATTTTCCCAACCTCACATGGTTGATAAAATTTAATATTTGGGGGAAATGAGGTGTTGGAAAGGAAAATAGTTCAACAAAACCCAAGAGATAAAGTTAAGAAATACAATATACATCATGAAGATAGGAGGAATGTAAAAATTATCTTTGTGAATAAATGGAAGAGATAATAGATGAATCTTAGGTAAAAAATATATATATATAATTCTTTCCTTTTCTTTTCCTCTTTATTGAGACATTCATGACATATAAAGATAAAGAAATGATGGCCTTATATATAAAATATGTGTTGAAGATACAAGTGATGGTTGATGGGAAATCAAATTCTAATCTCAACTATAAATTGGTGCATCTTACTAAAATTATATGAAATAAACGTGAAGAGTAAGAAGATTTAATTGGACAACAAGTTCAAATAGTGATCACCAAGAAGAAATTTAATTGGACTTGAATACTTAAATCTCCAACAAAAAATATTTATTTGAAGTCATTTTATTGAAATATATCATGATGATTTCCTTTGTGAAGAAGGTGTTACTTTTGTTCCTCTACTTACCACTACAAATGATCTCTTTGGTAATGAGTTTAAGAAAGTTGACCCACCATTTTCTTTCTCTCGATACTTACAAGATGAGTTCTTGGAATAATTCAAGCTAAGAAAAATAAATTTTTATATCATGAAGACGATATTCCAATGACCATGGGACTTGTTTTTCATCAAGTGAAAGTGAAGGAAAAATAGATCTAAATTTATCCACCTCAAAATGTGCATGAAATAGATTAGCTCCAAGACTTCCTCTTGTGTACAGTCCATGCATGGTAAATGAAAAATCCAAAAATTGGAAAAATTGATGCAATACAAGGAGATCGATTGAAAGACTACAAGGTAGGGTCAAAGTGTTATGATCCTAATATGATATATTCCTAAGTATATATTACATATTCATAATTATAATAAGGATGAGCACTTGTGGTATGCTTAATCCTAACATAAATATTATTTGATACACTAATCCCGCTTTATTAGGATGAACTTGGGTATGTCCCTACATAGTTAAGCCTATAAATAAGGAAGAGAAATCTCTCCCATATTATCATATCATAAAATATTAAATTCATATATAATTATCTAATTATTGAAAGCTACCCCCTCAAAGTGGCTTGTTATATTTATGATTTTATTTATTTGCAATTAATATCATAACAAGTGGTATTAGAGCTATTATTTTGGTCAACTTTTTTGTTTCCACCATAACATACAAACCAGTGTTAATTTTGATTTGATTTTTAATTTTTATTTTTGAGATATGTATTAGAGAAGCTCGTAGAAAAAAATAAAGCTTTGAAGGTAAGTTTTCTAAATGTTATGGAGATTTTTTTTTTTTCATTAATTTCATTTACAGACCACAATTTTTAGATTTTTTCTTAAATTTATAGTTTTGGAAAACATCAAAAACTAGATAGGGTTAAGCATACAACAAGTTATTATCCTTATTATACTTAGGAGTATATAATATATGCTTAGGAATATATCATATTAGGATCATAACATTATCAATAATATAGGAAAGAAAAATGTGAAAGTGTTAGTTGATACAGGTAGTACACATAACTTTATTGATAGAAGATTAACTAATGAGATCAATTATTTTGTTTATCTAGTCTCTAATTTTCAATTCATGATAGTTGTTGGGAAACACCTACCTTGTGGTGGTAAATTCCATCATATAAAACTCTCAATGGGAAATTATCACTTAGACTTAGAAATTCTACTATCCCTTGTGATTTAGAAAAGGAGATCCTAGACATAATGAATAGATTACCCAAATCAATCTTTCTTCACATGAACATTAAAATCCAAGCCAACAAGGGTGTCAAGATTGGCTAACAACATAGAAGGAGAACCAATATACCCTAACTTATTTCATTTTTTCTTTGAAAATTGATTAGATTTAATGTGTTTATTTATCTAATTAACTACAAAACCAAATCTAAAAACACAAATTATTCACACAAATGAAACAAAAGAAGATATGAGAAGGGCATAGGTTAGTTCACCTTCCATAGAAATTTGGAGTTGAATTGAAGGGTCAAGGGCAGTGGCACTCTTGACTAGGAAGTATGATTCAAGATTTGCAACTTTTTGGTATGTAACATACAAGTCTATACTATCCTTTCCCACTTTGCAAATAGTCATCTCCATATTTGAACTTGTAAAATCACAAAAAAAGGAGGGGAAAGGGTGGCTATATATAATTTTTCCTATCCCCCATTTTGGTATTTATACCTCCATGAATAGCCAATTTGTTGATGGATAAAGTATGTTCTTTGAACCTAATTAAGCATGTCTAAGGTTGTGATGACCTAAAATGAAAAGTAAATGATAAAAAACCTACTCAAATTTTTTAGAGAAAGATTCCTAAATAACACGATCAATGATCAACCCAAGAGAAATTCAAATACCCTAGGGAAAATCGAAATTCTCAAATAGGTCTCACTTATGGAAGCAAGGAAGCCAACATCTAAAGATGAGAACACATTGAAAATAAGTCATTACATGCTTGAAGTAATCTAAAGCTATCTCCAACCCTATATTCCAACTAGTTCTATTATTGGCATCAAACTCCAATCATTGTGCTAGCTTGATCAAATCTAAAAATTTCTTTGTAATTGAATATGTATTTTGGTAGATCTTTGTTGTAATTCTTTTTTTTTTTTTTGAAATAATAATTCGTTTATATGGTGAAACATAGGAATATTTTAAAGTGTAGGCCAACTCATTTAAATTTAACTTTTGGTATTAATTTATTTCCAAGTCTCGAATTTGAATTCTCATAACTGAAATTAGAGACTGAAAAATGAAAAAAATAAAAATTATCAAGAAAAACACCTATTCTAGGGTGGTAGCACCCTAGTCCAAATTTTTTATGCACTTTTAAGTTAGATTCATGAGTTTATGGTTTCCTTAATTGGGATTCATTCAGAAAATGAGAACTTTTTGAGGTTGAAATGGTGAAATGTGATCTAGAATGCACTTTTAGGGTAGCATTGACATGTTCTCTTAGGTTGAAGGGAAAGGTCAAGGCTACAAAGTGCTTCCAAAATGTACTAGTGAAGTGGACACTAAAGCAAGCTCTAAATAATGTGTGAAATTTTTCTTTCACCTTTAGGGATCACAATTTATGACGATACATCCCTATTAGGGGAGTGTATGTAGTTTTGGGTGTGCAATGGCTTAAACAATTAGGAACAATATCTTTCAATTTTTAAGTCTTATCCATGGATTTCATGATACATGAGAAAAAGTACAAAATTTTGGGAACAAAATCTCCAACAAGTGAAAGTATTACATGGACCATAGGATGGAGAAATTAGTTAGAATTTTTCTTATAATACATGGGTGCAATTACATTCTATAGTTTGGCACAAAATACAATAACACAAGATCAACCAAAAACTCAAAATATTATTCATCATCAACAATTATTCCAAAAATAAAAGGTTGTACCTCTAGTTGGAGACCATAATCATGACATTGAATTAATACTAAGAAACATTGTTCATCCCATAAAAATTTCCTATTTACCTCCTAAGTATAATCCATTGAGAATGTGCTCACATTACAAGAAGCTAAACAATATCACTCATAAAGACAAGTTTCATATTCCTATTGTTTTTTATTAGGAAAATAGGTTTTGAAGGGATTTTGAAACCCTATACAAAAAAGGCATGCTGCTACATAAAATAAACTATTAAATCTAGACACCCCCCAAGAAAAATACCAACCATCAACTAAACCAACAACAAAGAAACAACAAAGACAAGACCCAAAAGACAAAGACAAAAAGGAGGTTGAAACTATTGTAAGTTCTTGAGGACTTTAATTTCCTCCACATCCTTAGTAATCACATTGTCATGCATCTTGATCAAACTTTTGAGTTCTTTGATGGGCACCATACCCCCTTTGTTTTGCTCCTAGTCTTAATGCAGGGCCCATCATCTTTAGCTCAGCTTCAACATTGCAAAATAAGGCTACCTCCTCAAGTTCTTGAATCTCCTTTCCATTGAGCAACTATTTACCAATCCAAAGCTTAGCTTTCTCATTGATCATGGTCAATCCTTTCACACTTCTTTGTAGAGTCCCACTTCCCACAGACACCAAAGTAACCAAATCCACCACTATCTTCAAGATTTTTTGTTACACATGTAGACACATAAAAATGTCCTAAGCCTTTGAGTGTCATTTTTCTTCATCCTCGTCCTTCAATAATAATTTTAGTTATTCAATTATGTTTGATTATATTCCTCTATTAATTAAATAATTTTTAATAATTATTCAATTAATTCACTTTCTAATATTTATTCTATCCTGGCCGATTAAATAAACTAATTGTGTCACTAATTTCTTCCTCTTCTTCAATAGTTAAATAAATTGTTATTTATTTAATTATTTTATCATCTTTCATCTATAGTTAAATAGTTACCATTAATTTTTTATCTATTCATGGTCCTTTAATCCTTCCATAGTTAAATAATTATTAAAATCATTTAACTATCCCATGCCACCTTCCCTATTAAATAATTAATCTAAATTAATTATTTAAGGTCTAATTTCTATCTCTCCATTTAATTAAATTAATAAATTTAATTAAATGCTCCTCTTTTCATTTTTTTCAAATAAATAATTTGAATAAATTACTTATTTTTCACTTGTCCATTTCCTCTATTTTCAAATAAATAATTTGAATAAATTATTTATTTTCCACTTGTCCATTTCCTCTATTTTCAAATAAATTATTTATTTTCCACTTGTCCATTTCCTCCATTTTTCGAATAAATAACTTAAAATAAATTATTTATGCACCACTTGGTCAAAGATACCCTGTCATAATCCCCTATCATAACATTCATTTCATGTCATAGCTTGCATGTCCCTGCATGTCCTTGCATGCCTAACCTAGCCTGCATGTCTGTCATGGCCTGCATGTCTTTGCATGTCTTCCTATCATGATTCCTCCAAGAATAGCATATTCTTGGTGCATCAATTCTGGACCATTGATCTTGGCATCTTTTCTAAGGCTTAATCTCAACCATCCATTTCATAACATCCCTTTCATGCATTCTCATCTATTGATCTTGGAATCTTTCTAGAAGATTAATCTCAACCGTCCATTCGAATGGTTGTCTATAAAAGCAACCTTCCTTCTCCATTTTCAGCTTAACAACTATTCTTCTCCAACTTTCTTGCTACCATTTGCAGGTCTTGCACAAGTATTTCAACAAATCTGAGGGAAAAGTTGCATAACAAGAAGAAGAAGAGAAAGAGAAGGAATCAACTACAATATGGGGAGTACTTTATTTTATTTACTTTCACTTTGAAATCTCCATTTGTTTGTATTCTCTTGTTTGGATGTGGTTTAATAGTTTAGAAGTGTTGGCTATCACTTTACCTATTCTATTTGATTTTCTAACCCCATCTCACATTTGGTGAACCCTACATTTGTTTTCTTGCAGAGAAATTGGTTTGTTTGTTTTGGTTGTTTTGCAGATTATAGCCAAGAATGCATGTGAAATCCCGTCATCTTCATTTGAGCACAAAAGGATGGACACATCGAATATTTTAAAACATTTTTTGGGTTTTGTGGACCTCATTTTCAGCTTTCCGAAACATTAAATGGTTTGAAATTTTGTTAAGATTTGAGAAAGTTATGGCTATTTTACTGATCACAGCTTTTTAAGATTTAGTTCTTAAAATCCGATTTTTCTTTTGTTTATAATATTTTTGTTTTGTAGAATTTTGCAAAATATTTTTTGGGTTTTCAAGCTCTATGTCTTAGCTTTCCATAGGTGTCTACAATTTAAAGTTTTGTTTAGTTGTGAGAAAGTTATCACTATTTTTAGTTTTTTGTTTTCATTCAAGTTTTTTGGTTTACTAATCTTTTGTTTGTAGCGTGTGGCTTTGGAATAGGGCTCCCAAAATCTACTTCTTTTGGAGCAACAAAAAAATTGAGCTCTTAGTTTTTAGTTTTCTTTAATTATTTTTTTCTTAGTTTAGTATTTTTATTTTCTAATTTAATTATTTACTAACTTTTAGTTTGGTTTTTAATCTTTTGTTCTAACTTAGTTTTTTTGCAGCTTTCTAGTTGGTCCAAGACATATATTGAAACTACTAATTTGTGGTTTTGCAGCTCCGTTAGTCGAAGATTCATTTCTCAAACAAGGTGTTTGTGATTTCTAGTTTAGGAACACTTCCATTGGTGCATTAAAATGAACATGTGCTTGATTTTGTCTGATTGTGCTTGAAGGTGGTAGGTGATTATGCTCTCACCTTGTGAAAACTAGGTGATCAAAAAACCAGACCCACCTTATTTTTTGTCACCCTCACGACTTAATAATCGAAGTATCCTCTCCCCTTGCACTTTCCAGTGATCCTAGGTGTAAGAGAAATGGTTATTATTTCTAGAAATGAGTCTGCCTTAAGGGAAAAAGTACTCACCTTAAGGGACGACTCGACCGGTAACAGGCTAAAGCCAAGCCACTTCCAGCCGGGATATAAAATGGGTGCTTGAGGAAAGTTCAATTACCACGAGTGTGGATGTGTCACACGGACGGAGTAGTACTCCCATAAACCCTGTTGAGCATAACCTCTTCAAGCTGGACTGCCACCTAATTGATGATTAATCTCTCGCCCCATGTGTGGCCACTTGAACGGATGCCCTAACTAGACACCTTTTGTTTTAGAGGCCAACCATTTTCAGTTGTTGCTTGGTATAGTGCAAGGTATAGTATCATGCCCGAAGATACTCACTACTGACTCCCTTGAGTAGAGATAGCAATTCTTGGGAAGTGATGACCCAAGAATCTGAAGTTGGTGTGCTCGAATGACATTAATGAGCCGTGGAGGGGAGCCAGTGCCACCAAACTTCTAAGTTATCCGCTCTCGAGAAGGAAAGGTGTTTAGCACCAATCCGGGGTATATCGGTGCGCTATATCCAGGATACAAACCCTTGGCCTATTAGGATTTTTCTTGTCTCATGTGTGTTTGTGTACACCAAAACATTGTGCTTGTCATGTGTTTTCTAAATTTTCAAACAATATACACAACATTCACAAATCTAGACACAAAACCTCAGCCAACTCAGACTTTTCAATAAAACATCAAAACAACAGTCTTAACCTAGAAGTCTTATGTCAAAACCAAATCATGAAATTGCTCAAATCTCTCATTTCTTGTGCACTTTAGCTTGCATTTTACCATAGGGTCATCTTTTCAAATATTTAGCTTCATCCTTAGGTTTCACCATTTGCATTTTCAGTCATAAACTAAAACTTAGGTCCTCATCTCATTTTGCATATTTTGGATTAGGACAACCTTACCTCACTTTGCAAAATATTGACTTTCAAAATTAGGTTATCATTAGACTTAGACATCATTATCTCCTTTATTCATTATTTTTTTGTGAGATTCTTCCAACTCAAAAGTCTAGTTAGGAAGACTCATTTGTCATTTGTAGTCTTTCAAACAAGTCCTTTGATATTCCAAAATTGAGACATAGATCAAGCATAGGGTGGTTAGGAAACTTTTTCCAAACCATTTTAGACCTTTGCATTTGCATACCTTAGATATTCAAATCATTTTAGTCATCACCTTGCATATCTTTAAAATCCAAAATATTGTCATCATAGTCCTCATTTGGCATCTAGACTTTGCATTGGTCATTTCCTTAACCAACAATTTCACATTAGTCCTCACTATCACCTTGACATTTGACATCCTTTCTTAAAAATTTATCACCTTGCATTGGTCATTTTCTTTAGGAAAACGTCATTATCACCTTGCATTGACATCCTCCAAAAATACAAAACAAAACAAAAAAAATAGTGTCATAACTTGTCATCCTATTCTTCATTGTCCTTTGGCATTAGTCATTTTCTCTAGACAACATTGTCATATTGCATCCCTTATTGTCAAAAAAATCCAAAAAAATAGTCTTGCATTGTCATCCTTTATTCAAAAAAATCCAAAAACATTATTTCATCCTAGTTGTTATTTTGAACCTAGGCTTTTGCATTAGTTTCCTTTTTAGTTGGCATAATCATCTTAGTCCTTATTTTGCACCTCATCATCCTAGTCCTAATCGTCACTTTCACTTTTTGACATTACACATTTCCTTAGATACACATTATCATCTTGTTGCATTGTCATCCTTTATCACACAAAAAGACAAAAACATAGGTTAGTGTCATACTTGCATTGTTATTATCTTCATTTGAGCAATTTCCTTTGATGGTGGAGACAAGACTTCAATGAAAGAAAAAACAAATGGAAGACTTTGGACAAGACTTTGACAACCACACCAACATCAACACCAATCCCAATGACTAGATCTTTGATGACCCATTTGGCAATTTGAATGCACAATCTTCCATGAACATGTCAAATTCTTTTCAAAATCCACTTTTTGAACAATTCATACAAAGAGACCAAAATGGACAAGTTTACATTGAAAACTTAGAGGCAGCAGCCCAAAATCCAGAATTCGCTTCACTTGTAGAAGAATTGGTCTTAAATGATCCTGAACGATACCTCGCTATGCTCTTAGACCAAGGCACAAGATTACCAAAAGGCTTTGACATTAATACCATACGACCTGTCTCTCCTAATCATACGACACAAAACACAACATCCCAACATGACACGAACAATACCTCGACCAATCACACTGCTGTTACTACACAAGTTGCTACTACCACCATTAATGTGACATCTAGTGGCACCATAAATCAAAACACCTCCTCTTCAACTAACGTAACTGGAGGAACATCCACTATGACCATGCCTACAATGTCCACATCATCTACACAAATGCTAGGAGCTACCTTTTCACAGTCCATGCCTACAATGTCCACATCATCTTCACAAACAATAGGAGCCACCTTTGCATCCACATCAGTAGGCACCACTTCTTCAAATCCTATGGTCGGCTCTTCATCTATGACAATGGGGGCATCTTCATCACATCCTTATGGTGGAACCTCATTTAATCCCTTTGGGCGAAACTCACGACGCGTTTTCATTCAAGGCCCTCAACACAACATTAACACATCATCACAAATGAACATCCCACATGGACAAGGGCACAATATGCATATGTCACATGGACACTTTCAAGGACCACACACTACCATGCCACACAGACAATTCTTTCAACAAGGACAAGGAACTCAAATGACACAGCAAATGCATACCTTTGGACATCAAATAAGTCAGGGACCTCAAATACAGACAAACATGGCGGGATTACATATTCCCACATACTCGACCCAAATTCATACTCAACAACATATCCCCAATCACAACTGGCAATATCAGCAAAACAGACCTTGCTTTCAGGCAACCAATGATCCCATCGTACACACCTTGCTAGCAAAAGTGGATGACCTTCAAAAACAAATGGAAAATATGAAAACCTCTGACAAAAAGACACAAATTCCATACGACTTATGTCCATATCCTTTTGATACAACTTTGTACATGCCACCATTTCCACATGGTTATGTGGCTCCAAACTTCAACAAATACAAGGGTAAAACAAATCCACTTGACCACATCAGAGAGTTCATAACAAGTTGTGTGGATATTGCTCATGAGCACACATATCTAATGCGACTATTTCCTAAAAGCCTCACAGGACCAGCGCTAGAATGGTTCTATACACTGCAACCTAGAATACAGTCATGGAAAGAACTTGCTGAAAAATTTGTGAAAAATTACACATACAACATTGACACAGACACCACCATTACCAACTTATGCCAACTCACACAAGAAGATTCAAGTGAAACCTTTTTACCATTCTTTCAAAAATGGAGGGGCCTAACGAGTCGTTGTCATATAGACATACCTAAAAAGGAAAAAGTCGACATGTTCGTACAAACGTTAATGGGCCCACTGAAAAATGGCTTGCGTGTTCATTGTTGCACAAATTTTGCAGACCTATTTGAACGAGGTGTCCAAGTTGAACAAGCCCTCATAGCTGAAGGAAGACTAAAATATGGTCCTAAAAACACAAATGCAAACCCTCCTTCTGCTAACAAAACCAAATTTTGGGTTAAGAACAAACATGTTACCAATGATGGTGTAGTCGATGCTAAGGTTGTCAACACTATGGGTCCTATGATTACTCTAAAAGGGACACAACCACAAAACACACAAATGATGACACAAAACTATGCTGCTAATGCTATCCAGAAAAATCAAAGTAACCAAGGCAATCAAAACAATCAAATTCAGGGGCAGCCTAGACAACCAAGACAATTCCTTAGAAATCGCACATATACCCCTTTGGGTGAACCTATTGACGAAATACTCAAGAAATGCATTCAAAATGGTGTCATCACACTTTAGGACCCCAAACCATATGACCCTAGATAGTTTAAACCATCTTCGTGGGATGATAATGCATTTTGTGACTATCACCAAATAAAAGGACACAAAACATCTTCTTGTAAACAATAGAAAAATCTAGTACAAGACCTTATTGAAAAACATATCATTGAAGTTGGAAGGCCACAGTTTTCCTCTAATGCAAATCATACAATACACAAGAACCCACTGCAAGATCATGGTTCAGGAAACCCTTCTATGTCAAACCTTAATAACAATACTCAAGCCAACCATGCCCGTATTGCATATGACTATTCTGGGGGACCTATTATACATCACATTAGAGCAATTGAGGAACATGTATGCACGGTCACTGTTAGAAAGGTCCCTGAATGCAATGTCACCACTCGCGGTGGAAAGATCACCATAGCCGGCCCTCCTCCCCCTAGACAACCAAAGGTAACAATAGCTGGCCCATCCACTTCACAGTCGCAATCCCGTCCACAAAACAAGCAATCCCAACCTAAAGGAAACTTTAATCTTATTGACCAGCTTGGAAAAACACCCGCATAAATCTCTATTCTTGAGTTGTTACGCATCTCACCTACCCATAAGGCCATCCTAGACAAAACACTGCAAGAATCCTCTGTTCCCCAAGATATTGATGTCAACCAATTTGAAGCCATGGTAGGATATCTCATGACACCCCACCATATCACCTTTTCTGACCAAGACTATTCGTCATCCAAATCCAACCATAATGATGCCCTTCATATCGAATTCTTTGTTCATAAACATAAGGTCAAACGAGTCTTAGTAGATGGTGGAGCAGGACTGAATATATGTTCCTTAAAATTGGTCAAGGCACTAGGCTTTTCTGATGCTTGCATAGACGCCAACAGAAACATTGTTATCAAGGCATATGATGATGTAGAACATTCCTCTCGGGGCTTAATTACACTCCCAATTAGGATCGGGCCAGTCATTGTTGACACTACTTGTCAAGTTCTAGATTTGGACCTACCATTAAACATTTTACTCGGTCGACCTTGGATCCATGCTTTGAAAGCCATTCCCCCCACATATCACCAGTGCTTGAAGTTTCCTTTTGAAGGAACTGAGATTACTATATATGGTGACCCTGATCCATTCCAATATTGTACCAACTTACGGGGTGTCTCAGAACATCAAGTCCCTATCAATAGGGAAGCTCTGACATCTTTGCCTTCTAAATTCATTGATCCCTCAACACTCGTGAAATCTTCTTCTTCTTCATCCATCGCTTCCACTCCTACTTCTTTGACCACCATGACCACTTCCATAACACCTTCCACTTCATTTATCACCCCAAGTGTCAACCCAAGGTTCCAAATTCAAGATCAAGGAAGTGGAGAGTACAAGCTAAATACGGCCTATTGCATAACCAAGATGCCCAAGTCTCCCCAAGTCTATGGCAAACCTTGTTTTAGAATACAAGCAAAAGAAACTTTCAGGGTTCCTCCAAATACAGTTTTCATAAAGTGGGGTGAAATGAGTCAAGAGGACATAGATGATATACTATCCTAGATTTATAGAGAACCACAAGACTTAACTCCCTTGCCAGTAACAATATATGGAAAAGGATACAGCATGATAAAAGCAAAAGGTTATGATGGAAAAAGTGGTCTTGGCAAGGATAAAAATGGAAGGCATGAGCCACTATCAATTTCAGAAAGACCAAAACATCTTGGGTTAGGGTTAGGTCCACGAGAATCTGGCGATCCGAGTACCAATGTGCTTCCATGTGAGTTAGTGTATGCTTCAGACTGTGTTGAGACAACTGAGGACACCTCCTCTAAAACTAACTCTCACGAATGGGAATTTGGCTCTCAGCGATCCTTAAGTGACTACTACCTTGACGAATTATTCCTTGAACCTAGCGAGCCTACATTTGAGGAACGATTCTGGAAAATGTTTAAGATCGATACAACATCAAAGGATGTCAAGTCTAGATCATGTTCTATTCCCATTCATCCCAGTCCTAACATACCAACCCAGTCATTCCAAATTGATGACAATCATTCAGAACCACCTGAACTGTCACTTGCCACTACTGATCTTGACTCTAATGCTACTCCCTTTGTCCCTTATTTTGTTGGTGAGTATGAAACAAGCGAAGGAGAATACTGGGTAGAATCTGACAAAGAGCCAGACGATGACAATTTCATTTTTAATGTCTCAACATCCATTTACATGCTCTCCTTGTCATCTCCTCAATTTGCAAATGCTAATGATGGGATATCTTTAGTTTACCCTAACCTAATTGACTAGAACTAACAAGACCCACCAGTAATGGACACTTTTGAAAATGATGAGGCTTTAGCAGAATTTCTTGGACTACGTGAGGGCATTCCAAATGAGGATCACAAAGATGGATTTTCCATTGACTTGGATTGTGTTGCTTATTTTGGGGAGACTGTGCCATCCTCTAGTCACAAAATTAAAAAGAAAAATAAAGTAAAAAATAATGCGTCTCTAGGTGAAAATCGAAAGGCACCTTTTGATGACAAAATAGTAAAAATAAAGGACATATCCGAGGGTGAAAACCTCCCTGAGGCACCTAAGGGTGGAGGATTGGAATTTCTCCCTGTGGATAGAGAAAAATCAGCAATGCTTGTAGAAGACACCATACCAGTTAATATAGCTACTGTGGAAGACCCCAAAATGGTCCTCTTTGCGGCATCATTGACAGAGGTTGAACAACCAGTATTTCAAAAGCTCTTCTCAGAACGCAAGGTAAACTTTGCATGGTCTTATGCTGACATGCCAGGATTAGATCCTGAGTTAGTATTGCATCACTTGCCATTATTGCCAGATGCCAAGCCAGTAAAACAAAAGCTAAGAAAAATGCACCCGCAAGTGGCATTGTTGGTTAAAGTTGAACTCAAAAAGTTGTTGGATGTGGGTTTTATCAAATCAATTGACTATGCTGAGTGGATATCCAACCTCATAAACGTCACTAAGTATACTGGACAGATTCGTGTATGCACAGACTTCCGAGACCTCAATAAAGCATGTCCTAAAGATGATTTTCCTCTGCCGAACATTGACATCATTGTGGACCTTACAGCTGGATATGAGATGTTGTCCCTTATGGATGGTTTCTCGGGTTATAATCAGATTCATATTGCCCCTAAAGATCAACACAAAACTGCTTTCACATGCCCTTGGGGTACATACTATTGGACTGTAATGTCGTTTGGTCTTAAAAATGCAGGTGCTACATATCAAAGGGCAATGACAACAATATTCCACGACATGATACACACATTAATGGAGGACTATGTAGATGACCTTTTGGAAAATTCATTGACAAGAAAAGACCACCTTTCAGTATTGGACAAAGTTTTTAGGAGGTTGGAACAGTATAAGGTCCGGTTAAACCCGAAAAAGTGTGTTTTTGGTGTAGCATCAGGCAAGTTATTGGGATACATAGTCTCCCATAGAGGAATTGAAGTTGATCCCGCTAAAGTCAAAGCTATATTGGATATGCCTCCTCCTAAGGGAATCAGTGACCTAAGAACACTACAAGGTAGACTTCAATCCATCAGACGGTTTATTGCTCAACTCACAGATAGGTGTCAACCATTCCAGTATCTTCTATGCAAAGGGATCCCCTTTGTGTGGACAGATAAGTGTTAGGAAGCATTCAACCAGATCAAACAGTATTTATTGTCACCTCTAGTTCTCATGCCTCCTATCCAAGGAAAACCATTAATTTTGTACATCTCTGCAACTACTTCAGCACTGGGGGCATTACTAGCACAAAATGACTATGAAGAAAAAGAGAGGGCCATATATTATATCAGTCGAACACTAGTGGGGTATGAGCTAAATTACACACCCATTGAACGTTCTTGTTTGGTAGTTGTATTTGCAGCCCAAAAATTAAGGCATTACATGTTAAACCATAAGACACATTTGGTAGCTAAGATCGATCCCTTGAAGTACCTCTTGAGTCGAGCAACATTGACTGGACGTTTAGCAAAATGGATTACAATCCTCAGTGAATATGATATTCAATATGTGGAACGAAAAGCCATCAAGGGACAGGTAATAGCAGACCAGCTCGCAGATGCACCAATACCAGATAGCCATCCTCTTACAACAGAATTTCCAGATGAGTCTGTATGTCACGCAGAATCTAAACAACCTTGGCAATTATACTTTGATGGATCTCACACTAATCATGGATCAGGAGCTGGAATATTATTCATTACCCCACAAGGAGACTCCATCCCAAGGTCATTTCGCATAGCATTTCCATGCACTAATAACATGGCAGAGTATGAAGCACTAATTACAGGACTCCGAATGGCTATCAAGTGGAAAATTAGGAATTTACAAGTCCTCGGCGATTCTCAGCTAGTTATAAACCAAGTCAATGATGAATATGAAACCAAAGATGAGAAGCTAATTCCTTATAAACGAATGGTTGACAGTTTCCTGACATATTTTCACAGACTATCCTTTGAATTGATTCCAAGAACACAGAATAAGGTTGCTGATGCTATGGCAACTATTGGATCTTTGCTTGATATTCCCAGCAATGTCCCACAGTTTGAGTTTTTGGTTGAGCAGTTATTGGTTCCGGCTTATGATTTCCCTGAATCAGAAATGGTCTATGAGCTTGTTGGTTCCAGTTCCCCCTGGTACAAGGACATTTTTGACTACCTTCATTCATAGATTCTTCCCCAAAACTTTTCTGATAACCAAAGGAAGTCCTTTATCCGCAAAACTGCACGTTATACCATCATCAGCAACACCCTTTACCATCGTAGCTTTGACAATACCCTTCTTCGTTGTCTCAACACTAATGAAGCAAAAGCAACCTTACAAGAAGTACATGAGGGTATATGTGGGTCCCATTTGAGTGGCCCAAACTTAGCTAAAAAGATTATGAGACTTGGTTACTATTGGCCAACACTAGAAAAGGATGCACTGGAATTTGTAAGAACTTGTTGCCAATGTCGGATTCATAGTGATTTGATTCATGCTCCAGCACAAGAGTTGAGGCCGATCACTTCTCCTTGGCCTTTCGCACAATGGGGACTTGATCTCGTGGGCAAGATTCACCCTACATCCTCCAATGGACACATTCATTATCACTGCCACTGAGTATTTTACTAAGTGGATCGAGGCTATTCCACTCACTTACATTATCGGCAAACAAATCTCCAAATTCATCCTCAATTATATCATTTGTCGGTATGGAATTCCACAATCCATCATCACAGATAATGGTCGTCCCTTCAAAAACCATGAATTCCGTGAATTATGTCAACGTTTCCATATTAGCCACCACTTTTCCACGCCATATTACCCACAAGGAAACGGTCAAGCTGAGGCATCTAATAAAACCATTATCAAACTTCTTAAAAAGATTGTTAATGATGTTGGTCGTGACTGGCACATCCAACTCAACCCTACTTTGTGGGCATACCGCACAAGCATTCATACTCCCACTGGTGCCACTCCTTTTCCCCTTGTCTTTGGAGCCGAAGCCATCTTGCCCATAGAGGTCAAAATTCCATCTTTGCAAGTCTCCATGAAAGGCCTCATCACTGATGAAGAATACAGACAATCAAGACTACATGAGTTAGAAATGCTAGATGAACGCAGACACAATGCATTGAATCATTTACGAGCATACCAAAATCGTCTTTGCAGAAGCTATAACAAAAGGGTGATGACTCGACAGTTTGACATTGGTGACTTAGTTCTCATGCAAAATCCCAAGAATCAGTCAGATAGGGAGAAGCCAGGAAAATTTAAGCCCAATTGGCTGGGCCCTTACGTCATCATAGCATCATTTGGTTCTGGAGCATATCAGTTAGCTACTCCTGAAGGTGAACAGTTGACAGAGCCAATCAATAGTCTACATTTGCGCAAATTTTATGCATATCATCAGAAAGCCTATCTAAAAACCAGTAAAAATACAAAAAAAATAGAAAATCAAAAAAATCGTCACCTTGATGAAAACCTGGCAAACAGGCATCCTGGTGACACACAAAGAAAAAAAATAAAAATAAAGAGAAATAATTCGTCCAATAGTGAAAACCTAGTAAACAGGTGCTTTGGATAAGTACCATGGTGAAAACCTGGCAAGCAGGCGCCATGTGTAGTCAGTCATTGCTGTGCCATCTACTGTCACTCTATCTACCTTTGTCCCTAATGAACATACTCTTTTTCGACATTCACCATAACACTTTGTCCATGGCTGACAATAGTTGAAATCAAGTCTTGCATATTGTCCACTGTCCATGCTAGTCATGCCTTTTCTTTACATTTCATTTCTTCCCTGGCTCATACTCAACTTGACTAGGGGAAAACTTTTATCATGAGACTACAGTGAAAAAATCAGAAAATGTCCTAAAAAAAGACCTAAAAATTAGAAAATGTCCTAAAAAAGCCTAAAAATTAGAAAATGTCCTGAAAAAAGCCTAAAAATCAGAAAATGTCCCTAAAAAATAAAAAAAAAAGACCTAAAAATTAGAAAATGTCCTTGAAAAAAGACCTAAAAATTGAAAAACGTCCTGAAGAAAACACAAAAATTCCAAAAAACATAGTCATGTCAGTCAGCACAGTCACGTCAATTCAAGTCTTGATTAGTCTTTGTCATTGTCGAACTACATTGTCTCTACGCATTTGCTACATAGGCAAGACCCATCTTCGAGCCCCCGAGACATTAGGTCAGTCCTATTAGGTTAGTCAAAATAAATCATGACTCAATCTTTCATCAACAAGACAAAGTCTTTGGTCGTGTCGAACTACGAGGTCTCTGAGTGCATGGCGTAGGCAAGGCCATCTGTCGATGGGCCCCCGAGGCCGCACTAGGTCAGTCCATTAGGGTTCATTGCACAATTTTTTCACACACATGAAACAGTCTTTAAACTTGAATGAACAATCTACCCAAGTGAACTTTGACAATCTGTCAATGGAACATGACAACCATCTTGGCATATCAAAATCAGTCAATCTCAATCAAACTTAGTCAAGCTAGTCAAATCTTGCTTACTCTTCAGATGTGTCCTTCTGAAGGGTAGCCCATCATTTAATCATTCCCTAGGATGTGTCCTTCCTAGGCATCATCATCGTCATTCGACATTTTGAGCAATCCTCTTGACATTTAAGAACCACTCCTCTTGACATCAATGTTCTTTCAGATGTGTCCTTTTGAAGAACAACCCCTATCATTTATGCCTTAGGATGTGTCCTTCCTAGGCACCATCACTGTCACCTGGAATTTTGAGGGATCCTCTCGACTTTTGGGGGTTTCTCCTCTTGACATCAACATTATTCAGGATGTGTCCTTCCTGAATTTGGCAATCTTTGACACTTGTCATCTTGGCATCATCAAAACCTTGACACCCTGGCATCTCGACATCAAACCAAACATCTTGACATTAAAACACTTGGAAAACACTTGGCACTTGTCTGTTGATTTTTCATCATGTTACTAGTTTTTCAGTGAGATCTTGACAACAGGATTTAGAGAAGCAGCAACGTATCATGAGGTTTGTTTTGTCTTTTGACACTCATGTTACTAGTTTCTCAGTGATGTCCTGACTTTGGGATTTAGAAAAGCAGCGATGTATCATGATGATGGTTTTGGCTTTATTTTGTCCTTTTTGGTAATCATGTTGCTAGTTTCTCGAGGATGTCCTGGAAATAGGATTTAGAGAAGCAACGACGTTTCATGATTTGTCTTTCTTATCTTTTTCTGCTTGCGGTTGGTTATGGCAAAAAGACTGGGGAAAATGTGCCCTTTTATATGAGTCATGATCATCCTTGTTTGCGACTGCTTATCTCACGTGATGGTACAACCTTGCACACCTTGGTCTACGTCATATCATGGTGTTTGTTGGCCATTACAATAATCTACCCAATGATGATAAATATAAAAATGTAAGTATGAAAGTTGGTTCCCCTATCTTTTTTTTCACCTAGCTTTCCATCTTCATTCTCCCTTCTCTTCCACACTAATATCCATCCCCTTCCAAGCTAACATTTCTTCTATCTTTCATCTTCTAGTCTTCTCATCCTTTTCGAAAACACACCCATGTTCTTGGAACCCGTCTGTCCTCTCGAGGGGGCATACCATAACCCTCCTCGTCATTCTTTCTCATCTTATTTTGCATTAGGGCATGACTTTGACTTATTTTTCTTTGTCATAATGCGACAGGCTGCATTATGACAAAGAGGGGCAAAATGTAGACACATAAAAATGTCCTAAGCCTTTGAGTGTCATTTTTCTTCATCCTCGTCCTTCAATAATAATTTTAGTTATTCATTTATGTTTGATTATATTCCTCTATTAATTAAATATTTTTTAATAATTATTCAATTAATTCACTTTCTAATATTTATTCTATCCTGACCGATTAAATAAACTAATTGCGTCACTAATTTCTTCCTCTTCTTCAATAGTTAAATAAATTATTATTTATTTAATTATTTGGTCATCTTTCATCTATAGTTAAATAGTTACCATTAATTATTTATCTATTCATGGTCCCTTAATTCTTCCATAGTTAAATAATTATTAAAATCATTTAACTATCCCATGCCACCTTCCCTATTAAATAATTAATCTAAATTAATTATTTAAGGTCTAATTTCTATCTCTCCATTTAATTAAATTAATAAATTTAATTAAATGCTCCTCTTTTCATTTTTTCAAATAAATAATTTGAATAAATTATTTATTTTCCACTTGTCCATTTCCTCTATTTTCAAATAAATAATTTGAATAAATTATTTATTTTCCACTTGTCCATTTCCTCTATTTTCAAATAAATTATTTGAATAAATTATTTATTTTCCACTTATCCATTTCCTCCATTTTTCGAATAAATAATTTAAAATAAATCATTTATGCACCACTTGGTCAAAGATACCCTGTCATAATCCTCTGTCATAACATTCATTTCATGTCATAGCTTGCATGTCCCTGCATGTCCTTGCATGCCTATCCTAGCCTGCATGTCTGTCATGGCCTGCATGTCTTTGCATGTCTTCCTGACATGATTCCTCCAAGAATAGCATATTCTTGGTGCATCAATTTTGGACCATTGATCTTGGCATCTTTTCTAAGGCTTAATCTCAACCATCCATTTCATAACATCCCTTTCATGCATTCCCATCCATTGATCTTGGAATCTTTCTAGAAGATTAATCTCAACCGTCCATTCGAATGGTTGTCTATAAAAAAAACCTTCCTTCTCCATTTTCAGCTTAACAGCTATTCTTCTCCAACTTTCTTGCTACCATTTATAGGTCTTGCACAAGTATTTCAACAAATATGAGGGCAAAGTTGCATAGCAAGAAGAAGGAGAGCAAGAGAAGGAATCAACTACAATATGGGGAGTACTTTATTTTATTTACTTTCACTTTGAAATCTCCATTTGTTTGTATTCTCTTGTTTGGATGTGGTTTAATAGTTTAGAAGTGTTGGCTGTCACTTTACCTATTCTATTTGATTTTCTAACCCCATCTCACACCACGAAAGCTAATCTAGATTCATGATCCACCTTAATACTATCCCCATCCACCACAAACCTATCAAGGGTATTATACAACACTTGTACCTTTTTGGCCACCAAAGACTCCTTCGTATTGCAATATGTAAGAATTGCATTGCTCTAAACCATAGAATCAATCTTTGAATGAAGAAAATTGACCTCATTAAGGATCCATTTTAGTGACAAAAAGATATTACTAGTACCCTCCCTAGTCAAGTGAAATGCATCATTTCCATCCATCAAATGAAGAGCTTTAGTCACAAAGTGAAACTTACCATCAGGGGTGACCATTTTCTTAGAAGTATCCTTTTTCTTCTCTCTAGTCACATCCATAGAGTCAACCTCTAGGTCAATCACTTTCTCGGGCCAAAATCTTTGTCCTTCCTCTAAGTCAGATTCTTGGTCACAAAATCTGCACCTTCCCCCTGAACATCATTTGCCACCTCAATTTTCTCCTTACCTTTCCCTACTGCAGGAGCCTCCTTATTCATAGACTTCCCAACCAACCTCATACTTCCATCCCCAAGCTGAATTCGCCGTTTAAGCCCAATCAAAGGAGGAGAGTCTACTTTCCTTTAAGAAGGTTTTTTCTTCTTTGATGAGGACCCATCCCCACCCACCTCCAAAACCATAACCTTTTTAGAACTCGACCAAGGAGAATCAGCCTTATTGATAGCCTTCTTAGCATTGGCCTTTTTCCTTTTTGGAGGATCCCTTACCTCCATCCTTCCACTATAAATATGTGAAAGATCCCTTAGACCATGTGGAGGAGTCTTCCTCTTTAGCCCTCTTTTTGGAGGATTTCACAAGATCATCCTGATGCTCCTCAACATCTTTAGACCCAGACTCACCTCCAACATTACTCTTTGAATTTTCCCCTATTTCCATCTTAGAGGTATCATCATTCTTCCCCTTAAGAACCTTGGGGGGAGTTACAAAATTTTACTTAATGTGATCAACCAATAGGATCATGAGACCCTCATGCAAGTATCGATTGTTCGGATTCTTTTGGTGATCCTAAAATCCTTTCTCAACTGAAAGCAGCAAATAATAGGGGAAAGAGATGGCCCTTTTATGCCTAAAGTGATTTAGAAGCATAAAATTGTAATTTTAAATAACAAAGAACCTACCATCTAGTGTAAAACATCTCATCACCACCACCACCACATACATCTAGATAGGCTTCAAGGAGGTTCTATCATACTTGCCACCATCAACCTTCATGAGTTTTCACTTTTCATTATCTTTTAGGAAATTGACCACAACCAACTTGGTAGTAGACCTCTCCTTGTAGAATTTTCTACCCTTGGAAGAGAGGCCCATCACCTCAGCAATCAATTCCTCTATAACAGTGACGTCAATCCCAAAAAATTGCAGGACCCTATTCTTCCAAGCACCCACAAAATCCTGTGACACGTGTGAATTAAAGTTGTGAAGCTTCAAAAGATACAGCGTCACACCACCCTTCTCTAAAATCTCCCAAACTAGGCCATTTGACATAGTATCATCATAAGTGACTAGTTCTCTACAACACTTATATCATCCCATTCTAATCAGAGCACTAGAAGCGTAAGCTTCTTTCTTCAAATAGAAGACCATAGGAAAACACAAGATGAAGAATAGCAATAAGGGAAAAAAAAAACACCTAAAAAGTGTGTTAAACTAACATTCTCAGTACTACAAGACATCATGAACTTACGTTCCAAAATATTTCTCAAATCACCACTACCAAAAACTAGGTATGTAAGCTAGCCAAAATGTCTAATCATAATTAGTATGCAATTACTATTAGACACCCCTCCTTTCAGTGCACTTGTAACATGTGATTTCCTTTCATGATTCATGATGGTAAGAACTTCAATTGGGAGGACATCAAAAGACTCCCACCACCTAGGTGTGGTCACCGTAAAAGTTGGCAATACAATCAGCAAGGTTGTTAGCCTCACGATAGGTATGCGAGATAAAAACCTCATCAAAAGACCCCAATATAGCAAGGGAATCCTAAATTAAATTTTCAATGGTCCAGGAGGGGGTTAGTTAATTTCTTCAAACATTTAATCACATTTAGGGAATCCCCTTCCAACCAAAATTTTCTCACCCCATTTTCTTGAGAAAGTTTTAACCCATGGAAGGAAACTGCATTATTCCTATTGTTAATAAAATGGAAGGTAATAAAATATATGTGATTGGTGGAAACATAGATATATGAAGATCACTCTTTCTCCAACAAATCTCTCAATAATGTCCTAGGAGTTCCAATTGGATTGACTAACAACCTCACAAGCTGAGTCAATTCATAGTGAGGAGGACCTAGAAGGGGGTTCTCTCAGCTTTAAAGGGGTTCACCACCAAGAAAATGCTTGGAAAAGAAAATGTTGGAAAACACAATGTGATATGCAAATGAATGCTAAATGACCTAGAAAGATAAACAAAATGCAATAGAAAACTATGAAACTGGAAATGTGTACCTAGGAAGTTTGGAGATGTGAGCATTTTGGAAATTTGTAAAGAAGCTTCCAAAACGTAGTATGGAGGAATAAGATGCCCAGGATGGCGTATTAGTCCCATTGTTGTTTTATGGGGTAGATGCGGAGTCTTCAAATGTCAAAACTGGATCTGAAGGAATCTCTAAAAAAATATTCTTGGGAGGACTAAGATGCCTAAGGTGGCGTATTAGTCCCATTCTGAATTTCTGAAAACTATGAATGTGATCCCGAGCTCCAAGGTTTGCACTTGCTTCCCTTCCTATCTTAGGTTCTAAAACTTCTAAATTTAGCCTGTAGGTGAGTTTCCATGAAGATGACAACTTTGTAATGCAATTTTGCAACTTTTTACAACTTTGCACTCCAAATGATCTTCAAGACTTCAACCTAGATTTGCAATCACAAATATGCAAGAGGGGAAAAACTTGTTTTTTGTCAATAAATGGGGGTTTTCCTTGGTCAAACCCCTTGTCGGTAATTAAACCTTGAAATGAAATAAAAATAATGAAGGAAATGGTGAATGAACAACATGCAATGCTACAACTCACCAAACCCTTATAAATTCTTCAAACTTGTGTGCAATGGCTACAATGTATATGGATCTTGAACCAAAGTAATGATCTTGAATTTCTTGCTTGAATCAAAACCCTACATCACAAATGTTAGCACGACAACACACATGATGCAAGAAACTCTTTGATATGATGCTTGAATCTTGATGATGGCTCCAAATGCTTGCTAAATCTTCTCTTGAATGCTCTTGTGAACTCAATTTGATATTATGAATGCTCTCACAAAAGACTTGGGTTGAAATGAATGAATGAACCTTGTATTTATACTTATCTATGCTTAATCTCCCGAAATTGCATCACACCAAGCCGGCATATGAATTCATTAAATAAAGGAGGCTAAATCCTGCCAAAATTTGAAATTAAATCCCAAAAATGACTCAAGGAGGACTAAGATGCCCTAGGTGGTGTCTTAGTCCCAAGCCATGAAACTTGAGGCATAGACACCATAAAGGGGCCCAATTAAAATGCCTCAAAATTAGGGTCCCAAGACCTTTGGGGGACAAAGATGCCCTAGGTGGCATTTTAGTCCCAACCCAAAAATCAAGGAAACATGGATGGAGTCACTAAATTATCATTTATGCATTGGAGAATGTCGGAATTAACTAGAAAGAGATATAATTCATAGGGCTTGTGGGTGCAAAATAGGACAAATTAAGCCATAAATGAGGATAAATAAAGCAAGGCGGGCCCAAAAAAGTGTGAAAATGCAAGGGTATGCATTTTACTACACTACAATATGGAAAACAATCAAAATGTGTCTTTAGGGTAGAAAAATAGAATACTCAAGACATCTAGTGTCACTTACAGGTTTTAAGATGAACCCTAAGAAGAGATGATACTATAAAGTATTTTTTCATACCTATCATCCTATAAAGAAACATTTATTTTGGGAAGATACTAAAGTGAATGCCAAAAAATATGTGGTGGAATGTTTGACGTGCCAATGAAATTGTAGACACCTAAATTTGGTCACTTACGTTTGGTCAAATTTATCCTTTTTCATCTAAATATCTTCTTATCTAGATTAATTAAATAATATTTCTATTATTTAACAAATACCCCTAAAGTCCTCTAAATCCCTAAGGTATTTAATTAAATAATTAAATACTTTACCCCTTATCCCTTTCCTCTGAAAAATTAAATAAATAATCTATTTATTTAATACCCCCATGTCCCATCCTCCATAATCCACTCCTGATCTCAACCCCCTTTGCTTAATCCTTGATTAAGGATGTGCGCATTCCTAATAATTGATTAGGGATGTGTCACATCTACCATAAAATGCAAGTGGGCCCCTAATCTCTCTTAACCACCTAACCTTCCTCTAATCATCAATTAATTAGCCTAATCTAACCCATGGTCAACCCCCTAATAAATACTACCCACATCCCAATGGAATTTTAATTCCATTTTATTCTTCAAACACCCCTCATGGAATTTTTGATTCCATTTAGAATCCCCATGTCCTTTCCAATGGAATTTTAAATTCCATTTATTCATCCAAGGTTTTTAAAGGAATTTTTAATTCCTCTTCCCTCTCTCCAAGGAATATTAAATTCATTTTTATTCACCCCATGTCCCTAAGGAATTTTTAAGTCCCTTTATCATTCCCATGCACATTAAAAAGGAATTTTTATTTCCTTTTGTTAACTCTTGATCTCAACCCTTGATCCTCTTCCAAGAATCAATCTTGGTCAATCATTTATCTCCCCTCTTGATAATGACTAAAAGACAGTCATCTTTCACTCTCACATTCATTCTAGCACATATGACTATCTCATTCATCATCTCAATCTCTCAAGCATACATCTAGCCTCCATAGCCAAATCTTTGCATCCTTGTCATTTTATGATCAAAATCAAGCAAAAACAAGCCATTATGCCGCTGAAATCATCCTAGAGCACACAAATCTACCATCAACAAGGGAAAAGAAAAGTAATCAAGCTCAGCAAGGTAAAAGTAGTTTATTTTCATGTTCTTGTTTGAGTTTCATCTATAGCCCTATCTGAGTGTTTTTTTTTATTTTTATCCTTTTACTTGAGTTTATTTCTTGCATTTTAGATGGGGTAAAAAAATAGCACACATTTCTAGCACACCTAGTGGGACCCACGACATGGGTCTACTTTCACGTTTTTGTGTTGTTTTAAATTTTATAGGTTCATATTTCAATTATAGGGGTGAATCTGCCTCAAAAGGAAAATCAACACTCTTCTTATGCGAGTGTGCACCTAGCTGACCATCATCTAGCTCATAGAGGAAATTCTAACTTTGTCTCTACAAATAGGTAGATCTGTAGATAGGAAAATCTATGGATAGGTGAATCTGTGGATAGGTGAATTCGCTACCCAGATAGCCAAATATGCCATCCAAATAGCCAAATCCACCACCTAGATAGCCAAATCTGCCACTTGCATAGCCAAATCTGTGGATAGGCGAATCTGCAAATAGGTGAATCTATGGATAGCCAAATTTTCCACTTGGATAGCCAAATCTACCACTCGGATAGCCAAATCCACAGATAGGAAAATCTGCAGATAAGCGAATCTACAAATAGACGAATTTGTGGATACCCAAATCCACCAATTAGATATTCGAATCTCCCACCCAAATAGCCAAATTTT
This sequence comes from Sequoia sempervirens, assembly GCA_007258455.2. Taxonomy (NCBI): domain Eukaryota; kingdom Viridiplantae; phylum Streptophyta; class Pinopsida; order Cupressales; family Cupressaceae; genus Sequoia; species Sequoia sempervirens. Next base: position 314,652,309 of record VDFB02000003.1, on the reverse strand, counting down.
CCACCTACAAAGCCAAATTCGTGGATAGGTGAATCTGCGAATAGGCGAATATGTAGATAGTCAAATCCACCACCTGGATAGCCAAATATTCCACCAAGATAACCAAATATTCCAATGGGTGAATGTATTCCTTATAGAGGTGAATCTGCAAATGTTTACAGAGGCGAATCCACACTCTCGAGAGGCAATTCTAAGGTGAACCTAAGACTTGAAACTTTCAGTTTGAACTTTTATTGGAATTTGGGTTTAGGAACTAATCAGCTAACCTATTGTTGGTGCTTATGGTATTTACTAACATTTGTACAACTTGTCCTCGCTTGTCCAAGATTGGAGGAACCTAACTACTAACTTGTGTTTGTAGGACGAGCAGTCAAAGATCTTAGTGTAGTTATTTCCCAAACTAATCTAGGCACATTTCAATTTCTTAAAGGTTCAATTTACCTCTTTTTGTGTTTGGGAGCGGGTTTTTGATGTAATCTCTCCTCTTGCACTATACGGTGAACTTGGGGATCATATATTCTTACTCATTCTAGTCCAATCTAGTCTACCTAGGAGTGCTAGCTTGCATGTATGCTCTCCCCTTGTGCCTCATGTGAGCCTAGGGATTAGAAACACCTAGAATTTCCTTCCCTTTAGGAGACCTACCTAAGATCTCATCACCCAAGGGATGATCTTAACCACGTGTATCGACAGGGTATATAAAGGGGGGAGAACTAAAGTTGTACCCCAATCTAGTCACGTCGTGTTTGGTGGAGCACTGATACTAGGGTGATTCCTATTTAGATGTGAAGGGTTGTTCCAAGTTTTTAGTACCTCGTTGAGGCTCCCGATCCATGCTTGTTATGGGTTGGTTCTCATGGTTGTGCCTCACACACTCTCCTAGTGTATCGAGGACTTCCCTAGTTTCCTATTTAACCTAGTTTGGTGTAGGGGCACCAAGTTCATTTTTGCAAATTTGGTCAAACAAGGTCATTTGATAGGATTTTGGTGTGTTAAGTCTAAGTTCATGCAAATAAGGTCATAATAGACCATTTAGAATGTAACTAGGGTCATAGAGGGTTTATTTTGCAAAAGGTGTTAAATATTTTCAAATGTTGTCAGAAATGCCATATTGTAAAAGTGCAAAAATGCAAGAAGCTAGAATACCAATGGTCAAGTGGTTCAAAATCAGTTAGAACTGATGTTTTGTGATAGGACAAGGTTAAATGGGCTTTGAAAACTTGATGTAATGGTTTTGGAGTCTGGTATTGAAGTTGAAACCATAAATAAAACTCTATTTTCTCAGAAATTATTGGTAAATTGTTGTTATAGATCTTTGTACGGGTCTGTACAATGCAATAATGATATAAAATCTCTTGAATTCAATGGAGGCATGAGATATTATCATTTTGGATCTTGTTTGATTGGATTTCATCAAAGTAGAAGCATTTTTGAGGCATTTGTCTGGTAATAGGTCTGTAAATCCTATTTCGGTTTGGTGTAACAAAATGGAAAATTAAGGCCATTCCACTAGTGGAACTTGTGAAAACCTAGTGGAATGGCATGGTTAAATGTAGGGTGTTGTTTTTAAGAGGTTTCAAGAGTAGGGAAGGCAGGTTGATAAATATGGAGTGATGCCCTAGTTCCTATTCTTCATGATTTTTGGTGAAAATTAAGGCTTTGAAGTAGGTTTTGGTAGAAATACTAGTAGAAACCCATTCCAAATAATGTAATAAGCTTGTTCAGACTTCATATGGAGTGCCTGATGTTTCTATGAAGTGGTTTGAGGTTGGGAGAGTGGAGATTCAATATACCCATGTATGAGCGCGCCTAAATAGGCTTAAAAGAGGGCTTTGTAGTTTGATGTCTTTGTGGCCATTTCCCTTGTTGAAAGTTGTTGATTCTAAGCATTCGTAACTTGTTGAGAGTATGGGAATAGAGTTTGGAGGTTTGAGTGAAGGATTTTACAGAGTCACTTTGGAAAATAGGCCTAATTAAGCCTTGTTGTTGTAGGACAGTCAAATTTAGGAGAGTACTTTTCAAAGTAAGTCTATTTGGTTTCCAGATATGTTTAAGAAGGCCTTAATGGGTTCTTGAAACTATTTCTATTTTTGGAGATTCCAACTAGTTGGAAATTTTTACCCATTTTTTGTCATTTGGAGTACTACAAGGAAACAAGCCTCTTGTGAGAGGGTGTTTGCAAAAGTGTGAGATCGGAGTTATAGAAGACTTTCTTTGGCTTGAATCTACCAATCTTATGATGTTCAAAGTGTTTTGAGGAATTAAGAAGAGTTTGGAACCCTAATTGAAATTTTGGGTGTTTGTAGCTTTGTAGAGCCAAATGCTTTGTGAAGGAAATGGTGAGTCAAGAATGGATGAACAAGCAAGAATTGTTTGAGTTTGGTCAAATTGTGATTTTTTGGAAGGATTTGTCTCCCTGCTCTGCATCATAATTTAAAACTCGTGTTTTAGCCGCGGATTGGTGTACAGTGCATGGATTACAAATGGCACGCAAAAGTTACTCACCATGTACTCCTTTAGGTTGAGATAGAAATCCTCATGGTGAACTACGATAGTTACCGAGGAGAGAGAGAAGGTGAGCCCATGGCATCTGTTGACAACCATGTTCCTTTGGATCTCTACCTATCCATCTTCACAAGAAAGGGTGGGCCACCCTATTATCATAAAGTATTAACCCTTCAGGGTGGTGGGCCTACATCAAATTTCTAAACCCTCTTGACTGATTCTAGGGTTGTTCATGTGCTTGGCATGTCTTCTTGTGTGATACTAGTGAGTATCTTTAGTTTGAGTCAGTCCTTGCCCACTGTCTTCTTGTTTGTTGTTTTTGTCCTTTTCCATATTCCATCCATTCCTCAGGGGTGAATCCACTTCTTACAAAGGAAAATATGCACTATCAATGGGTGATCCTGCCCCCTAAGGGGCGAATCCACGTCCTTGTTAGGTTTTTCTAGTCAGTCATCCCCATAGGTGATTTTTCCTTACACAGAGGCGAATCCACTTGTTCAGTCCATCCATCCCTTTGGTGATCCAACTTCTCCAAGAGGCGATGTTTCCCTCCATCCATGTCATTCCTTGATAGGTGATTTCACTCCCAAAAAGGGAGAATCTACTAGAGTTATCTATACAGCCTCATCCTAGATAGGCGAATCTGCCTTTCATAGAGGTGATTCTACATCTGATTCCACAAGTCTTCATCCATACATTATCCCTATATAGGTGATTTCACTTCACACACGAGTGATCATGTCATCATACTATCTGTACATATTCATGGATAGGTGATCATATGTCCTAGATAGGAATTTCCACTACCTACAAAGACGATTTCACTCTATTCTTGGGAAAATCCACTTCCCATCCAAAATATAAAGATTCAATCCATCCTATCATAGTTAGCCTATATCTTCCTTAGTCCAAAATCATAATCCAATCATTTTTCCTCTTCATATCCATCTCCAAACGATCACTTTCATCTTATCAATCATTATCAATCTTGTCCACAACATCATCCCCTTTGAGCGAGGAGTCAGCTAAACCTATCCTCCATTCATCCAACAATTATCCTCATCATTTTAGCTACATCCTTGACTCTAGGAGTCTCCCCCATCACATCTTCCCAATCAAATCCTAATCTAAGCTTCAATCCAATCCTAATCTGAGCTTAAATCAAATCCCAATTTGAGCTTTAATCAAATCCTAATCTGAGCTTCAAGTCCCATCCTAATATGAGCTTATATTGAATCCCAATTTGAGCTTTAATCAAATTCTAATCTAAGCTTCAAATACCATCCTAATATGAGCTCAATTCACATCCAAATCTAAGCTTAAATCCAATCCTAACCTGAGCTTAAATTGAATCCCAATATGAGTTTAATCTACATCCCAATTTGAGCTTTAGTCCATCCATATCCAAGATCTTATAATATCAAAACAAATCATTATACCCATTCTTCCATGTTCTTCTAATCCATTCTATTTATCTTTTCATCATCCCTTCTTTTCTTCTAATCATCTATTCCCATACTTTCAATCCACATCCATCCAATTCAACAACATGAATCCTTATCCTTCATCAATGAAACCAAAAATAGTAGTCAAAGGAAATCCCAATTACATTGATGATTATAATGAAAATCATGTTGATCAAGATGAGTACGATATAGATCCCCTTGATTCTATCATTACTAGTCATCTCTCCCCAAGTGTAATCCTAAATCTAATCAGTCATCCAAGCTATCCCATCATTCCTTCATCTGCACCTACTAGCAATCCTTATGCTACCCTTGACAAGGGATATCCATTATCTTCCCCATCCCCATATCCATCCAATCCTTCATCCACATGTCTCTCTTATTCATCTTTCACATATCCCTCCCATCCAATATCCATGTCTCCATCCATATCTCAACCTTCATCTTCACACAACAATACTATCACCCCCATCCTTAGTCCAAACTCACCACCTCATTATCCTCTAAACCATAGTCCAATCCATCATCCTAATCCTCCTATCCATGATCCTAATCATTTTGATCCCCCATCCATGTCCCATCTCAATCCATGATCCACATCATCCTATCTTAATCCACCATCCACGCCTTCCTACCTTAATCAACCATCCACATCCTCATATATCACTCCATATTTCACTCCATCAGATCCCAATCCCCCTTCGAATCCATCATACCTTTGTCCTCCATCTAATCCCAATTCATCATCTCATTTTTCTTCAAACCCTCTCCTAATCCATGATCCTAATCCTCCACTCCATGATCCCAATCCACCATCCATGTCCTCCTATCTCGATCTACCACCCACACCCTTCTATGTCATTCCATCTATCACTTTGTCACATCCTAACCCTCCATGAAATCCATCATACCATTATCCACCATCTAATCTTGATCCCCCACTAATCCTAATCCTCCACCTAACCTTAGTCATACATCTAATCCTAATCCACCAATTCATCATCCTAGTCCTCCACCCATTTATGATCATTCATCTATTCTCGCCACCTCATATAAGCCTAGAATACAAAACTATCTCATTCCAAATTTCATCCAAGGACTCATGACAAAGAAGACATCCCCAACTCCACATCTTGAATTCATGGAACCATTCCATATCACTCCATCATGCATGGCCATTAGTGATGAGACCCTTCTTCATCCCAAAACCATCATTCCACTTCCCACTCCTAACATTTCCCAAACCATTGAAACCATCAAACCCATCGAATCCATTGAATCCCCATCTTCTACTCCTAAAACTGTTGAACCCATCAAAGATACCCAAATCCAATCCACTTTACCTACTCCTGGTATCACAAAAATCCACTCCCATGAACTTCATGAATTGTCCATCCTTCCATTCACCCCATTCAAGGAGTACATACAACATTCCTCTTCTACCACACCATCTACACCCATTTAAACTTATCGATATCTTGTTACAAAGAATACTAATGCATACCCTTATCCAAATGAAGATCTTACCATTCCATCTAATACATATTAATATCATAGTCCCTCATCCACTTCATCCCATGATCCCCTTGTCACTCAAGATCCAATCACTCCATGTCGTGATCCCTTATCACCCACTACCACAAATCAAGATCTTATCATACCACCTAATCCCTCTCCTGATCCCTTATCACTCACTCCTCCCAATCAAGATGCTACCACCCCATCATCTCCATCTCATGATCCTTCATTACCACCTAACCATACCATCCCAATGCCACTTTTATATCCCCTTGGTACTCTTACATTCATCCATGGTGATTTTCTTATTGAAGGAGAACAAAGCATATACCCCACCCATCCTCCTCCTAATAGTGGGCTCACATCATGTTTCCAAAATAACAAGCATCCTACCATAAATTGAATGCTCAAGATCATGAAATATCAAGGAAAAATGTTTAGGCCTTCATGAGCAAGGTATTTTAGATCCCATCCATATCAAAGAAAATCTATGTGCACAAGGTCTTGGATATATATCTCAAGACTCACAATCAAAAAATGTTGGTACAATCTTTGTGCATACTAAGCGAGCTTCTTCCAAAAGAATAATAGGATCCTCCTATCACTCCACGAAACCATTTTTCACCATCCTCCCCCCATCATATCATCTCAAAACAACCATCCATATTCCTCCTTCATCCTCCAAATCCATTGTGGGTTCTTATGCCCCTCCATCCACCACACTCATCGTCCATATACTACATATATTTTGAGTCCTTATGTCCCTCCATTCACCATCACAAATTCTCCATATACTAAGTCCATTTTAGGACCTTATTTACCACAATAACCTCCTCCATCTCATCCCACTCATCCCCTCGTCCACCAATAACCTATTCCTATCACCCATCATAAAAACCTCACTCTCATAATCCACCATCCACACACCATCTCCAAAATCCTACATCCACCACTTCATTCATATTCTCTCCACATCATCCATCTCCTCACATCCATCCCATTGCTATTAGAAGCACTTTGGATGCCAAAGTAAAAATGCATAAATCCAAAAATCCACATGAATCCAAAGATCCCCATGTCCCTTCAAAGAGACATGATACAAAAAAGAAAAATTCAATCCAAAATCCAAATCAATCCCAAAAGCCACAAAGGCCCAATAGATCCAAAATCAAAACCATGTGGATCCCAAAGAAAAAAGATGTAGTGAATTCAAATGAAAAATCCATAACGACATCCAAAGTTTCTAATCCATAGTAAATCATTCGCTTCCTCCATCTCGTAAATCTATTTTGGGTCCTTATGACCCTATTAGTGAATGAAATAAACTTTGATAGATAAATCAAGTAATGACTCAAAACCCACATTTGACACTTATTTCAAATCCGCTAATAGCTCTGAAAAGCGCACAATTGCATTTGTGGCTTTTCTCTGAATTTTATCGAGGTACAACTCCCTCACAAAATATTCAATGAATTAATCTATTCTAAGGAAATGGCATATTCTTTTAACCAAAAAATAGAAAGGTGACTAACGCTATCTCATAAATATGAAACTAACACGAAAGGGGTAGAAAACACGGCCATTTATGATCAATACAAAGATTAAAAATCATGACTATCAAATCTAACTAATGTAAATAAATCATACTATAATAAATAAAAGGCATATAGTTCATTTTTCAAAGAAAACATAGCTATATCATACACATAACATCAAGGTTTGCATACTTCAAATCCTTTAATTTCTAACACACCGATTACAAGCTATTGCAGTTTGTAATTAATGTTAGCCTCCTTGAAAACACCCCCAGATGTCTCCGGAGAGATCAAAAGCTCCCTTATATATGCTTAACCTCTAATTTATAACATGGCTAAAGTCATTGAATGGACACTAAAGCCATTACTTAATTAGCGACTTCTTGTATCCCAAACATTTATCGAGAAATTGATAAGACAATAGAATTTTTTCTAGGAATAGATATCAGCAAAGAAAATCGATTATCACCCAAGCAACAACCGCCAAAGGAACAATCATTTCACCAATCCTTAATGCAAAGTATGAGGAAACCAATCATAGCACGTGCGAGCTGTCAGATCAAGGATTGTAATTCAATTGATGCAAGCTAACCATAAATGTGAATTAAATTTACATCTTATCAATCTTGAATGAATGCGCCCATGTCTAACCAAAATTCTATAAATTCAAGCAGTATCACTTCTCTCCCACCATCAATTGCATCCAATATGGTGAACTCCCAAAGTGATGGAAATTTTGTGAATGATTACATTTTCCTAGAGGAAATCGAGTGTAGCCCTCTATTCAAGCACACTTTTGATTAGCTGAAAGAGGTCTTTTTGGTGTAGAGTGAAGTGGAGGAAGAAGTGCTCTAAAGCATCCTGGACGAGGATTTTCTAAGCCAAGCTCATGTGCATATTACCACCATGTTGGAGCTATTCATTTACATAGTTGTCAAGACTTCTAGCCGTCGAGACTAGGGCATGTTAGCACTGGAGTGTTTGGTGAAACCTAAATTCCATCATCACATCAGGGTGGTGATAAATGGACTCAGCTATTATCCTCAAACTGGGTTAGTAGTTGATGCCATCTACATTGCATCTACTATCCAGGATGAGACTCTGGAGGAGGTCGTGGCTCTGTTGCGCACTAGAGTGGTGAGGAATGACATGGGTTTGTTCGTGCAATTCCTCCAATCACACGAGAACCTAATTTCACCTACTCAAATTGAATGTCTGCAAGTTGTTACTGAGAGCATCTATGTCCTGATGTTTACCTTGTGCACTTGAAATATCTTTCTTTTGCCTCTTTTTGTGTCTGCCAACCTAGATTTTTGTACTCAAGCCAAGCAATTATGGCTATGACAGCATAATGTAAAAACATTTATATATGAATAAAATATATATTTTGGTGTTATTTGTGCTTTTACATGTATGGATCACATGTTTTTGTTCATATTATGCTTGGAAAATACTAGCTTTCTTTTGTATAGCATCTTAATTAAGTAACCAGATTGGCGATAATTCGGTTTAATCAATATAATCCTTCATAGACGGAAAAACTAATGGTTTGCATAACTTTAAAAAACCCCACCCAAGTTCAAAATGACTTAGAAAATTTCACCTGAGGCATAACTTGAGGGTGAAGTTTTTAAACTTTGACTCATGGCTCAATCAGTTTCATACATGCACTTTGGGAGAAAAAGAAGTTTGGATGTGACAAGAGAACGTTGCCCAATGAAGGATAAGTAAAGTAGGTGGTAAAATGGGAGGTTTGACAAACCTAACAAAATACTGCCTAAGTTCAAAATGGATGACAAAAGACTACCCAGAACTAGAGTTGGTCCATGACTTAGGCAAAATAGTAAGATAACATCCTGAATAGAGACTTAAGGAAAATTTATGGGTAATAGTGTCTCTAGTTGGGGACAAGGACTGTAAAGGATGAAGCAATGAACCCAGAGTCACAAGTGTAGACCAGTCCTTTCCATTGGGCACAGAGTCAAGGATAAGGAACAACAAAAGCAAGCCAAAGTGAGACAAAAGAAGGAAAGAAACATCTAGACTACTGACACAATAAAATTTCAACTATGTACACGGTAGGTTGATTCTACCTCAAGTGATACTCGAGATAATTATGTAAGTCCATTGACAGGTTGGGAGAAGTAGCTTCATGTATAAAACAATTTTGGGTGATTGAAATCTATGTATACGACCAACTGCCAAATTGCAACCACCATCGTTAAATAAATAAAATTAGCACCTTGTAAGGACTTGCTAAGTAAAGTCTTGTGTTCAAAAAGCCATTCTTGATTATATGCCTCAGTAGTATAAAATCAGCACCCTATAAGGACTTTCTAAGTAAAGTCTTGTGTTCAAAAGGCCATTCTTGATTATATGCCTCAGTAGTCCAATGACTCATATTAATGCTTTCCTGTGTATGTTCACTTGAATCTTCTTGCACAACATCCAATTTAAGACTGTTTTGCACATCATGCACTTGACACTCTGAACAAGAAGAAAAGAGCCCTTGAATTGGACACCACACATATACATTATGAGGAAAAGGAAATTCTCAGTCACTGTGTGTAGAGCCAATTACATTGTCTAAAAATTTAGGACCCAAATCTGTAGTTTGTACACGATGAGACTTACTAGATTCCATTGTTGATTCATTAGTCACAATTCCTCTTTCAATTGGATCCACTCCATATGTTGATTCTAATAATTTTACTGAAGCCCCTGAATCTTGTATAATGTTTCTTTCAAAATGAAAAGATTCTGAAATGAAATGTTTGGTTGGTTCATTTACAGTTGCCTTGCCCTCAAGGATTTCACTAGTAGACTTGAACCTCTCATAAGTAAATTGTGTGCCAGGAAAAATGACATCTGAATATTCAATTACCTTTTGGGGTTGACCTTTATTTTCACCTTCAATTGGGACATTAGTATTTTCCTCTTTTGGTCTCTAGTCATGATCAATTGTAGCTCTGAGTAAACAACCTTCTTCTTTTAACATTAATTGATCTTCTGAACTTATGAAAAGAGGGTTATCATGTATTTTGAATTCATCAAAATCAAAGAGAGGGTTAGGATGAATCAACCAAAATTATTTCTTCTAAATATCATCATTCCTAGAACCATCGTCTCCTTCCAAATTTAAGCATATATCCTTATTCTCCATCTCTTAAAAAGGAAAAGTTCATAGTTGGGAGAAAGAAGAGAAAGAAGAGAGGTTGATACCAGATCTTTCGAGCTAGCCTCTGAAAGACAGAGTTTATTAGAAGAAGGGATTGGAATCAATGGTGGCTTTACCAGTAGCTCCTCATCTTCATCGTCACTAGATGAACTACAATCACATTCAACTTCAACAGAGGTGCATAATTTCAAGGATAAATCAACACAGGGGTGGTTATTCCTTTCATTAGGTTGATATAGATTATCAAGAATTGTTAAATTTATGTTTTCCATAGTAGGATGGCATTTGACTAGAGGCTTGGGAAAAGCTTTATAACTGGTTTCAAGCTTCATACTTGAATTAACTTTCCACTTGCCAACTTCAATGAAATCATCTTCAGCCTTCACTGCCTCTTGCTAAGCTTGCTCAATTCCTCAAATTTTATCTCTTTTCAGGAGTAATTGTATGTCCGTTTCAAGAGAAGAAATTAATATGTGATACTAAACCTCTACATTGGGCTTTTCTGTGGCAGGAATCTTTTGGAGAGACTGGTTGAAATGATAGACAAAATCCCTCATCGTTTTAGCTTTGTTTTTCATAATTTGAAAGAAGTGATGCAAGGTGGCTGCAACATTAGTTGGGGTTCCATAGCATTGGAAAAAAAAATTCTTAAGGACATGTCAACCAGTGATGCTCCCCTTTTCAAGTCCTCTGAACCATTCAATAGCCTTTTCAATCAAACTCTCAATAAAAATCCTTACAAACACATCTTCATTTTGGATTTGTAAAACTGCACTCATAGTCATCATAGCTAAAATATGGTCCTCGGGATCTTGTTCATTCTGACCTGAGAATTTAGGAAATCCCCTCCAGAATCCTTTAGGTAGATCATGATATTGTGATAAAGCAAGGGGGCCAACTTGGTTGCACCAGAGATTTGAATCCATAAACAACAAACAAAGTCACCAACTCACTTGGAGTAAGAATAGGAAAAGAAGAATACTGTGGTGGATGAGCCGAAAGTGGATTTTGAGGCTGGTATGTAGGTGGGTCCCTTGGTTGACGTGGTGGCGGATTAGGCTGATGATTATGATGACAAGGTGGGTCGTCGTAATATTCGAATATCAGTCTTCAGGTTAGCTCAATCACAGGTACAGGTGGTCACTAGACCCGTTCCTCTTCTTCTTCCAAGATAAAATTCACTTGCATATAATCTATTGCACTCCTATATCTCCACGCGAGTGTATTTAATTGTGATATGATATCTTCCTGCTCTGCTCCAACCCAATCTAAATCCAACTGCAAAATAGGGAATACATCATTATGCAGAAGTACCATCTTGTTGCATGATGTAATGGTGATTGTTAGACTTCCAACAAATTTATCCCCAATAGAGTCGCCAAAAATATGTTAGCGAATGAAATAAACTTTGATAGATAAATCAAGTAATGACTCAAAACCCATATTTGACACTGATTTTAAATCCGCTAATAGCTCTAAAAAGTGCACAATTGCATTTGTGGCTTTTCTCTGAATTTTATCGAGGTACAACTCCCTCACAAAATCTTCAATGAATTAATCTATTCTAAGGAAATGACATGTGCTTTTAACCAGAAAGCAAAAAGGTGACTAATGTTAACTCATAAATATGAAACTAACATGAAGGGGGCAGAAAACATAGCCATTTATGATCAATATAAAGATTGAAAATCATGACTATCAAATCTAACTAATGTAAATAAATCATACTACAATAAATAAAAGACATATAGCTAATTTTTCAAAGAAAACATAGCTATATTGTACACATAACACCAAGGTTTGCATATTTCAAATCCTTTCATTTGTAACACACCGATTACAAGTTATTGCAGTCTGTAATTAATGTTATTCCTTCTCAAAAACACCCCCAGATGTCTCTGGAGAGATCAAAAGCTCCCATATCAATGCTTAACCTCTAATTTATAACATAGCTAAATCCATTGAATGGACACTAAATCCATTACTTAATTACTGACTTCTTGTATCCCAAACATTTATCGGGAAATTGATAAGACAATGGAATTTTTTCTAGGAATAGATATCGCCAAAGAAAATTGATCATCACCTAAGAAATAGCGGCCAAAGGACCAATCATTTCACCAATCTTTAATGCAACATATGAGGAAACCAAGTGGTAGCACATGCGAGTTGTCTGATGAAGGATTGTAATTCAATAGACACAAGTTGGCCATAAATGTGAGTTAAATTTACATCTTATCAGTCTTGAATGAATGCACCCATGTCTAACCAAAATTCTATAAATTCAAGCAATATCACTTCTCTCGCACCATCAATTGCATCCAATATGGTGAGCTCCCAAAGTGATGGAAATTCTATGAACGATTACAGTATCCTGGAGGAAATTGTGTGTAGCCCTCTATTCAGGCACACTTATCATCAGCTGAAAGAGGTCTTTTTGGTGTAGAGTGAAGTGGAGGAAGAAGTTCTTTGAAGCATCCTAGGTGAGGCATTTCTAAGCCAAGCTCACGTGCGTAATACCACCATGCTGGAGTGATTCATTTACACAGTTGTTAGTAATTTTGGCCGTCGAGACTGGGGCATGAGAGCACTAGAGCATTTGGTGAAACCTAAATTCCATCATCGCATCAAGGTGGCAATAAATGGACTCAGCTATTAACCTTGAACTAGACTAGTAGCTAATGCCATCTGCATTGCATCCGCTATCCAAGACAAGACTCTAGAGGAGGCCATAGCTCTACTGTGCACTAGAGTCATGAGGAATGACATGGGTTTGTTCATGCAATTCCTCTAGTCACACAAGAACCTACTTTCACCTGCTAAAATTGAATGCTTGCAAGTTATTACTGAGAGCATCTGTGCCCTGATGTTTACCTTGTGTACCTAAAATATCTTTCTTTTACCTCTCTTTTTTTCGCCAACCTAGGTTTTTGTACTCGAGCCAAGAGATTATGGCTATGCCAGCATAATGTAAAAACATTTATATATGAATAAAATATATCTTTTTGGTGTTATCTGTGCTTTTACATATTTGGCTCACTTTTTTCTGTTCATATTATGCTTGAAAAATACTAGCTTTCTTCTATATAACATCTTAATTAAGTAACCAGACTGGCAATAATTTGGTTTAATCAATATAATTCTTCATAGGTGACAAAACTGATGGTTTGCATAACTTAACAAAACCCCGCCCCTGGAGTTTCAAAATGACTTAGAAAATATCACCTGAGGCATAATTGAGGGTGAAGTTTTCAAACTTTAACTCATGGCTCAATTGGTTTCATACATGCACTTTGGGAGAAAAAGGAAGTTCAGATGTGACAAGAGAACATCACCTAATGAAGGATAAGTAAAGTAGGCAGTAAAATGGGAGGTTTGAAAAACCTAACAAAACACCACCCGAGTTCAAAATGGATGAAAAAAGACTGCCCAGAACTAGATTTGGTCCATGACTTAGGAAAAATAATAAGATAACATCCTAAATAGAGACTTAAGGAAAATTTATGGGTAACAGTCCCAAAATTCACTATCCCAACTTCTCCACTAGCCCAACATTCTCCATCCAATAATCCTTTTATCATTCCACATCCCCCACCATATGTGCCAATGTTGGCCTTGAAAACATTCCTCCATCATAGATCTACTCCATCATTCCATCTATACACTATCCAACATCCCATCCATTATCCCACACATCTCCCCCATCCAATCTCTTTAATCCATTCCCTTGCATAATCCATTTATCCTAATAAGGTTGTACCAACATCCAATAGTCATTTCTAACATGGGCTCTTATTACCTCATATGGAACTAGATGCTTGAGTTGTTCATCCATCCCCTTATCACATGTATTCCAAATCCATTTATCCATATCCCTATTATCATTGATCTCCATCCACACACTTTCCCAAAAAATCCCAAAAATGTCAAAAAAAAGTAAAAAATATATATTTTAAAAAAATAGTAAAGAGAAATAATTCGTCCAATGGGTAAAAATTTACAAACAAGCACCTTGGATAAGTACCATGACAAAAATCTAGAAAACAGGCGTCATGTGTAAAATCCCTAATCTATTTGCTTTCCACACTTAGCGGCAACTTCCATTTAAGCATCCCCTTCCTCCATCTCCTCCATCCATCCTATCATGCCCAGTGTACCTATCATATCCCATTTATCCCAATCCCTCCATTCTCCTAGTGATCTTGATATAGATAGGGGAAAACATATATATACATGCTTTGGACACCTCTTGGCATACATTCCCCTCATCCATACACTATCATATTCCTTATCCTCCCCATCTACCTTCCTTATCAATGCATCCTATCCACATCCATCTACCTTCCTTGTCCACCCATCATGCTACAATCCATCTCCTTTTCTTATCTACCCATACTCCTATCTCCCATCCCTCTTCCCTTATCACACATGAAATATCTAGAATGGGCCATATTTTGACTTTGTAACATAGTCCTTGGAGACATCATTCATCCATTATGTCATCCTTTCCATATCACTATTAGTATCTCTCCATCTTCCTTCCATTAATCCTTCCAAATCCTTCATCCCTTCATACCATGATCCTATTGAGATATGGTGTTGTACACCATTGCATAAATTGATTTATTATAATTTTGTAATTAAATAATTATTTAGTTGTGATACACCTTGGTGGTGTTGTTAATCACACTAGGTAATTATTTGGGGACCCACTTATGTTGTATTGTAACATTGCATTATTATTTAATGTGTGGGAGACATGTGATAATAATTTAATATTGGGAAAATATTAAATAAAGTGATGTCTTAATACCCAACATTAAATAAGGGGTTAGTGGTTTTGTATTCACATGGTTTTGTGGTAAATGGTTTCACCTTACCACTAGTATTTTGTGTGAGCTTGTGTCTATAAAATCAAACACATGTGTAGTATTTTAGGTTGGATGAGTGGGTTGGCTATCATTATTGAGTCTTCTTGTGGAGTTCATTTGTGAAGCATGGCATGGGATGTGTGGATTCATGCTTGGACACATGGGAATGCATTAGAGGGCTTGATGCTTCAGAGGTATTCATTGTAACTCTTGTATTGCGTTATTGATGAATAATATGATAGAGTATGGATGATTTTGGAGGCTAGGTTTTTCCCTCTTGAGGGCTTTCCTAGGGTATATATTGTGTTATCTTGTGCTTGTCTATTTGATCTATGAATTTTGGCAACTTGTATGCATGTTTATCTCTCATGGGTTATGTAGGAAATGGATTAAGATTGTGGGTTGAATGCAATAATTTCCTAACAAATCCTTCCATATCCCCATCCTTATTTTTCTATCATGTCATATGCTCACCCTTCCATCTTCCCCATCCTTATATTCCCATCCATCCATCCAAAAAAATCCCTTCCATCTTCCAAACTTATCTTCTCATCCATCCATCCATATAAACAATTCTTTCCATCTTCCCCATCCTTATCTCCCCACCCATCCATCCAAAAAAAATCCCTTCCATCTTCCATATCCTTATCTTCCCATCCATCCATCCATCCCCTAATACCTTCCATCTCCCTATCCATCCATCCAAAAATATTTTTCATCTCCCCATCCTTATCTTCATATCCATTCATCCTATCATTCTCCATCTCTTTATCTCCATCTCCATCCATCCTAGCCTCTTTCAATCTCCCCACCTTTATCTATCCATCCATTTATCTCTATTTTCTATCTCATAATCCTTTGTCATTGGTATCTAGCTATAGGCTACCACCATTCCATCCAATTCCATCTAACTCATTCACATAATCCACATCTTATGCATATCGACCATCCTATCCACAAGGTCTTTCTTGTCAAGCATCATATCAGCTCCCTCATTGCATCTACTTATCATGGTCATCTCATCATCCCTTATCCATTATTTGTCATTGGTATTTTTTTGAACTATGTTTCATATATTCTTTCATGTAGGCAAGGCCATCTTTGATGAGCCCTCCAGGCTTTGGTTTGTCCTTTTTGTGTCAATCCTCATCATTCGTCTATCTAGTTTCAATTGTTGTTCATCCATTTGAGTCTTCATAGTCCTCTTTTCGCTTTATCCACTGTTGGTCATTACTTATTGAACTACGAGGTCTTTGCACTTTCACATAGGCAAGGCTAATCTTTGATCAGCACCTGAGACCCTAGGTCTATCCTTTAGGGTGTGGGTATGTGCAGGATCATGGAAAAAACAAGCCCTTCAGTGGCAATGAAAATTCAAAAAAATCAGAGTTAGGCAAGTTGACGTAAAAATTTGAATAAGTTATATATATTATTTCAAAATATGTAAGAATAGAACCTGTGGAAAATTGAATGTAGTTTCTAAACTACTAGGTTTATTTTTCTAAAAAAAAATTATTTGGTG
>VDFB02000003.1:314418347-314635221 GCA_007258455.2 Sequoia sempervirens | reverse complement strand
TTGTCGAGTCAAAGTCCATCACACTAAGTACAACGCCATCCTGGTCCTTTATACCTTGATGCATCGTGCTTAGGTGTGTTATCAAAAAATAAAGTAAGTGACCCTTTGAAAATCCCAATCCTTGATAAGCAAATCATCCATCTATCTTCATCTATCATCATCATCGCTAATAAAGTCTCGACCAATCATGGACTTGTTGGATCCTCTTGTCATCATCTCATTCCCACACTAACATCATGCATCCGTCATACATCCATCATACATCCATCCTGCATCTGCAAAACCATCAATATACTACATATCACATATCATTCATATCATACATAATAGGAAA
The DNA here is from genome assembly GCA_007258455.2 of Sequoia sempervirens. Classification (NCBI taxonomy): domain Eukaryota; kingdom Viridiplantae; phylum Streptophyta; class Pinopsida; order Cupressales; family Cupressaceae; genus Sequoia; species Sequoia sempervirens. The sequence continues at coordinate 314,634,887 of VDFB02000003.1, read as the reverse complement.
CATCAGTATTTTGCATATCATCTCACATGCATATCATCATCATAATATAGATCTGTTAGTCTAAGCATATCATAAATCATCCGTTGCATAATCACAGCATATCACATCATCCATCTCATCCATCTATATCATATCATCATTTTGAATTTTTTTTAGAATAATATAGGATTTGTTATTCTAAGCATCTTGAAATCATCTTTGCATCACATCCATAACCACATGCATTTTGAATTCCTTTTATCATGAGATCGCACTTCAAATCGAATCTTTTCACTGATTCTCGAGGGGCAATGTACTCAGTTGTACTTTTCCACGGGCATCTGAAAAATCATGAAATTTTTTAATTTCGATCGCAGCAAGTTTATTCTTTGAACCAACGCAACAAGTACATTGCTTCAAAGAGGGGCAAAATGTAGACATGTCAAAATTACATCATGCATAATCATATTCCATTCATCAAATAAATCAGGACTTTATTTAAATCAAATCCTAAATCATATTCCATCATTTTCTGGATTTAAATAAATCAGAATATCAAAGTCTTGAAAGTCAAATCAGCTAATCAGCGTTAATCAGCATAATCATCATCTAATCCTAATCTAATACTAATCCCATCCCACTTGCATTATCTAGACCTAGCCACTTGCACAATAAATCAATTTTATTGATTTATTAAAACACATCATTTTCTCTCAACATGACAAGTCAAACAGGACATTTATTGCTGTTTTTCCTTGTCCCCCTCTCAGCATTAATTGCAAATTTGAATTCAAAATTTCCCCCTCTTGGGCACTCTTCCCAAATCTTGCACATACATCCATCAATCACATGATGACAAGTGTCCTCAACTCATTGGCTTGTTTTTGATCCCACATTGGTCCCTCTTCAACAATTAGCATTTTGAAAATCTTTAAATGCAGGCTTCATCCTCAAGCAAATCCTTCACAATCTCTTCACAATCTCTTCACAATCTTCACAATCTTCACAATCTTCACAATTTCATGCAAGGTTACTCTCTTCACTTGAGATTTAATCTTGTTCATCATCACTCCACCATCTCCATTTGCATTTGCACAATTTGAGCTTTGGTCAAGGATTGGGAAAGGGTCACTAGCACAAGTGACACCAATCCAACTATGGAATAGGTAGTTTGTTGAATGTTTTCATTATGCATTTGGTTTTCTTTTATCTTTTGTGGCATTTTGGAACATTTGCAATGTATTTCATAGGGGTATTCTTGAAGGATTTGTTGATACTAACCCTTGTTTGAGCATAGTGTTTGCAGATTTTTAAAGGTACTCACAGTTAGTCTAAGCATATTTTCTATTGTGACAATATAGATTTCTCATTTGACAACTTTTGTGATATTCCTGGCACGATTGATCATGGACCTGCTGCAACAATAGCCAACTCTGATCCTTTCGGAGAGGTATGCAACAGATTAAAATAATATATATTGGTTATTCTAAGTTTCTTTTATAGTTTTCATTACCATCCCATCATCAATCAGGTCATTTAAAATAATATAGATTGGTTATTCTAAGCATCTTTTATAGTTTGCATTACCAATTCATCATCATTCAAGTTGTTTAGATTACTATAGATTTGTTAGTCTAAGCATCTTTTCTATTGTGACAATATAGATTTCTAATTTGAAAACTTTTGTGATATTTCTGGCATAATTGATCATGGACCTACTGCAACAATAGCCAACTCTAATCCTTTCGGAGAGGTATGCACCAGATTACAATAATATAGATTGGTTATTCTAAGTGTCTTTTATTCTAAGCATCTTTTCTATTGTATGTAGTTTAACTGCCACCTTGATTTTTTGTACAAGTGCTTGTTAGTCTAGAACGTGAACATACTACTATTGTGGAAGACTGTGCCTTGAATGCCTCCAATAGGAAAATTTTGTAAAATTTGAATTTTCAAATGTGAAACAATGTAAAAAAGTCATAATTGTGTATGGGAATAATCTATATCCAGTGATGTTTTTTGAAATATGGGTCAAATGTCTAGCATAGGGTGCTGTCATAATAGTGGTTTACAATTCCTGAGAGGAACGGATTTTAGCTGAAATCACATATTTTTAGAAAATATAATGATTTAAGCCTAAAAAGTTCCATTTTAAGGATTCCAATTGAAGAGGGTTTGATCAAATCACCTTAGATCAAACCCCCTTGGATAGAACCTCACTAGTTTTAAACCATACCTATAAATGTGTCTCCTTTACACCTATCAAAATGCTAATAAAAAATCACTTTTGGATTTAGATTTTGGGGGATCAAATGAATTCATTTAAATTTATTTCCCAAAATGATTATGGTATTCCTCGTAACAAGCCATCCAATAAATATAATTTTAATATGTTTTGGGTTTTGTTATGTATTTGTTTTTAAGTTTTATTAAACATAGGTTTTCATCTAAAATGAATTTCTTTGTTCTTCACATGTGGAAAAATAGAAGATTATCAAAAAAATTGAAAAAAATATGAGGCAATCAGAGACAAGTCCTTGATCCAACAAATAAAATAAAAACAAATTTTTTGACATATACAAAAAGTTACTGCTATAATGCAAGGTCGCTGGGCTTTATGTCCGAATTCACCTTGTTTTGACTCGAAACTTGATTAAGGAAAAATATTCAATAAAAATCTATCTAACCAAGTGGGCTAATTAGAGGACAAAGCTACAAATCTAAATTTGAAAGAATTAGAATTTTATCCTTCATGGAAAATTATGCCATACAAAGCCACTTTTAAAATGTTGTTTGTGAAAAAAAATCAATTTTTGTGGGATGTTAGTGCAATTTGATTCCAAAAATTTTGAAAAAATATTTTTAGAATCTACAGACAAAATTTATTGAGACTCTAGTTTGCACTATCTTCAAATTCCCTCACAGCTTTAGCCGCCTATAGGTGTCTAATGTGAAGATTTAGTTGTAATAATAATTTCAAAGTTGTCCAGCTTTGGCCAAAAATTGTAAAACTACTTCATTATGGATCACCCCATAGTATAAAGGGTATGTTTAAAATGTAAACGGGTCTGTATTTTGGAAACTCATAGGTTGAATTAGTCATACATGTGTATGCTTTGTTATTGTTATTGGGACAATTCTGTAATAACTTTTTGTAATTAATCGAGCTACAATAGAAGGTTTTCTTCCTGTTCTTTCCTATCGGTATGCTCGTTTGAACCAGGTTTTGTAATATATCCTATCTATATATAATAAATTACAGTGGCTTGCCACTTTTGCCAAAAAAAAATGTAAAAAGGTCATGTGAAGGTCATTTCCAATGTAATTGAGTATTTGATCTAGCAAAGTGGAAACAAGGTATTTGGGTGTGCATGATGTTCAAGTTGATTGGGTAAGATTTTTCTAATGCAAGAGCTAGGTGGCTTTAAACAACACAAATACAATTAAAGATGATTCAAACTCCAATTCGATCTTGAAACCCAAACTTAGGTGTAACTTCACTAAAATAGGCCCATTTTAAAAAGAGACTCATATTTAAACACTTCCCAAACCTGAAATTTCAATGAGGCAGCATTAAACAACCTACCAAACTACTAAAACCACAATTTTTTTTGGTGAGATACGCTTTCTAAAGCTCTATTTCAACAAACCCTCATTTTTAGCAACTTTCATGAGGTTTTTAAGGAAATAAATGTTTCCAACATTTCCACACCCTATAAACTCATCAAGCACGTCTATTAGGACCTACAACCAACCTTAAATCTTGTTGCCCCCATGTTTTATTGACATTAGCAAGTTGTAACCACCATTTTTCACCTAATTTCACTCATTTTTGCCATGCATGGCAACTCACCAACTCAACTAAAAACCTTTAGAGCTCTTTAAACCCACATATTCACCCTATACAATCTTAATAATATCTACCATGGCCATACCATCTAGCTATAGACCGTACAATTGATGGTATGGCATTTTAGCACTTTGGACTCTTAAGGGAAATCATCGATCCAATGTAGCTCAGAGTGATTCGGTGTATTTGAGTGCAAAAGAGGACCATCCCTAGTGTAAATGTACCCATCCAGATGTGTTGGAATAGTCCATTTGGTCGTACAAGTTGCAGAATGAAAGTTGCAATAATTTTCAACTTTACACTGCTTGCATCTGATAACTTTTCCCTCAACTGAAAACTTGCCACCACAGGAAAACGCCTCCAAGATAGCAAAATCTGAGAGAGGTTATTGTAGATGGGCCCAACAAAATCCAATAGCCTTAGAAGGAGAGTCTATAAACATCACGGTTTCTGAGAAATAACCCTTCAAAGATTGTTTTCTTTAAGCACTTTGGACTCTTAAGAGAAATCGTCGATCCAACGTGGCTCAGAGTGATTCGGCATATTTGGGTGCAAAAGAGGACCATCCCTAGTGTAAAAATACCCATTCGGATGTGTTGGAACAATCCATTTGGTCGTACGAGTTGCAGAATGAAAGTTGCACCACTTTGCAACTTTACACTGATTGCATTTGACAACTTTTCCCTCAACTGAAAACTTGCCACCACGGGAAAACACCTCTGAGATAGAAAAAAATAAGAGAGGTTATTGTAGATGGTCCCAACACGATCCCATAGCCTCAGAAACAGAGTCTGTAAATTTCATAGTTTCTGAGAAATATCCCTTCAAACATTGTTGCCTTTATGCACTTTGGACTCTTAATTGAAATTGTCGGTCCAATGTAGCTCGGAGTAATTCGGCATATTTGGGTGCAAAAGAGGACCATCCCTAGAGTAAACGTACCCATCTAGACGTGTTGGAACAGTCCATTTGGTCGTACGAGTTGCAGAATGAAAATTGCACCACTTTGTAACTTTACACTCCTTGCATCTAACAACTTTTCCCTCAACTGAAAACTTGCCACCACGGGAAAACGCCTCTGAGATAGCAAAAACTAAGAGAGGTTATTGTAGATGGGACCAACACGATCCCATAGCCTTAGACGGAGAGTCTGTAAACATCACTTTCGGAGAAATATCCCTTCAAAGATTGTTGCCTTTTAGCACTTTGGACTCTTAAGAGAAATCATCGGTCCAATGTAGCTCGGAGTGATTCAGTGTATTTGGGTGTAAAAGAGGACCATCCCTAGCATAAACGTACCCATCTGGACGTGTTGGAACTATCCATTTGGTCGTACGAAGAATGAAAGTTACACCACTTTGCAACTTTACACTACTTGCATCTGACAACTTTTCCCTCAACTGAAAAACTTGACACCACAGGAAAAAACTTCAGAGATAGAAAAAACTAAGAGAGGTTATTGTAGAGGGGCCCAACATGATCCCATAGTCTTAGATGGAGAGTCTGTAAACATCACGATTTCCAATAAATAGCCCTTCAAAGATTGTTGTCTTTTAGCACTTTTGATTCTTAACGGTCCAATGTAGCTCAGAGTGATTCGGCGTATTTGGGTGCAAAAGAGGACCATCCCTAGTGTAAATGTACCCATCTGGATGTGTTGGAACAGTTCATTTGGTAGTATGAGTTGTAGAATGAAAGTTGCACCACTTTGCAACTTTACACTACTTGCATCTGACAACTTTTCCCTCAACTAAAAACTTGTCACCACAGGAAAACACCTCTGAGATAGTAAAAATTGAGAGAGGTTATTGTAGAGGGGCCCAACACGATCTCTTAGCCTCAAAAAAAAATTTTGTAGGTATCATGGTTTCTGAGAAACAATCTGTCAAAGATTGCTGCCCTTTTGCACTTTGGACTCTTAAGGGATTTTTCTGATTGAACATAGCTCGAACAGCTTCAGCCTATTTGGGTATGAAAGGGGACCATACCTAACCTAAATGTAACCATCTGGACATGATGGAACAGTTGATTTGGTCATATGAGTTGTAGAACAAGATTTATTTGTGCCCTTACAAGTAGTTTTCAGCCTCCAACCGAACTCCAACACTGATTTTCGTGTGAAAAAAAGCCATGAGACCATAGCTTGTTGCTTTCTTTTTAATGGAAACTAGTGGGCAGCAGAGTTAACTTCTTCACAAACTTGGTTTGAAGTAATTTCATTCATTTTTGTGAAATTAGACTATGACACAACTTTCTTTTTTCAAAAATTGTTATGCATCATTGAACTAAGAATTTATCACACATTTGTAGAGAAATAGAGGAGTACTACAAACTAAAACACATTACACTTTTGTTCTCACTGACTTGATGTACTCTCCAACATCTCTCTTCTCTCATGCAGAGAGTATGAACTACTTGGCCATGCCTTTGCATCATTAGGGAAGTTTTGCTCTTTTTGACAATGTCAAAAGCATGGCTGCATACAGATTAGGAAAAAAACCTTTCCTTTTAGATTAGCAATGCATGGAAGATTCAAAAATTATCCTTGATATTACAAAATGATATGTGTTTATACACATCAATTGTGCAGTCACCCTTTGGTTCTTTCAAATAAAAATCCGCCTATTCCACTGTTACACTGCACAAGTAAACTAGATTTTGTATTGTGGAGCTATATTAAGCTACCACTCTCAAGACCAATGTAACAATGATACAAAATAACGTTTGAGACTGCAAGAAAACCTCAAAATGGCTAGTGTACTAAACAAATTTTTATGATTTCTGAAGAATACTGATAACTCTACTCAATTGGATTCTTTTTTCAAAATCATACAAATTGGACCCTAGCATCAATAGACTATGTATATCAAGCTACCACAATTCAAGTTTCAATGATGAATATTTATCATGCATGTTTTAAATGACATTCAATTTTATGATGGTTTTATTGTCTATATGATGTTATGTGATATTCTAATCCCAATTCATGCTTCTAGGATGCATATATATATATATATATATAATTTTGTTTTTATTATTTTTTTTATTTTTATTTTTTACATGTTTTTTGTACTAATGAACCCAAAACAAACCAACCCCCACAAAAAATAGCCGAACCGGCAAACGGAACCCCCGAACCCAAACCCAAACCAATAACTTAGTTTGTAAGTCAGTTATTGGGATTTGGTCAGTTGTTTTTTGTGGGGGAGAGTCTTAAAAAAGGTTGAGGAACTCGTTTTGGGGATTGATGAATGTAATTTTGTGAAGAATCAATAAGATCATATTGAGTTACCTTGCAAAAACTGTGGTTTCTACAGAAAAAATCTATGAACTCTCCATTGTTCAGTCCCTACACAACAATTAAATGGCTTCATAGCATGTGGAATGAGGGGGAAGCAGGCCTTAGACCCCTTTAAAGTTGGTTTGAGTGCTTTCTTTTCATTTTTTGTGAGTTTTGTGCCAAGTTTTCTCAAGGCGGGTAGTGAACCCAGATTTTGCATTTTGAGTAAATTATGAATTATTGAAGCCCTCCACCTATTGTACCTTTCATGTGGCTTGGTGGAGAGGCTATGTAAAATATTATTTGAATGTGTTCAAGTCCATTTAAGGCAAGGGAAATTATTTTTGAGTCTTGGAGTTGTTGTCCTAAGCAAATCATCGCTTAAATTACATGAAAATGGAGCTTTTAGCCTAGGGTTTGTTAAAATCAATGAGAGTGTGGGAATATCTTTAATGTTTAAGCATATTGGGGTCATAATAGAGGTGTCTAATTTAGTGGAATTATCAAGGGAGTTGTGCAAGTGGGACTTTCAATAAACCCTATGCATTTGCATGGTAAACGAAGGGTTTCATGGGACAACCTGCTAAAGGACCTATAGGTACAGAATAATCTTAGAATTTTTTGTTTTATGACACAACTCAAGACTTTTTTGAGTTTTCTTGTGAAGATCAAGTGTTTAAATGGCACTCACTTTGTAAAAGAGGGCTAATTCACTAGCCTAAGACAGGGGTATGCTATTGGTTCTCAAATTTGGTCCAAAGGAGTCAAGGGTAGTTTTCACATATATTGTGTAACTTTGAAAAGAGTGTCTGATTCACTAATTTCTTTGTGTGGTGTCTTGGAAACTTGGGTTGAAGAATCCCTTAAACTGGGTTGCCAGTGCTATAAGGGAAAGCATAGTAAGGTTTGGAGTTTTGAGTAGATCATCTAATTTTGTTTTGAAATTTTGATTGATACTCATTGGTTTGGTAGATTGAATGGTTTCCACCCCCACTCTACATCAATCCATAGCTTGTTTGAAAGCACTCTTTTTAGGATTTTTGCCATGGAAAAAAGCCAATGAACTGTTTGATAAAAATCTTTGGTACACATGTATGAAAAATGTGGTAGCATAGACAAGGCAGTGAACTGTTTGAAAAAATGCCTCAAAGAAATGTGGTCTCATAGAATTCCATGACAAGCAAATGCAATTGACAGTTGCTCCTAGTTATTAGTTATGTAATGTGAAGTAATTGCATAACTGCTTAGGTTGACTTTGTAAAAACTATATTGTAATTGAATTTTTTTCATCTATCAGCATCTAGTTGTTAGTTATGCAATGTGAAGTAATTCTTTGAGTTTGAAAGATGTGCAATGCAATGTAATCAGCGATATTAATATAAACTACATAATATAACCACTCTTTTTTATGCTATTGTACATTGATATTTAACCATTGCTTACTTGATTAAATTTTCAAAGAGTTTAATCATGCACATGAGGAAGAAATTAAATTTTGATTGTCAACTTCTATATATAAAATTATCCAATAATATATCAAGTGTATGTCCATATACAAAAATGGCATCAACGCCAACTCAAACAAAGTTTTACAAAATGTGGCATATGCCATCTCGATATCTATTCAAAATTTACATGCCAAAATGTCTATCTCATCCTAAACTACTGGTGGATCATCAAAATGGAGCCTCTTTGAAGCACTCGTTGGCTCTAAAGGTAGCTGCATAAGAAAAATTCAAACCACAATTGAGATTAGTTATACTATATAATTTAAAATTGAATAATTAACATCAAAATCGATATACATTGAATTATAATTGAACTCTAAAATTGAAATCTTGATTACCTAAAATATATGTCTCTTCAAAGGGTCAGGAGTCCTAGAATATGCCCCTCTCAAAGAACCAACCAAACCAACTTTTGTAATGTCAATTTGTATATGTGAAAAAAAACATAAAATTGATCCAAGTTAGCATACAATTGTCAGTAATAGGAACATATTTACCAAACACAAAATAAAATAAACGCATACCTCTTTAGGCTAATCTTTTTCTTTATCTCCTTTAGGTGTTTCCGACACCTCCTCCTTGAGGTGTTCCAATACCTACTCCTTCAGGCATTGTGGCACTTGTCAACAACGTTGTATAGCTCATAACTACCTGTACATAAAAATGACAAGTACATATGAAACTACCAATCTATGTCGATGTATGTATAATCAATAAAAGATCTTAAAAATCTTAATTCAATCGAATTTGAGTTCAATTACCTTTCCCTTATCTAACATTGCGCCTCCATAGTCTGGACAGCACAACACCTCGCTCGCACTAGGTGTTTCCTACAAGAGTAAAATAAGATAAACATATAAGTTATTATATAATTTCATTAATGACAATTCAAATCACAAGCAAGTATATAATAAAAAAATGTAAACAGTGAGTGCAAAAATATATACTATGTGCATGTCGAGGCCAAATGAAATGGCCCTAAGGGTGCTATCAGTCACGTGTGCGAGCTCCTCCTCAAACATCAACTGTTAAATAGACCATGTAAATAAATATTAGTACTTTATGATATCTCTTATTAATATTCATTTTTAAAAAAATGCAAGTTATGAATTTACAACTTAAATCTTACCTGTGTCACTATTCCAATGTCCCCCTCTCTAGTAGGAGAGGACTCTGTAGGGTGTGCTCCACTCCCCTGCGTCTGATCTATAATGTCCACATCATGGATGTCATAATCTAAAATGTACAAGGGATGCTCAGTGAGCTGTACAAGAGGACCCAAGCATATCTAGTGGCACATAGAGCAAGTATGTGGCACATAAATATGTGGGCCTAAGGAGGATGATGCAGCAGCACTCGAGCCATCGCCAACATCACCAGAATGTAGTTGAGCTATTGTAGAAGCATGCGAAACCAAAAGACCACTCAAAGAGTGAATAGCCTGGATAGTCTGTGTGGTTGCATCCTACATAATATTTGGATGATATACTGGAGGTGGTGGAGGAAGGGGAGGAGGGGGAACATATGGGCGTGGGACTACTCTAACTACCCCTAGTCTATCCTAGGGCATACCTCCACCGATGCCCTGGAAGGGTTTAATGTCAAAGTAATTGACATGATGCCCTAACACAAACTCAACATATAATTTTTTAATAAAATAAAATGGTATATCACAATTGTTGTTCGGTGGTTTATCAAAAATCATACACCAACAATCCCAAAATTTATCTACAATGTCCCTATTTGTGCACCATTTTATAGAAAGTTTTGGTTTATTAACATTAACTAGCAAACCAGTGTGGGGGTTAAAAAATAAAGAGGCTATTTGGGCTTTGGTTATTCCGAGATCTTTCACATCATCGTAAGACAATCCACATGTGTAATATTCCCTCATGTCTTCTTGCCACGAATGAAAGGCATTATCTTGGGTGGAGAGGGTTTCTATATTTTTAATTATTTCATTCAATGTGTTTGTCATCTCGGATAATCGAGGGATTCTCTTATAAACATCACAAATTCCCCTCAATTGCTGCAATTTTTCACCAATTAAGTCTTCAATTGATGGCTGTGAAGGTGGTGGAGCATTTGGCATTTGTGCATTTTCATTCTCAGCTGGTGGATCATTTGGAATTTGTGCATTTTCATTCTCAGCAGCCATAATGCCTAATTAAAGTTAAAAACTAATTAATCTAATTGAAATTACATAATATAAATGAAATTATTGTAAAAATACCCTAGTTTTTAATAAAAATCCAAATAAAACCCTACTTTTTAACAAAAATCTATAACAAACTCTAGTTTTTAATAAAAATACATAAACAACACTATTTTTTAATCAAAATCCATTAAAAAACATTAATTTTTAATAAAAATCTATTGTAAACTCAATTTTTTAATAAAAATCAATCAAAAACCCTATTTTGAAAAAAAAATCCATAAAAACTACATAAAATTATACAAATCTAATTGAAAAATTGATTAAAGAAAAAAAAATCCAAAATCTTACCTTTCAAATCAGATATCTATTAAATTGGATATTTGATATTCCCAACTCCTCCTCACTGTGCGCCCACAACCTGTCCAAATGAGAAATGATTTTAAAATCCTGAATATATATATTTATAGGTGCCTCAAATTGAATATCTGATATGTAAATCTTGGTTTGGGAATTTCTTTGGAGCAATGTACTGACACCCAAGCCACAAAAAAGTCAAATCGGCGTTTTCGAATTTTTGGGTCGATGAAAAACATAATTCTTTTCCCATTGCCACTTTTTGGCCCATCATGATCCTACACATACCCATGTGTCTTGGTTTTGTGTCGTGTAGTCAAGAGTGTCCCTATCCCGCTAGTTCCTACCAACACAATCAATTTTCCCCATGCGGTTCAATCTATTTCGGGTATCCTGAGTCATAACAATCAAGCAATCTACCCCAATCTATCCTTGGTCTTAGCAAGATGTATCCTTCCTCATATCACACCACATCAATCCCATCCACCTATTAGTCCTATGTCATTTAGGACATTTGAAATCAATTGTGATATTTTAGTGCTTTTATAATTTTTTATCATTTGAGTTTCCTATTATACCTACTCAAGGTTGCCACGATCCATCATATCATGATGCACTTTGAGTGGTAGACATAGGGGCATATCTTGATTTTCTGTGTGATCTTGTCTTCCTGGTTGTCTCGCATAGTACCCACCAAGATCCTTCCAGTCTTGTGTTATGTTGGGGCATCCTTTGTGTTTGTGGTTTTCCAACATTGGCCTTACCAAAGCCCTCATGACTTTGGGATGTTGGACTAACCTTTTGTTTGTTGTGTCAGTCCTATGCATGTGATACAAAGTCACCTTGGTTCCTCAGACCTCGGTGCATAGTATCTCATGCTATATCAAATTAAGTGCTCATTACATGGTATCATAACACATAACAATTAAATTTCTTGATTTGGTTACTATCCTTTCATCTCCCCCATCCCCCATCCTCTCATCTATCAAAATCCCCCCATCCATTCACCCTAAATATTTCTCATCCATTCATCCTTTATCACTCCTCCTCATCTATTTATCCTATCCATTTTCATCCCTCCACTTCCTCCATCCTCATCATATCATCATCTCTTCAATCTTCTTAGGATAATATAGATTTTTTATTCTAAGCATCTTTTCTTCCATTATTTTCATTCATTTCAACAATCTCACATCTCAATCCAACCCTCATCCATTCAATCTAGCATAAATAATCTACTCACATCCTTGGTCTTGTCCCTAGCCTTGTTGCAAGCCTTGATCTAAGTCCCATCCAATCATCATCATTAGGATGTATCCTTCCCTATTCTTTTTTGTTGTTTTAGGATATATCATTCCCTCATCAACAACACTCTTATCATAATCATTGGGATATCTCCTTCCCCACCCTTTGTGTTGTTTTGGGATATATCATTCCCTCATCAACAACACTCCCATCATCATCATTGGGATGTCTCCTTCCCTATCCTTTGTGTTTTTTCGGAACATATTGTTCCCTCATCAACAACACTCACATCATCATCATCATCACTAGGATGTATCCTTCCCTATCCTTTTGTGTTGTTTCTGAATATATCATTCCCTCATCAACAACACTCTTATCACCGGGATGTACTATCCTTATGTTGTTTTGGGATTATCATTCCCTCATCAACAATGCTCCATCCATCATCAATCCATCTTGGCTTGTAGCTTTACCAGGGAAACATCATATTTGTCCTTGAATCCGTTTGTGCTTGCTTACTTCTCATCTTCTCCTTTCATTATCTCTTCCTCCTCCCATCCCATATTATATCCATCACTTTGCATCATCTTCCCCATCTACCCTTGTATCATCTCATCCATTTCAAGAGCACACCCATGTTCTCTTGAACCCACGTGTCCTCTCGAGGGGGCATCCTTAATCCCTAATCTTCGCTCCCATCATCTTTCCTCCTAGTCACTCTTTTGAATGACTAGGGCATATTTCACAATCTAACCATCTTCTTCTAGGTGCTATTTTTTAATCTTCTTTGAAATGATGCTACTTCGTAACACCATCTCAAAGAGGGGAAAAATGTAGACACCTAAATTTGGCCACTTATGTTTGATCAAATTTATCATTTTTCGTCTGAATATCCTCTTATCTAAATTAATTAAATAATATTTCTATTATTTAATTAATACCCCTAAAGTCCTCTAAATCCCTAAGGTATTTAATTAAATAATTAAATACTCTACCCCTTATCCCTTTCCTCCAAAAAATTAAATAAATAATCTATTTATTTAATACCCTCATGTCCCATCCTCCATAATCCACTCCTAATCTCAATCCCCCTTGCTTAATCCTTGATTAAGGATGTGCACATTCCTAATAATTGATTAGGGAGGTGTCACATCTGCCATAAAATTCAAGTGGGCTTCTCATCTCTCTTAACCACCTAACCTTCCTCTAATTATCCATTAATTAGCCTAATCTAACCCATGGTCAACCCCCTAATAAATACTACCCACATCTCAATGGAATTTTTAATTCCATTTTATTCTTCCAACACCCCTCATGAAATTTTTAATTCCATTTACAATCCCCATGTCCTTTCCAATGAAATTTTAAATTCCACTTATTCATCCAAGGTTTTTAGAGGAATTTTTAATTCCTCTTCCCTTTCTCCAATGAATATTATATTCCTTTTTATTCACCCCATGTCCCTAAGGAATTTTTAATTCCTTTTATCATTCCCATGCACATTAAAAAGAAATTTTTAATCCATTTGGTCAACTCTTGAGCTCAACCCTTGATCCTCTTCCAAGAGTCAATCTTGGCCATTCATTCATCTCCCCTCATGCTAATGACTAAAAGACAATCATTTTTCACTCTCACATTCATTCTATCACATATAACCATCTCATTCATCATATCAATCTCTCAAGCATACATCTAGCCTCCATAGCCAAATCCTTGTATCCTTGTCATTTGGTGATCAAAATCAAGCAAAAACAAGTCGTCATGTTGCCGAAATAATCCTAGAGCACACAAATCTACCATCAACAAGGGAAAAGAAAAGTAATCAAGCTCAACAAGGTAAAAGTAGTAGTTTATTTTCATGTTCTTGTTTGATTTTCATCTATAGCCCTATCTAAGTGTTTTGTTTTATTTTTATCCTTTTGCTTGAGTTTATTTCTTGCATTTTAGATGGGTAAAAACACAGCACATGGAAATATAAAGGAAAAAATAAAGATTTTAGGCCTCTTAGAAATATTAGTTATTACAATAAAACATGGAATGAAAATATTAATGGACTTCATTATGACGTTGCCAACATCAAATATTATTGATGTATTCTTGCTTGTTGTGGATAGATTCATTAAAAATGAATATTTTCTTTGACCCTCTCATATATTTCCTACTAATACTCTGAAAAATTTATTCATATAAAATATACAAAAACTTCATGGAATTTCAAAAATCAAATTGCAAAATAGAGCCACCTCAAAATTCCTAATCAAGTGGAAGAATTTTCCAATTAAAGATGCAACATGGAATCATGAACGATTCATAAAAAATATTTTAGAGTTGTTAAGAATTGAAGGAAATGATTTTTTGAAGGGGAAGGGAATGTTATAATCCTGACATATTCCTAAGTATAATAAGGATAAGCACTTGTGGCATGCTTAACCTTTACATAAATATCATTTAATACACTAATCTCTCTTAATTAGGATGAAGGGGTATGTCCCTATATAGTTAAGCCTATAAATAAGGAAGAGAACTCTCTCCCATATTATCATATCATAGAATACTGAATTCATATATAATTATTTGATTATTAGAGGTCATCCCCTCGAAGTGGTCTACTATATTTTTGACTTTTACATTTATTTGTAAGAAATATCATAACACAAATATATTTAATGGAGTTCTAAAATTATGTAGAAAATAATGGAGATCATGTGTGATAAACTATTATGATACTTGTATCCCTTGAACATTGTGAACCTCCCATAAGGACCTAGAATCAAATTTTAATTTGCAAGGAATTCATGGATTCAACTCATTATTTTGCATGTGTATATGTTGGTTCTCCAACTTGTTAGTTATTTCTAAGGGATTGTGAATTCCTATGATAAAAAAAGCTACGTTATGTGTGTGTGTGTGTGTGTATGTGTGTGTGTGTGTATATATATATATGTATATATATACATATATATGTATATATATGTGTATGTATATATATATGTATGTATATATATACATATATCCATATATATGTATATACATATATACATATATCCATATATATGTATATAGATATATATGTGTGTGTGTGTGTGTGTATACATATATATATGTATATATATGTGTGTGTATATATATATGTGTGTATGTGTGTGTGTATGACTATTATGTACTTTAATCTCTACATAATCTAGGCACGTGGACATAATAACAATAGTAGATATGTGTAGAATAATGGATTTATCACAATGACAACTTGGTAGATAAATGGTTCATGCAAATATAAAAAGGGTTTAAAAATAATTTCACAATATTGATTTCATTGTACCTTTAATCAGCAAGCATGAACATATCAAAGATATCTAAACTAGTATACAACACCAAAGTTTGATTCTTCATTTTATATTTATGCGCATGGATAAGGAGACTAGAGAAGACTGGTGCCTACTCCTTGGGATAACAGAGTCTAAAGCCTACTCTAATATGATATTATACTAAAATTCAATTTATGGGGTTTAATAATAATCTATTATTTATTTACAATAATATTTAAACCCTTTTTATTGAGTAACTAATATTCAACTTACTAATCCTTCACAAATATTGCACACTCTAATCGCTACTTGAAAATATTGAGAACCCTCCATGAAGATGAACTAATCAAACTCTTGAATCTTATAGTAAATGTGTAGGTAGAAATTTTGTACTCTATTTGAGAATTCACTTCCTTCCAAGAACATAGAGTATAGTGTGGGAGATAATTAGATTCATAAGAATGTATTCATATTATTATCATGTAGCAAACTAGATATAACATACACACTAAAATAGAATCGTAGACTTTACTATGTTTGAGAAAGAAATTTACAACCTTCAATAGAGTTTCTCTTTATAATGTGTATCTTTCTAGAAAATGTCAACCCTTACAAATCAAAATGATTTTACATTATATAATTTCCCTAAATTTGGTGCTCAAATTTGTGAATCATTACAAATAGAAAAATAAAAAATTATATTGATTTTTCCTATATAATATGTCAAGTTAATATTTTGCTTTTCAAATTATTTTAAAATATTAAAAAATATCCACCATTTAAAATTTGTGACTCTAGCATCCTTTTTTGTCTTCATGGGTACTTTTGAAAAATATGCATAGCTCTAAAATCCACAACTTTTAGTCTAGGTACTTGATTGATTTTTCATTTTATTTAAACTAAATATTTTGGAGCGCTCTATGCTTTTGAGAATTTAGTGATACTATTTTTAGAAATTTTTGGGGGAAAAATATTTATTTAAATCTTTTGAATCTATTTCGAATACTTTTTTCAAGATTTTAGGATTTTGAAACTTTAATATCTCACTATCTACAAATGGTCTCTAGCTGATTTTTTTTCATCGCAAGATGAAATTTACAATCCTAAAACTCTAAGTAAATTTTTAGGCATATACATTCTCATCTAAGAACATTTTGTAAAAACACTAGATTATTAAATTTCTAGACATAAACAAAATTTGACCTTACTAGATTTATTTCAAGGGACCTTTTATGTAAACATAACACATTATAGGCTCAAGAATATTGATATTGGCTAGCTTTGACACACATATGAACTTTTTTCTATTTACACCAAAGGAGATACACATTAGGATGGCACTTTCATAGATTGGGTCAACAATTTAACCATGGCATAAAACAAAAAGCTAGACATAGGCTCCAACAAGTATCTACTTCTTTGAGCATGTTAATGGATTTTCTTTCAAAGTGTTCTCAAGAAATGAAGGTAGGTTGTTCCCCATTGTGTGTATAGGTTTCTTAAGAACTTTGTTGTATTTGGACTTGTTTTCATCATGTGTGAGATTTTTTTTTCTTATTTTTTGTTGTGTCAAAGTCTCTTCTTATCTTTCATTATATCCTATAAAAAAAATATATAACTCTAGCTCAATGGATATGACACTATTCAAAACTTGAGATTCTAGGGTTCATTCTTCATCCTTAAGGTCCTTATCCCTAAGGAGAGACAATTGTTCTCAAATTTTAACCACAACAATTTTAAACTATGATTCCATCAAGTTGAAGTTTATTAATTAGTCATCTCATCTTCTCGAAGTTCATGCAAGCATTTAAAAACATTTATAAAATTTATTTAGCATATATGGGTTTAATCTTGAGTTGAAAATATTAATGTCAAATATTCAAGCAATCATAGGTGATTCAAGAAATAAACTCAATTATTTTTTGTCATTAAAATTTTCTATCAATTTGACAACCATAAATCACCAATCTTGATTGTATGTGATTAGGAGTTAAATTTTGTCATCTTGAATTGTCCCAAAGGAACCCAAGTTGAGTCATAAAGTTATGTAGTGTTGTAACCCTTGTAGAGATATTGAAAATTCTAGCAAAGACATCGTGGACATGGATGATGAACTTGAATATAGTTTTATAAATTTTATGAACTTTGCAGTATGCATTTTCACAACTTATAGTCTTGTAAAGTTGTAGGAAGATTCACAAAGCCTAACAACACACTAAAGTGTCTCTTTCAAATTTCATTTATGTTTGTTCTAGTGCATCTTCATGTCTAAGAGCATTTGCAAGTAATTTGCAAATATAAATTTGTGGGAATTCAAAATGTTTATTCATGGTAAAAAAAATTGACACTATAAAAGGCTTGAAACTCCCATTTACAATTGTGATTCAGTTTCCCACAATACATACACAAATTATAGCTTATATTTACATCCGCAAGTTAAAGGTATGGTATTCTTGTCTTCAACAATAGAATCAACAAATCACTATATCTAAAAGAATTAAAAAAAGACACTAAAAGACTATGATTTAAAAATATATATTTTTAGTTACTTTTAAAATACTATAATATTACTTTAAACATTACTTACAAAGTAAAATATTCGATATAGCATTCTAATTCATTTTCGTTTTATAAGATGTCTTTTACTGTGTTTTCAATGAATTCAAACTCATGAAGCATGGAGAAGATATGGGGCCCATGTACACCTTTGCTAAGGATATCTTTTAATGTGCTTTCAATGGATTCAAATCCATAAAGCATGGAAAAGATGTAGGACTCATGTACACCTTTGCTAAGGATGTCTTTTAATGTGTTTCCAATAAATTTAAACCCATGAAGCATGGAGAAGATGTGGAACCCATGTACACCTTTGCTAAGGACGCCTTTTAATATGATTCCAATAAATTCAAACTCATAAAACATGGGAAAGATGTGGGACCCACATACACCTCCGCAAAGTTTTAAAAATCACAAATGCAACTCCATCAACATATATACTTGATTGAAAATGTGGAGGCTGATTGATGATTTGTAATTTAAACAAGTGCCTAACAACCCCAAAGGTCTATATGACATGACTATGTCAGGATTTCATGCTTTCCACACTCTATTGTAATTACATTACAAAACTACAACTCCACCACAAATCTTGTTGCTTAACAAACGTTGGGATTTCATAACAAATCTACAACTCCGACTTAAAACCCCGCCAGTTAACAAATACAGAGATTTCAGGTTCCCCGCACTTGGTAATTAAATTACAAAGCTACAACTCCATCCTGAAACCCTGCCAGTTAACAACATTAGGATTTGGAGTTTCCATACTCGCTTATACTCACACTCACATTCCATGGCTACAACTCTGCCCCGAAACCTCGCCTGTACTGCAAATGATTTCCAAACTCTGTCGTATGAAAGTCTCGCTTATAACTGCATTCAAAAGCCCACCTCCAAGGATACATGCAAGATAGACCTATTGAAAATGGGTATCGACGTCCATCAAAGCATAAGGGAGGTAGGAATTTTACCAGTTAGTGCAACTGCAACTTCCCTGGCAATCACGTGTGGAAAACATGAAGGCGTTGATAAAGCACAAGAGCTATTTAATGCAGCTTCATGGAATGTGTTGATTGCAACACAAGTAATTGGAAGGTATAAAACCAAACTTAACAGCTTTTTTCAAGCATGTTCATTTGGACAGCATATGTTCATCCATCAAAACACAAACAAAAACGTCCTTAGCCATATATTGTAGTTGTAGATGCCTCAAAGTAATGTCGTCTCAAAGGAATGCAATGATTGTGGGATATGCTTCATTCATGGAATTTTTGAATCTAGAAGAAATTGCCAAGTGTAATGGTCATTGTGATCTTTATCCCAAGTGTTCCAAAGAAATGGATAGGCAAAAAATGAGTCTTTAACTTCTGCTACCACCAACGTTACAATAGCTAGGGTTGTAAATTATTAGAGCTTTTTCAATGATTGTATTAGAATGAGAATTATAAGAAATATTTTTTTCAAATTAAGTGTGTTATATCAAATGTAAACTATGATGAAGATGTAATTCTTAAGAAGATGTAAGACAGGCTATAGAAGCATTCATCTGATAATCAAAGTTAAGATAAAATCTTTAAGAAATGGTAAGACAACTCACTAAAGATTTTAAGTTGGTTGATATCACTTGTTATTCAACAATCAACTCAATCTCGAAAGGCAATACATTTTAAATGTGTATTATTGATTAGTATGCACACATACAAGAACCCTCAAGCTTGCTTCATCTTCTTAGTTTGGATACTTCAAGCTTATTATTGTTGAAGACCCTACTCGATTACCTCAAACTTTGTTAAAGGGATCAAGTCTTGGTGATAGTAAAAAGATATAATCAACTTGTGACTATATAAAATATTGGGAGAATTTTTCATTTGAACAATGTGAAAATAAATTCAAATGATCTGTGTCCTTTTGTGATATCAAAAGGTTGTTATTTGTTCGATTTATGAAATTGGGATATGATCTAATGATGTTCCACACACAATACAAAAACCACCTAAGGTTTATACATGTACCAAAAGAGTTAGCCTATGGAGGAAGGATAATGAATGACTAGAAAGAGATAGATTGGCCTCCTCTTTTGCAAGGATTATCACATTTGTTGTTTTGGGATAAATGCACTCACGACAATGAAGTAAAGGCTTCTTTCAAGAGTTATAATAATATGTAAATAAAACAAAAATAGCATGTGAGTTAATTAATCTGATGTTAGAGAGTGTTATTCTTGGTTGCAACATTGGTGCAGTTATTCTTTATAAGTCACAAACATCACTTGTTTAGGAATTTTATTTTCAAGGTTGACATTGTAAAGGGCTTAAAATATGTATCTATCAAAATCTAGCAAAGACTCAAATAATTAGTTGGGGAAACTGAAGACTTGTGAAGATGTTAACATAGGGAAACATAGGTACATGGCTACAAATGTATAGTATAGCTCTTATAAGAGCTCAGTATCATCTATTTTTTGTTAAAATTTAAAAAGTAATCCAACTTAGAAAAAGGATTTGTGTAATGCTGCAACTAAAATGTCACAAAAAGATAATGAAAATTTTTATTGACAAACTAAAAAGGAATCAACTACTTTAGAATGTGGCAAAAGGCGCCATCAATTGAAACTATCTTTAAAGAAGTGCTCGTGACATTTAAATGAATGTCAAATTTTAGCATCATTGTAACATTATTTTTTATGACATTTTATAATGTTTACAATCTAATGTTTTAATGAGCAAAAGGTACACTTGTTTGTGAAAAATTATTTTATACTATTTCTTTAAAATATTTGCAAAGCCAAATATGGAGTTGAACAATCATAAAGGAAGAAAAAGGGTTTCTACACCTTTATAAATTGTAAAGTATCAACATTTTGTAAGGGGCCCTTTTGTAGATTTGTACAACATTGTACAAGGAATGGGACAAAGAATTTATGCTTGGTTTTTGAAGAACAAGAATATTTTTAGGACTTTGTATCTACTTTGTTCCTCGTGATTTTCTACTATTCTTGTCTAGTAAAAGATATGTTTTTAAATTGTCCTTTGTATGTATAAATGCAAAATGATAAAATCAAAATTTACATAAATTTATGTATGTGGTGGAGTTAGAACTTGTTTACATATTTAATTATGTACATACCCTCTTCTTTTCCCGTATTCTTGTGTAGCCTTGGTGGCCCTCTAATTTTATTCCACCTAGGGTTTATTATATTTTTTCCTTCCATTATTTTTTAATTGTGTTTCCTTTATAAAGTCTTTATTACTAAAAGAGGGGTAAGAATTTATTCAAACTAAAACAAAGAAGTACAAAGCAAAGGCATTACACACCCCTGTCAATCTCCACTAAGTGGTCCAACTTTTGTGACAAATCCCTGGGTAATTGACCCCTATCCACAATGTTCCAATTTTATAGATGATCAAAGGCCCATTGAACCAAACAATCCGCAACTTTGTTCCATTCTCTAAGAATGTGACAGAAAGTAACAGATTTCAAGGAAGCACATACATTAAGAATATGTTTTATAATCAAAGGTAAATGCCAACTGACATCTTCTAATTGTTGCCTATTCAACAAAGTCACCACCACTTGAGAATCAAATTCAAAAATGATCCTTCTCCACCCAAGAGCGCAACTGTGCTCCACAGCATACAAAATGGAAAGAGCCTCCATCAAATTGTTAGTATGCAGACCCTTATAAACAGAAAAGATAAACTGAACAGTCCCAAAACTATTTCGCCCAACACCCCCAATACCAACATGACCAGGATTTCCTCGAGAAGAACCATATGTGTTGATTTTCAACACACACTATGGAGGTGGGCACCAACGCCCCTCCCTATTCATCTTTAGAAGAGGATGTCTACATCTATTTCTCATGATCTAACCAGCACCCGTGCAACACCACTCTGAAGAGGAAGATTGAGATGATTACAACAAGCAACATCTCCCGGATCCACACCCTTAGCCAAGTCACACTTAGCCAAAACAATTTCTCACAAAGAATGAAGAATTTTCCACCACAAATGTTGGACAACCAACTTCACATCTTGAAAAATCTTGTGATTCCTCTCCAACCAAATATGCTAGATAATAAAGGTCGATCCAAGAGCCCAAGCAACTTGAAGAAAAAAAGTCTTAATAGGGGTCTTTCCCCACTAAGCAAAGAACTCAGCCAAAGAGGAAACATGCCAGCAAGCCTGATTCCACACCCCCACCAAAAGTGCCATATCTCCCTAGAGAAGGAGCATTGGAAGAAGAGATGAGAGACACCGTCCTCACTATTACAACACAAAACACACATCGAGGGACCCTGGAACCCACACTTGCACAAGTTATCCCAAGTAAGACATCAATTCTGAACCACCAACCACATAAAAAAATTGCACTTGGGCCAAGAAAATTTGTTCCACATGTGTTTCCACAAAGGAACCTCAGTGTCCCCAAACATCTTCCTAACCAACTCTCCATAATCTGTTGAAACGCAGTACTTACCAAAAAAATCACTGCTACTCCAAGCCAAGACATCACATTCCCACCAAGGTGTTGCATTCATGTGAGGCAAGATTCTAAGCCAACTCTTGCCTATCCTCCTCTGACCCTCCTAGTGGCCATTCAGAAGAGTGCTTCCATCTAAAACTAGCAGCCAACCCAAAATTCTGAACAATCTTATAATGCTCAATCATATTCCAACCCACAACAGTGAAATGATCACAAAGTGGTTGGAGGTGACGATAAGTAGAAAGGATAGGAGGATGACCATCCCAAGAATCCCACCAAAAAAAGAGCCTAAGAACTTGTATGACAAATCCAAAATAGCCCATTCTTAACCAACTGAGCCCCCATTTTCAGAGTATGCTAAATCATAGATCCCCTTCCCTCTAAAGGGAAGCGAGGAACATCAAAAGTGTTAACTTCCTTAAGATACTTATGGGTGAGAATACGGACCCAAAGCTGATGTTGACTAGTACACCAATGCCAATATAACTTGGCTACAAGAGCTTTCCCATTCAAAATAGTAGATTGTAAGCCAAGGCCCCCCTCTTTCTATGTCCTGCACATAGTTTCCCACTTAACAAGACTGAACTTAGTCGTCTGCAAGTTACCACTCCAAAGAAATTGTCATGAGAGAGCATTTAATTCCCTAAGGAAATACAAAGGAATAGCCTGAACAAAACACTTGTAAATAGGGAGAGCCTAGATAACATACTTCAAAAGAGTCACTCTTGTGGCAGTAGATAACTAATGATGAGTCCAATGAGTGACCTTACTACGCAACTTATCAAGAAAATTCTGCCAAGAATACCTAGGTTGCCTACCAACAGCGAGAGGAATACCCAGATAGACAAAGGGAAGAGACCCAATCTGAAACCTCAAAATATTTGCAATCCATCATTGAATAGCTTGAGGAGTATTAAAAGAGATTAGATAGATGACTTGTGCTCATTGACTTTTTGACTTGAAGCACAAGTTAAATATCCAAATCCTGCCTAAAAGAAGCAACTTCCTGGAGATGAGCTCTCCCCATAAGAGTAGTGTCATCAACAAACTAAAAATGAGAAAGTTGTGGCAGCCCATTGCCCCAGCACCAACCTTGAATCATGTCCTGGGAAACCCAAGACTTAATAAATATTCCCAAACCCTTAGCCATAATAATAAACAAATAAGTGGAGAGAGGATCTCATTGACGAAGGCCCCTAGAAGCCCCAAAAATATTAGAAGGTTCCCCATTCATAATAACAGAGAAAGAGGAAGAGGTAACACAAATCATAGTCCAACTGACCCAATCTAGACTAGAACCAAAGCCTAAGAGAATTTTTTGCAAAAAATTCCACTCAACTCTATCATAAGCTTTGGCAATGTGCAACTTCATGGGCATAGATTTCTCCTTAGAAGTCACCATAGAGCGAATGACTTCAAAGGAAACCACCATCCCATCCAAGATTTGTCTACCAACCACAAAACCTCCTTACTCCTCAGAGATCACAAAAGGAAGACAAAATTTGAGCCTCTTTGCAATCAATTTAGTAATAATCTTGTACACTGCATTACAAAGAGCAATAGGTCTAAAGAATTCAAGTTGATCAACACCTTCCTTTTTAGTAATGAGAGCTGAGGAAAGTAGAATTCAAGTCTCAAATCATTTTCTTACTGCAAAGAGATTCTCAAGAAACCTCTAACAAATCTAAAATTATAATATCCCAAAATTCCTAAAAAAATTCAACAGGAAAACCATTTGAACCTAGAGTTTTACCCTTATTCATCCCAAAAACAACCTCTTCTAATTTAGACAAATAAATTGGATGTATGAGGAGATCATTCATCTCATTGGTGATTATATAGTCTTTATTAAATGTACTTAGATTTTTACCCTTGTTCATCCCAAAAAAAACCTCTTCCAATTCAGACAAAGAAATCGGATGTATGAGGAAATCATTCATCTCATTGGTGATTATATAGTCTTTATTAAATGTACTTAGATCTAAAAAATATCCCATCATATGAGGGAGCTACCCTACACAAATAGAGAGGAAAATCAAGCATCATGTGATGATTTCTCCACCTATTACAAGTTCATGTTGCTCCCCATTAGGTGAATCAAGAAAATAATCATATGACCAATTCACTTGCTAACACCTCTAAAAGAGACAAAAAGCAATGTTAATGTCATATCTTCATCAATAATATTGTATAATGTACACATGTTAGTAAGATATTTTATATGCTCCACAAGAGCAACAAAATTTACCCATTCAATAAGTGAATGAACTTCACAATAGTAGAAAGTGGCTCGTCCTAGATTAGACTCTTGAAAGGGATATTAACTCCCCAATAGAAAAGAACTTCTCTTCTTGCAAATATTATTGTTGGCAATAGAGGAACTATAGGATGTGGATTTAGAAGCCCAGTGATTTTTTTATTTTCCTCCTCCATGGAGGAAGATATTTAGGTGAGACCTAGAAATATTCCCCATGGTTGTGACCTACTAAGGATTTATCTCATATAATTGTAAATAGTCTATAAGAAAACCAAAGTTCAATAGAGTTGACAGGGGAATAAAAGATTCTTAGGAAGAAAAATATCTTCTAGTATTCATTGGAACTAGAAAGTGTAGTTAGTTAGACACATAAGTATGCAAAAATACCAACTCAATTATCAAATATGGAGATTTAGTCATCTCCCACTATTGATGTTTCCAACTGATTGTCTAAGTTTTCCTACAGGTTAGCTAGATCTTATGATCAAAAATCCTAGGTCAATGGCCAACGAACAAGAGATTGATTTTATAGTTTTCTCCTCTACACTTTAGGCTCTGCAAAACCAAGGTGGGTTCCCCTGTAACATCATTCAACATATGTCAATTCTTTGCAATGATTTCTTTGAAATAGATTCTTCACGCTAATTTTATAAAAGGTAAGCCTGACTGGCTAAATCATCTTCAAAACCCTCTATATGCTTTGTATTACTTTGTTAGTGTGAATTTTAGCATAAAACAATAAATTGCAATAAAAGTAAGATTTTGATTTTGTTTATATTTGATTATGCGTATCCATAAGTTCTGTGAATTATTTTGGCCAATGCCTTATCCATTACAGATTCAAGAAATGAAGTAAACTCCTACAACAAAAAAATCCTTTGGTTTCTTATAACCTCACTGCCTTACAATAAGAAACCAACAAAAATATGAAACTATTGTGCTACTTATTAATCCTTATTTTAATAACACAATCTCTGATGAGTAAATTGAAAGAAAATTTAATCCATTATTTGAACAAAAGCTAACAATTCAAGCATCCAGAGTTGTTCATGTTTTTGGATTTGGTTAGATTTTTGTCATGATTGTCTTCCATGGTTAGTGGCATTCGACTATTTGGGGCTTGGCTCCTTTAGCGGGGTCTCCTTCTCACCTCTTTCTTGTTGGTTGTGCCCTTGTTTCCTCTTGATTTTTTGGTCCTTTTTTGGGCAGGGCTCTTTTTGTGGGTTGTGGTTTTTAGCGATTTGGATGCTTGATTTCTAGGGTGCTTTTACTTCTCAGTGTTGGTCTCTTCTGCTCTTCATGAGAGTTTTTTTGCTTCCTCTCTAGTCGATTTTTTTTTCCTGGCTTTGGGATTCTTGTGAGGTTGTGTGTGGGTGGTGGCTTTTTCTTATGCCACCTATTGAGGCTTTTTCTTGTGCCCTTTTGTTGTGGCTTTTTGGGAGCTGATTTCCTTTGGTGCTTCTTCTAAGTTTCTCCCTATTATGGGATTTTCAAGTCTCAAGAGGGTTGAGCTTGTTGTTTATTTTTCTTCTGAGACCTTTATGGAGTGGTGGTTTTCTCTCCATTCTAGTTCTCTATTTTGTGGTTTGTTGTTGTTGGCTGGGTGTTGCTATAAGGTTTTTTTCTTGTCCCAATTGTTCTTTTGGTTGGTGAAAATGATGGTTGCCTTCTTCTTTGGTAGGGTGTCCTCTTGTGGAGTGGTTAAGGATATTTTCCCTCTATTGTTCACTCTCATGGCTTCCCTCCTATATGGGTTGGCTTAGATTGGTCTCATGTTGCCTATGGATTCTAAGTTCATTGTTTTTGCAGGAGACTTTTCTTTTTCCTTAGACCTTGAGTTTCCTTTAGAGGTGGAAACTTCTCCTATCGAGGTGGAGGCATCTTCTTTTGAGGTGGAGGTGTGTGTTTGGTTCAAGGTTTCTCTTCTGCTACTCCTTTTGAGGTGGAGGCCATTCCAATGGAGGTGGAGTGTGCATTTGTTAGAGTGTGGTTACTACTATGAAAACAATGTTCTTAGTTTCTTCTCCTTTAGAGGTGGATAGGTTGGTTTGAAGAGTTTGGTGGTGTGTTTCATCAATATGGAAGTTTTTGTTGACTCTTTATTCTGATTTTTTAAGTGGTGTGCCTTTTTTCGCCTGATTGATTCAAGTTGTGTTGGCTCAGTAATGTTTTGTATGTGTGTTTGGTTTGCTACTACCTGGTTGTTGCAAGTAGGGTTTGGTGGGTTTAACGTCCTCATTAAACATGGTTTTTTTGTGAGGGATTATGATCCATGTAATCTAGTTGTAAGAGGGTTGCAGGTTCCCTTCTAAACCTATTTTGGGTTCAATATCCCTTGTAAAAATTGGTTGTTTTGGGTTTAAGGTTTCCTTCAAAACCTTTTCTGATTTGTGCATATTTGGGTAGTCATTTTGTTCATTTGGTGATCTATTGTTGGTTCGTTGCTGGTTGTCTATGTTGTATTCATGTGCAACTTGTTCTTCTTTGAGTGGGTTTCGGGTTGCCCATCCAAATTTGTTTGTAAATGGTTTTAGGTACATTCAAAACCTATTGTAAATGGTTTTGGGTCCATTCAAAACCTATTTTTTCCATATAATCAAAACAATTCAAGCATCCATGACACAAAATATGACATGAGAATCGTAAATAACCCTTGATTATATTGATTCACGAAGAAAGAGTTACAATATGGAGAGAATAATGGATTCCTATTTAAATTTGGAACAATACATTGAGTATTTGAATCATCTGTTATTATTACAAAGCAAAATAAAATATTTTTGAAAGGGAATGAAGAACTCAAAAAATCCTTCCAAGAACTAGTATGCACCTTTATTATCTTATGTTTCTTTAAACAAATCAAATTTTAATCATCTTGATACAAGCACATACTACTATGCCTTAAAGCAGAAACAGACACAGTTGAACTCCCATGCATTAACCCTTAGAGAAAAGATTATGTAGTTCCAGATTTAAGAAAATTTTAACATAAAGGCATATAAATTAACATTTAAGAATGAGAAACATGAAAAAATAGAAGAAATACAAAAGAGAAGAAAACATGATATACGTGGGGAAAACCCTTTCAAGTAAAAAACCCCACCCTCCAAAGCATCGAACCAATGTATTAATCTGCAATAATTCGGTTACAATACATTTCAGGCTCGTAGCCTTAACATGGAGACTACATCTTGCTCTTCAAGAAGAAATCTAGCAGCATAACCCTGCAATTAAAAATTCTCCTCTCACAACTCCTCTAGCAAATGCCCATATTTATAGAGCACCAAGATGGATGCCTAGAAATGCCACATGTCAACATCCTCTTCACTGCATGCATGCAAATAGAAAGGCTAACATGCAAGGCACCTATCTTCACTTGCTAAAACAACAAGCATAAAATCTCAACATGCAACCCATTTGTCATAAATTACTATGACAAATTTCAGTCCTCTCAACATGCAATACGCCTACCACACGCAGTACTTACACCTGCCATAATTTCACTAGACTTGACTCTTACATTGTCATACAAGTTGTCATATTTTTGTCATAATCCATCATAGAAACTATCATAGTCCAACTCTTACAACTTATGACAAATTTCACTAAAATAGCTTACAATGAGGTCCATAAAGTGGGACACCTATTTCCACCAATTTAGGATGCATGTCATCCTAGTCAATTGCCATGTAAGTTTTCACCTCACCAAAGTAGGTCCCACAAAGTGACATCACAAGAATGACATTAAATAAATACATAAGCTGAAATAAATAATTAATTAACAACATTAATGTTAGGATTTGCAAAGGTTGAGACTCCTTAATCCCAACATTCTCCCACTTGTCGAAGACCTTTCAAGAGCTGAAATTCAAATAGGATTTTAACTGCTAGGAGCCAAACAACATCATCACAACCATCCATGAAACCACGTGAACCTCCAACATGCTCCCATGCACTAACAAGATACCTGCAGCAACATCCAAGATGTCCACCATATTAGACAAGAACTCATGTCATCCTCTAGCATGGCACCTATGGAAGAAAAATGAACAAGCCAAGGTATATATGCAACAATCCAAAGTGAACAAGCATCAAATCCAAGTGATAACAAAGGCCACAGGAAACTGCTAATGGGTTCATTGCAATCC
Source organism: Sequoia sempervirens (assembly GCA_007258455.2). Lineage (NCBI taxonomy): Eukaryota > Viridiplantae > Streptophyta > Pinopsida > Cupressales > Cupressaceae > Sequoia > Sequoia sempervirens. The sequence continues at coordinate 314,605,762 of VDFB02000003.1, read as the reverse complement.
TCATCATTTAACTTATCAATCCAAGGCAGTGTCCATGGCTATATGCAAAAGAGAATGGAGAAAACTTGTTTGATAGTCTATTCTACAATCAAACTTGCAAAAATCAAACCTATTCTGGGGCACACTTGCATAAAAGGAAAGTTGCATGAAAGGAAACTTATATAAGAAACACTTGCATGAATTGAAAAATGTTAAATTACTTGACACTTTGTTGGAAATGAAAAGCTTGTTTGAATTCAAATTTACTCTAGAAATTTTGGAAATACATTGCTTGAAATGAAACTAGAAACTATCTTATTTCCTCAGGCCAAAACAAGCCCTTCTAATCCCCCTTGATTTCTTGATTACAATGCATTTATAGAATTAAAAGATGAGCCGCATAGTTGTGCAACAACTTGCTAGAAAATAGGAACATGTGTGGAGAAAGAAATGATAATTCTTTACTCCATTTTGTTGAGTCAATTTATTTTGGTCGTTCAAAACAATAATCTTTGTTTTTCAGCCCTTTAAAATACTCCAAAAAGGTGTTAGAGTGTTGAAGAATCCTTCCTTTGACCTCTTCTATCATTAAAACTTTTTTTTATGCTCCTATATGCTCTCAACTACTCATAAATTGGGTTGAACTCCCTAGATATTTGTAACTACCCCTATATTCTCTCAACTTTTGTCCAAGTCACTCCAATTTCATCTAATTTTTGCAACTGTTGTCTCTTGACTGCTCAACCTCTTCATAAATGTTATCATACTTAGTTTTGAAAATTTCAAAGCATGGAAGCAAATGAATGAATAAATTTTAAAGCATGGAAGCAAAGTTCTAGAGCATTAGATTGGTGAATTTTTCTCTCAAATCACAAACTGAGGTTTTGTGAAATTTAATTATTTTTTTTTCCTTCTTGTCTCTAAATTTTTGTCCAAAAATCTCAAGAACCCATATTGTAATTTTCAAGATATGATGAAATCTTTAACTGCTACAACTGAAAATATCTTACTTTCCTCATCATGCTCATTCTTGATTAACTTCATAATTAAACAAAATACTTTTTTTTATTTGGCCAATAGATGAAACATTTTTTTGTCTCATCATCTCCCCTACACCTAAAATGTTACAAGTCGGACCCTTGCAACTCATAATGAGCCTTCAAATTCATTTTTTTTAGTAGTTGCTCTAGGTAGCTCCTCACAGCTCTTGATTTATATTAGTTTTCCATGCAACCATCATGCATGAGTTGTAGTCCACTTTCTCCATGTTGCATGCAAAGAATTTCTTCAACTTTTGAGAGTTGCAACTTGATCTTTTACATTGAATACCAATTCAGATTGCTTCATCATTATTTTTGTTGCACTAACTAGTCATCCATAATGCCAAAATATCTGCTACAAGTTTTTAGAGCAACAACTTGTATAGAAAATTACATGCTTACAACCTTAGAGAAGAGGAAATAGCATGTGCAAAGAACTTATTTGCAAAAATCAAACCTACCCTAACCTAGTCTACTTAATGATGTAGAGAGGTTACACATAACCATTGACTGGTTCTAAAAAATATCTTCCCTTTCTCAATGTATGTTTCCATGCGTTTGATTTTTTGAGATAAGAGAATGAAAAGAAAATGACAAAAAAATTGAAACTCAATGCTTCACCTTCCTTTGAAGTGGAAACCTTCTCCATGATTTATGATTCTAACAAATACATGGGCTAATTAGAGAGATCTTGCAATCCTTCCTTCTGACCTGTTGCATGCATGACTAGAAACAGCTCCTTGTTCTTCAAATCTATGATTGGGCAGCCCTCTTTTGACTTCAAAAATATAATTGGGAAATCATTCTTGGACTTTGTAGGTCTCCAAATAAGTCTCTTTTTTGCAAGTTTTTGTAATGAAGATAAGACCTCTTCATTGTATTTTGTTCCTCTTGCAAGTAATAATTCATCAATTATTTCCTTAAAGAAATATCCTTTGCTAGGACTTGGACTGATGGTCCTCAAACTAAGGATATTTTGAAATAGATAGGGGGGTTTCTCTTTAGAGCTGGTATTTTGGAGGGGTTTTGAGAGACAAATCTTTCTTAAGGAATTTCTAAATCTAAAAGGCTGCTAAACTAATTTTCTCCCTTCCCTAATGACACCTATCCCTAACAACGATGCCAAAAATGATAGGTTCATTACAATCCTCATCATTTAACTTATCAATTCAAGGCAGTGTCCATGGATGTATGCAAAAGAGAATGGAGAAAACTTGTTTGACAATCTATTCTACAATCAAACTTATAGAAATCAAACCTATTTCGGAGCGCACTTGCATAAAAGGAAAGTTGCATGAAAGGAAACTAATATAAGGCACACTTGCATGAATTAAAAAATGCTAAATTATTTCACACTTTGTTGGAAATGAAAAGTTTGCTTGAATTCAAATATACTCTTAAAATTCTAGAAATACATTGCTTGAAATGAAACTAGAAACTATCATATTTCCTCAGGCCAAAACAAGCCCTTCTAATCCCCCCTTGATTCCTTTCTTACAATGCATTTATAGAATTAAAAGATGAATCTCATAGCTATGCAATAACTTGCTAGAAAATAGGAACATGTGTGGAAAAAGAAATGGTAAGTCTCCACTCCATATTGTTGATTCAATCTCTTTTGATCGTCCAAAACAATAATCCCTACTTTTCAGCCCTTTAAAATTTTCCAAAAAGGTGTTAGAGTATTGAAGAAGTCTTCCTTTGACCTCTTCTATCATTAAAACTCTTAAATTTTCTCCTATATGCTCTCAACTGCTCATAAATTGGGTTGAACTCCCTAGATATTTACAACTACTCCTATATTCTCTCAACTTCTATCCAAGTCACTCCAATTTCCTTTAATGCTTGCAACTATTGTCCCTTAACTTCTCAACCTCTTTATAAATGTTATCATACTTGTTTCTAAAAATTTTGAAGCATGGAAGCAAAAGAATGAACAAATTCTAGAGCATGGAAGCAAAAGAATGAACAAATTCTAGAGCATGGAAGCAAAGTTTTGAAGCATCAGACTAGTGAATTTTTCTTTCAAACCATGAACTATATTTTTGTGAAATTTAATGGGTTTTTTCGCCTTCTTGTCTTCAATTTTTTTATCCAAAAATCTCAAGAACCCATATCGTAATTTTCAAGATATGATGAAATATTCGAGTATTGCAACTAAAAATCTCTTACTTTCCTCATCATGCTTAGTCTTGATAAACTTCATAATTAAGCAAAATACATGTTTTTATTTGGCTAATAGATAAGACATTTTTTTGTCTCATCAACTACAACAAGTCTATTGTGCTCACAAGCTAAACAGAAGCTCAACCAACTCCAAGCCCATAACCAGAACATAATACTGAAGCCAAAGAATCCTCTAGAGAACAAGAGAAACCATCAGCTAAAACAACAACCAAAACAGGTTTCCCTCATCCAACTAATAAACCCACTAGACCATAAATAGCACCCACAGCAAATGTTAATCCATCCAATCTACCATACCACAAGTTATCCAAAACATTAGTAGAACTTATGCCAACAACATATCCAACCCATGAACTGTAAACACAAGCTCCATGTGTCAAACCTATTAATGAAGAACATACACATCCAGGAACTCACACTGCATGGGTAATGTCAAATCTGAAAATAGACCATGGTATATCAAGCCTACCAATCAACACTTATAGTAAAGTGTGGCTAATAATTAAATCATGTAGTAACAAATAAAAATCACAATGATTTACACATGCAACACAAGACACTACAAAGTCTCTGAAAACATGTCACCATAACTCTCCCAAATCCACCACACTGAACCATGTGAACATAAACCTCCAAGAAGAAGCCATAGAGCAAAGAGAAGACCTGTAAATCATATCCCAATCATTTCCTTTTGTCATCACCTCAAAGTGCCAATCTATGCCAAGTAAGATCTCCTTCACAACCCCAAAGAATCCTCAACAACACCCAAACATCCAATCTCACTAAATAAAACATAACATATATCTACATCCAGATGTAAGCTTGATAAAGAATATCAAACTACTCCATTTCCCATCTCAAGAAATCAACCCACTTCCATCCCCTATGATTATCATAAATGAAAAAGTAAACCCAAGGAGATAACCATGCTATCCATCTCTCACAATGAATCTTTCAGAACCATCTCAAAGTAGCTCAAGATCCATGTCTATGAAAGAAGGCATAATGAACCTGAGAGAAACAATGGGAAATACCTCTCAAGTGATAAGCCTCTAAGTAGACCAAGAGTGGGGAAAGAGAATTCTCCTCCAAGATATGCAAGCCATCATTGACCATGAGTTTACTAATATTTAATTATGATAATCTGATAATTAGTATTATTTTGGTAAATGATTATAATTTTCTAACCAATATAATTGTGGTAAATGATTCTAATATGTGTGCAAGGCTTCAATCAGGGGTTCAATCAAGTGAAATATATTCTCTAACCCATTTTTTTATTTAAAAATTAAGGAATTGGGGTAAATTTATGGAATTCCCAATTTTGGAACATTACACTTACAAATTTTGGACTTTGAAATGGATAATTTGATAGATATAGATTATCGATGGTCATGCATGTCATTTTATGTAGTATAGTATATTCATAGATATACATAATTTTATCTTGGGCTTTTTTCACAAGATTGTTAATTTCATCCAACATGAGGAGAAGAACAATAAAGTTAAGAGTGTCTCTATATCGCTTAACCTGTGTAAGAGGTCAAGAGCATTGTCTATTGTGTGGTGATGTTCATACAATACTCCAATCAAGGATCAATATTCTAAAAAACTCATTACATCGGTCCATGCAAGGAGATCCATCTGGTATCAACATCTTTAAGAAGCTTGTTTCCTCTTGTTATTCCCTTAGCAAAATTTTGAAATTTCACAAAACATTTGGGACTTCAGCAGAAGTATGTATAGAGCTTGTGGACTAGATTTTCAACTTTTGATACTAGAGGAAACTTTCTTACAATTTAAATGCTAAATTCATTTTGTGGTCCATGTAGTGAATGGAAATTATGTATGGTAAACAAGTAGTTTGTAACTTTATGCAAATATTGTTCCTGTGACCTTGCATTACTGAAGCTCAATCAGCTCCTACACACACCGAATTTTTGGCAATTGTTAAGTCATCCATACCTTCGATTTTATTCAAATATTTCTTAACTACAAATAGATTTTGTGATGTCAAACTCTCCTTCATTTTATGAACACAAAGTAGATGAGGTTGGAAAACATGTTGGTGTACATTATACAAATGCATACATACCCAAGAAGTATTGTCTACCATTGTAACTTCATCCAAAGATAATGCAATGAATTTCAAGGCTCTTTTATTTTCTCTTGTAAATCTTTTTTTTCCACCTCAGCAAGACAACTTGTCCATTCACATCCAACATTTATTGACCAATGTGTGCTAGGAAAGTGAGGAAAACCCAAAAAAGAATAAATTATTATATTCTAGGTAGTTTGTCATAAGATGCCCTCTGGACAAAATATGAAAAACTACACTCATCTGAACAATTTTTCCCAGTTGTTCTCTCACCATTATCTTTCAAAATTGAGCTTCAATTGAACCTCCACATACAAAAATCTTCACCATTATTTGCATATTCTCATCATATTATAGGGCATACTTAACATGAAGACATTTTCCCTTTGATTTCCATCTTATTACTAATTTTTCCTTTCCATCTATAATTTTTTTTTCATAAAATTTATCGATGTGTTTTTCTATGATGTCAAGCTTTAGCTATAACTTCTTGTCTATTTTATATTTCCAACTACAAATCTTACACTTGTATTCTATTGGAGGTTCAACTTTGTTTGCATTCTCTACTAGTTCAATAAATGGGTACTTTGACACCTAATCAATCTAAAATCTCCTTGTCATATCCCACTCATGCACCATTTTTTATTTGGATTTTCTTTTCCTCTTCCTTGCAACAACATCATCTATGACACCATAATTTTCATCTAGGTCAATTAACTCATTCTAGCTAACCTAGGTGTCCCTTAGAACATCTTCTATGGAATTATCATCCTCATCTGACTCAATTAACTCAATTCCATCTTCCAATGAGGTATTGTCAATTCCTTCTTCATTAATATTTGGTGCAAGAGTTGATGATGTAGTTCCATCTTGATTTGATGGATCAAAAACATTTCCAAAGTAAGACTTTATGGTAACTCTACATTTTGGGAATTTTGATGGCCTCCCTTCACCACCCTAAGGATTCTTACTCTTTTACTTGTTGCTTCACATCTTGATCTCTCATGAAATAAAAGCTGGAAAAAAAAATGTCTTCTTATTTAAGGACATAGAATATAGAATCTAGATCACATTCCCTAATCAATGTCATATTTAAGATTGAAGCAAGAATGAAAAAAAGATTAAAAAAATATTATAACACTATGAAGAAATGACCACTTACCTTTAGGTTTTCACTGAATCACTATTTGTTAATGCAATAATGCCTATCATTGTAATTTTGTAACTTGCCTCTGATCAAGGCTCCAAGTACAACTTTCGAATCAAGAGCTCACAAGTTCAAAACTGAGCAAAATGTAAAAGAATAAATCAAAGTTTTGATTGTATTTATTCAATCCATATTTATAAAATTCTATGGGATTTTTAAATGACATAGTAAAAATTTCATGAATACCGCGTGATTATACAATGATACATTTAAATGTTGGATGAACCAAACCTCGATAGAACACATACGTTGTAATTTTCAAGGTGATTATGTCCTTATGAGTAGCATGGATTTATCATAGTATTGGAAAAATGGGTCGTCATGTGTAATTTTTTAATTTATTTGGCGAAATGTGTCCTCAAACTTCTTTTTTTAATGCTATTGGTGAAACAGATCCTCATATGTAATTATTGATAAATTTTATTAGCGAAATGGGTCCTCACATGTAGTGGACATTTAATGATGTTGGTGAAATGTAAAAAAAGGGTGAGGTGATCAACATGAAATGATTAAAGGGGTATGGGATGCACATACACTTTCTCTATTTTCATTAGGAAAATAGATCTCCCAAAGGTAGGATTGACTTTTGATGTTTAGGTGAGTCAATCCTATTAGGGGATATACTACTTCCTTTATGAAACAAACTGAAAAATATGACTAAAATGCACTTTGGGGAGATAAAAATAAAATGCTTAATGAACTCAACTATGCAATGTAAAACTTTAAATGCTAAAATAAAGGATAGCACTGACAAAAACAATAGTTTTTCGACAAATCTAAGAAGGGGAAATTGATGTGCAGTTGTCACCAAAAGTGGTTGTTGAGTGTCCTACTATGATAAATTTGACTTTTTGAATGCACATGACAACTGAAAGGGGGGTGAATCACTTGTACCTTACAATTTCAAAAACCCTCACAAACATTCAAATCCAAATCAAATTAATTACCCTTAATCTATTAAAATGATTTACCATGAAAGCAAATAATAGAAACATAATCAAATCAATAGCATACACAAAGAAACACTAGATTTATTTGGAAAACCCAAGATGGGAAAAACCACAGTGAGGATTAGCTCACAATATAAAGTAATATCACACTAAATACAATAGGGCTCACTATCGACGAGCTCACTACTGGTGCAGGTGCACCCAAGCAAGATCATACCTCCATGAGGCAAATTTAGATTTTTGACTTAGTCTAGTTGATTTTATGATGTAATAAGGTTTTAAGAACCACATTTAGCATGTAATTGGTCTTATATAGTTATTTTTGGGTTATTGGTTACATAATGTAAAAATTGTAAAAATTAACAAAATGTTGTCAATATAAAATTGTGAAAATGCAACAAAAAGCAAAATGAAGGAAGGTGAAGGGTAAAGGTAGTTGTATTATCAGTTATATGTGTGGTTTGGTGTTTATAAATTCATTTTTAAGCATTTAAAAGTTTGAGGAAGGTTGGGGAAAAGTGTATGAAGAAGAATTTCAATTAAAAGTTTAGATTTTCTGTATTTTTGCTGATTTTTCTGTGTTGCGGGCTATTGTATGGATATTTATTGTGCATAAAACCTCTACTCCTCAATTGGATGTTGTAGCCCCATGAATATAGTTTATTCTGAAATTTATTTCATCAAAAAAAAAAAAAGATTTTTGTAAGTTATGAGTAAAATACTCCAGGCGGGTCAAAACCCTGATTTAGGGTGGCAACAAGCAATTAAAATTAAGTTTCTCTTAATCTGTATGGTGAAATCTTCTAAAATTTTGTATGAAGGTTTTTTTTTATTCTGTCTTTTAGAATTCAAGGTTTTTGATCCTAATCATTTGATCTTGTATGATTATAAGCAATCCCTAGATTGTATTTTTCATTAAAACTGAGAAAAATACATAATGCAGTCCTTTTACCCCGTGTTTTGATATTGGAAAGGGAATTTCTTTGAGTGGAAGAGGTTTGTAAAGGTTTAGGGGAGTTTATTTAATAATTTCCTTCAATATTTAGATGATAAACAAGTTTGAATTTCATTTTACATTGATTGTCTTGTATTGACAGTGATAATACAGTCTTAAAAGGCGGATTACAAGTTATTATGTTTTGTACATGTCACAAATTTGTCAAAGAGTTGTTCAAGGGGAATTTAATGTTTTTTTGAAGCCTTTGCAAGGTTGGATTGGTGAATTTATTGTTTCTTGAACTGAAAGTTGGTGACTGTCCTCTAAGGACAAAGTATTTGCAATCATCTTTAGGACAGTCTTAAGGAACTAAATGATATGGTGGGACAAAGTGATGTTGATGGTTTATGTTGTTGGATTTAGGGTTCTTGGTGAGTGTTACAGGTTATGGAGATCATGTTTGTGTCCATGTTTGTGTTTGGAATATTGGAGAAAATTCCTCTTTGTTCTTGAATGAATCTATGTTTTGGAAAGGTGCACTAATGAAGTGTTTTGATTCCTTGTAACATAAATTGAAGATTGTAATTGTAAACTCAATTGGGTAATGATGTTTGATGGATCTAGTGTACTTTCAAACTCTAATTTCATATGTTTTGGTTATTGAAGTTGAGACGGAGTGAGTGTCTTCCTTTATTTGTATCAAAGTGGTATCAAAGCCCAAGAAAGATATGGGTTGATAAGTTGGTTGTGGTTTGTGGTTTGTAGTTGTGTGTTTGGTGGTTGTTTGTAGGTAAGTGTGTTGTAAAGCAAGGAGGAATCTTGCTTGAGAGGATGGAGAACTTGAAGAATCATTTGCAAGTAGAGGAAGAGAGAAAGAAGAAGAGACAAGCAAAGATGGATAGAGAAATTGCTGAGTTGAAGCAATAATTGAAAAGACTTGAAGAAGAGTTTCAGGAATCCATGATGAAGATAGAACAAATGATGAAACAAGAGACAAGTTGGCATTTGACATTGAAAAGGAAGATGGTTTGTCCTATAAAGAAGATTTTGAAAAGAAGAAAACACAAGAAGCTAAAAGAGGAAGAAGAAGCATATGAAGATGCACATTAAGAATTCATTGATGAAGAAAGAAAAGTTGTTCCAGATGTTTCCAAGCATGAAAATGAAGAGAGGACAAAAATGATAGACCTGATTTCAGATGTTGAAGACCTTGGATTAGTGACAAGATTAGATAAAGAGAATATTGTGAATGAATTGGCCTTGGAGATCTACAAGTAATTAAAGGATGATGGAGGTATAATGATCAAAACTATGTTTCATTTCTTTATTATATTTCTCTTGTGGACAAGAAACAAATTGTAGGTTAAGGTGCAACATATTGAAGAAGAACAAAAGAAGGATGAGACCTATCAGGGCATAAAGAAGCAAATTCTAGGTGGCAAGATGAAATGGAAGCATGTTGTCTTTGACCAACTTAAACAAAAAGTGAAGATGAAGGTTTCAGGGCACAAAGAATACATGGAGGATTAGTTAATGATGTTATCCAAGAGGACTTGGAATCTTTTTGGCCGGAGAGAATGGTGCAGGTGCACCCAAGCAAGATCATGCCTCCATGAGGAAAATTTAGATTTTTGACTTAGTCAAGTTGATTTTATGATGTAATGAGGTTTTAAGAACCAAATTTAGCATGTAATAGGTCTTATATAGTTATTTTGGGGTTATTGGTTACATAATGTAAAAATTGACAAAATGTTGTCAATACAAAATTATGAAAATGCAACAAAAAGAAAAATGAAGGAAGGTGAAGGGTAAAGGTAGTTGTAGGAAAAGTTATAGGTGTGGTTTGGTGTTTATAAATGAATTTTTAATCATTTAAAACTTTAAGGAAGGTTTGGGAAAGGTGTATGAAGAAGAATTTCAATTAAAAGTTCAGATTTTATGTATTTTTCCTGATTTTTCTGTGTTGCAGGCTATTGTATGGATATTTATTGTGCATAAAACCTCTCCTCCTCCATTTTATTTTGTAGCATCATTAATATAGTTTATTCTTCAATTTATTTCATCAAAAAAAATTTTGATTTGTGTAAGTTATGAGTAAAATACTCCAGGCGGGTCAAAACCCTGATTTAGGGTGGCAGCAAGCAATTAAAATTAAGTTTCTCTTAATCTGTATGGTGAAATCTTCTAAAATTTTGTATGAAGGTTTTTTTTTATGCTTTCTTTTAGAATTCAAGGTTTGTGATCCTAATCATTTGATCTTGTATGATTATAAGCAATCCCTAGATTGTATTTTTCATTAAAACTGAGAAAAATACAGAATACAGTCCTTTTACCCCATGTTTTGATATTGGAAAGGGAATTTCTTTGAGTGGAAGAGGTTTGTAAAGGTTTAGGGGAGTTTATTTAATAATTTCCTTCAATATTTAGATGATAAACAAGTTTGAATTTCATTTTACATTGATTGTCTTGTATTGACAGTGATAATACAGTCTTAAAAGGCGGATTACAAGTTATTATGTTTTGTACATGTCACAAATTTGTCAAAGAGTTGTTCAAGGGGAATTTAATGTTTTTTTGAAGCCTTTGCAAGGTTGGATTGGTGAATTTATTGTTTCTTGAACTGAAAGTTGGTGACTGTCCTCTAAGGACAGAGTATTTGCAATCATCTTTAGGACAGTCTTAAGGAACTAAATGATATGGTGGGACAAAGTGATGTTGATGGTTTGTGTTGTTGGATTTAGGGTTCTTGGTGAGTGTTACAGGTTATGGAGATCATGTTTGTGTCCATGTTTGTGTTTGGAATATTTGAGAAAATTCTTCTTTGTTCTGAATGGAGGTTTACCTTGGTCAAACCCTATTTTGGTAATTAAACCTTGAAATGAAATGAAACATGAATGGAAGGAATTATGAATGAACAATTATGTATTGCAACTCACCAAACCCTTGAATACAAACTCTTAGAGAACTAAAATATAACACATCTCTCCAAGGTCTTGATCTTGCATGAATGGCTTGAATGGATGCTTGATTTGATAGCTTGAATCTTGACTTGAATGCTTGAAACCTACATCACAATGTTAGCTCCAAAAACATGCATGAATGCAAATAAATTTCACATGATGATCTTGATCTTGATTGTTGTTGTAGATGACTAATAAATCTAATCTTCATATCAAAATTTCCCTCTAGTTATATGTTTTGAATTGATAAAATAACTATGTATTTATAGATGATTTTCTATTTTCCCAATAATTAAAATTCAAAAGACAACAATTGCAATTTGAATTTGAATCATAAAAATTCTGCCAAAAACACATTAAAATTTGGGGTCCTAAACTTAAGGAGGATGCATTCACCCTTGGGATAATGGGTCCTAGGACCTAAATCCAGGACACTCCAATTTCAAGGCAATTTAACTAATGCTTGCAATTGTTTAATACAAGTTTCCCTTTTAGAAAATGGGATTAGTTAGGCTTTTAAATGCATAATAGGGCTAATTAAAGGCTTAATTAAGTCTGAATTATTAAGGGACCCAAACATAGTGTGAAAATGCAAAGGAGTACATTTTTTGACACTACAATACCAACTCATTATTTCTTTCTTTTTACTTTCTCCTCCTTACACAGTTAACTCAATACTCTCTCTCTCTCCCTTTAACACCTTTATTTTCAAATTGCTCTCTCTCCCCCTTAGATCTATTTCACATTACTCTCTCCCTTTTACATTAATGGCAATGGAAAAAGTATTTGCATCATTCCTTCTCCTCTAACATTAATCATATTTTTCACCACTACTCTTCAACTTCCTTTCCTTTACTACTCTACATACTCTCCCTTAGGAGCACACACCAAACTGCACCAATTAGCAACCACTGCACAATAGAAACACTCACTTATCTTGACTACAGCAATCAATAATTCCACTACCTACTCCCCCTGAGAAGTAGCCACCAACATCAGTCCAGATCAAAGAATGAATCTTCAGATCCACTAGACTAATGCATCTCCTTATGCATCTAGTTCAAATAAGGAGGGGCAATAACCCCCAACTTCTCCTAGAGATACTCAAAAGTATCCTTAGGAAGAGCCTTAGTAAATATGTTAGCAACCTAATCCTTTATAAGCACATATTCAAGCTTCATGTCATTCTCTATAACCTTCTCTCTCAAAAAGTGATACTGGATTGAGATATGCTTTTTCTTGAATGCATTACCGTATTCTTAGAAATATTGATAGCACTTGTATTATCACAAAAGATAGAAATTGGTTCATCATATACCACTCTAATATCTTTTAATTTTTTCCTCATCTAAAAAACTTGTGTGTAGTAAGATGCAACTGCAATGTATTCTTCCTCTGTAGTAGGTAAAGACACTGAATCTTGTTTATTTCTTAGCCATGACACCAATTTGCATCCAATAAAGAATGGACCGCCACTTGTAATTTTTCTATCATCTACACAACTAGCCCAATTTGCATCTATGTAAGCACTCAAAGTAAATTCAGTATCCTTTGAATACCACAAGCCATGATCCAGAGTTCCCTTCAAGTATATAAATATCCTCTTTATTGTTGCAACATGTGACTCTCTGGATCTTCTTGAAATCTATCCACAAGAAAATTTCCATGCATGATATCTGGTATAGTAGCAGTTATTTATATAATAGCCCTCTAATCATTGATCTATACTTTCTCTTATCATCTTTAGGAGATTCATCATTCCCATCTTGCAACAATTAACCATAGGGCTACATCCCAATTTAGAATCTTCCATTCCAAACTTATTCAACATTTCCTTGACATAATTTTATTGTGAAATAAAAATACCTTTATTTGTCTGATTGATTTGTAGCCCAAGAAAGAAATTCATCTCCCCAAACATTGACATTTCAAACTCTTTATGCTTTTCTTCTACTAACTTCTTACACATAGCTTCATTTACTCCAAAAATTATATCAACATACACAACCACAATCAAGATTTGATCTTCTTCAATTTTGATGTAAAGATTTATATCTACAATGCCTTTATTGAATCCTTGTTGTAACAAGTACCTATCTAACCTTGCATACCAAGCCCTAGGAGCTTGCTTTAATCCATATAATGTCTTCTTTAATTTGTAGACCATGTTTGGTTTATCTGATAACTGAAATCCTTCCAGTTGCACTATGTATACTTCTTCCAATTCACCATTCAAGAAAGCAGACTGCACATCCATTTGATATACTTTGAAATATTTTGATAGCTTCCATTCTTTCCACCAGAGTAAAAGTCTCCTCAAATTCTACTTCTACTTGTGAGTATCCTTTACACACAAGTCTTTCCTTGTTTCTTATCACTTCTCCATTCTCGTTTAATTTGTTCCTAAATACCCACTTAGTTCCAATCACATGTTTGTTTGTTGGTCTTGAGACAAGTTCTCGGTTATGATTCTTCTCAATTTGCATTAATTCTTCTTCCATAGCCTTAATCCAATTCTCATCCTTACATGCTTCAATCACTATTTTTGGTTCAACTTCGGAGAGTAAACATAGATTTACCTATTCTTCAGTAACTTTCCTTCTTGTTAATATAAAAGTTCTTATCGCCAATGATTTGTTCTTCAAAATTTTCTCTTTCACATACTTAGGAGTTTTAGGAATTTTTTCTAGAGCTTCTTCCTCTTCAAATTGCACTTCTTTTTCCTTAGATTCTTCTTCTCTGCAAGAAGACCCATTTGATTCATATCCATCTATTACCACTGAATTCTTTTGTAGATCTTCATCAACCTTGACACTTGCAATCTCAATAATCTTTCTTAGCCTCGTGTTGTAGCACTGGTAAGATTTTCTTTTAGTAGAATATCCAAGGAAGATACCTTCATCAAGTCTTGCATCAAAATTTCCTAAGCTTTCTTCATCCCTTCTGATATAGCATTTGTTTCCAAACACTCTAAAGTATTTGACAGTAGGAATCCTTCCATACCATAGCTCATAAGGAGTCTTTTTGTTGTTTTCTCTTGTTTGCACTTTGTTAAGTATATAGATAGTAGTATGAATTACTTCTCTTTAGTATACTTCCGATAGATTTGCTTATTTCATCATTGTCCTTGTAGCTTCTTGAACATTCATATTATTTCTTTCAACCACTCCATTCTATTGAAGATCCCTAGGAGCAAATAAATGCCTCTTTATTCCATGATTCTCACAAAATATATTAAACTCGTTGGAGGTGAAATCTATTAGAGTAATAGGTTGTTTACTTGATTAATTTAATCATATTGATTAATTAATTAAGTCACCTTTACTTTATTTCACTTAAGCTAAACTTAGGAATCTTTATTTTGTATTATTAAATTAGTCATGTTGTCTCATTCATTATGATCTTGACACTTGTCACATGTTAATTCAATCCTATCCTAGGGTTATCACTTTAGGGTTTTGATCTCGTTTCTTAAGGATTGATCTCTTGTAATTATTCAACTTCTTGGATAATGCATTTTTGCTTCATGTTCACAAAGCACCATTCTTGTGTCTCTTGATCTCCTTTGGTGATAGGTTATTTGTTTGCAAGTATTCATTAGGATCTATGAGGTTGGATTATCAACTTCTACATGGTATCAGAGCTCTAGATCTACAAGCTTCTTGTTCTTTTTTTGTGAGATCTTGCCTTGAAGTAGTTTTTCAGTGCATCCAAGGTCAAATCAAACCTCTCCATTGAATCCAAAGTTGTCAGAATAGTCAAGATTGACCTTTGTTTTGACTAATTTGGCTTCTATTTGTCAGATCTATGAGGGTTTAAAGAAAGGGTTTTTTTGCCAGATCCAAGAAGTGCCTAATTTTTCAAATTGTTTTGAGCCCAAATGGACCTCACCATTGCGCTCAGAAGGCCGAAAAACCTCTATTTCCATATATAATTTGTTAGTTTTGGAGCAAGTCACCTTGGGGAAAAAAAATTACCTCACAAGAGTCGTATGGCCTCTTGCACACATTTCAATGTAAAAAAATTCGTAAACCAAAAATTATTTTTTTTTGCAAAAAAATTCAAGTAGTTTTTAAAATTGTAATATATATATATATATATATATATTAAAGCTTTAAAAAACAAATTTTATAAGCTTTGCATTTTTTTTTTCTTTTAAAAAAGTCAAAAGCAAGTAGGAACCTAGGCAAGTCCATACCTGCACAACCTATGCAGGTTCGTACCTACGCAAGTTACCTACGTCATTATGGGGAGCGGTGGGGGTGGGCCCATGTGCCCTCCCACCCAAAAAAAAAATTATAAAAAAAAAAAATCATTGTATTTTTTATTGTTTTTTTAAAAAAACATTTTTTTTTAAAATAAGCCAAATTGGAAAAATGCGGCGACGACCATTTGGCCATCAATTTTAGGCACATATTTTTGCTACGATGGCCACATGGCCATCAAATTTAATGTAGTGACTATGTTTTTTCCCCTTTGAGAGTTGTTTTCTTCCAAAGGCCATAACTTTTGCCCACGGTGTCCAAATTGGCCAAACGAGATATCATCAAAAAGAGGATTTAGAGTACTTTCCAGTGGTGTAGGAATTTTTTGGAATTTTTTCTTAGGTCCCTATTATTTCTAGTCAAAGTCAGATCTTCTTTTCTAGAGTTTCCTTAAGTGTTTTCAGCATAACTTTTGCATACAATATCAAAAATGGGCAAAGGAGATATCATCGGAAAGTTGTTTCTGAGATCTTCATAGTGGTGTAGATGGTTTCCAGATTTGATTTTTGGTTTTTTCTAGAAATCCTTCTTCTCAGTTGTAGTCCTTTTTGGACCTTATGGTCTCACATTGCATGTTTTTATCATCTGTAAACGCATTGAAATAAAGTGCATCAGCTTTGTATGTGTAGTATTGGGATTCTTACACATCACTTTGTGCCTTGTTGTACTCGCACTATGATATAAAGTGTCATGGGGGTTGATGTTTTCCTTTCTTTTTCCTTCATACCTTTCTCGTGCATATGTGAATTTTGTTTTCACATCCTTTCTATCTGCTTGCACTTTCATGATTGCACCTTCAGATGTTCTTGGTTCCTCTTCATGCACTACTTTTAGGAATTTAGTTTCAGTGTACCTGTCATACCTCTCCCTTGTTAGCATTATGGGGGGGTTTCTAATGTTGGTGCTAATGCTTCCTTGGTTCTGCGTTGGAGTGAGCTATGTATACAATATTTGTTCCTATGTACTAGGCGGATGCAGCGGCTGGTTACGCATGCATTTTGGTGAGATGGAGAACTTACCATATGGACACTCTTGCATTCCTATTTCTGGAGGTGACCTTCCATTTTCACTTGATTGTTTCTTTAGACTATTGGTACTTGTGCCATCTTTATCTTTAAGTTCAAGATGTTTTTGCCTTGGTTTTCCATCAGATTCAAGTAGTGTCATTTAGGGTACTCATGCAGATTCTTGTCTTCTTCATCTTGATCATCATTTGTTTCAGAGAGGATTTTTCTTTTATAATTTTAGCAGTCATTCTACGACAGTGTTTGCAACTTCTTCATGCTTCTGTGGTGTTTTCCATGTTCATCCTTTGTTCATATCTTTTGGGACAATTTCTTCTTGCTTGGAGGCTTCTTCATGCTTCACTCTTGTTTGGAGGCTTCTTAGTCCTTCACTTGTATTTCTCTCTTTTGGAGAGGAATTTTCCCCACAAGGTTTTCTCCTTTTCTCCTATTATGAGAGATCTTTTACATTTGTACATGGGTACCTCATCTGGCCTTGTTTTCCGGGACCAATCTTTGCTTTCATGCATCTGTCCTTAGTTTTTTAGCTTCTCCCTAAGTTCATATTAAGGGAGGGTGTTAGAATAATAGGTTGTTTACTTGATTAATTTAATCATATTGATTAATTAATTAAGAAACCTTTACTTTATTTCACTTAAGCTAAACTTAGGAATCTTTATTTTGCATCATTAAATTAGTCATGTTGTCTCATTCATTATGATCTTGACACTTGTCACATGCTAATTTAATCATATCCTAGGGTTATCACTTTAGGGTTTTGATCTCCTTTCTTAAGGATTGATCTCTTTGTAATTATTCAACTTCCCAGGTAATGCATTTTTACTTCATGTTTGCAGAGCACCATTCTTGTGTCTCTTGATCTCCTTTGGTGACAAGTTATTTGTTTGCAGGTGTTCATTGGGATATGTGAGGTTGGATTATCAACTTCTACAAACTCTCCACCTCTTTTAGATCTCAAACATTTGATTTTTATATCCATTTTATTCTCAACCATAACTTTGAATGTTTTAAATTTATCTAGGGCTTCTAATTTATCTTTAAGAAAAGTAACCCATGTCATTCTAGAATAATCATCAATCAATAGCATGAAATAACTGTCACCTTGAATAATTCTTACTTTGGTAGGACCAAAAATATCTTTATGCACCAATTCCAATAGTTTGGTAGAAGATTATTCTTTGACTTTGAAAATTCTTCTTGCTTGCTTTCCAACTTGACATCCTTACAGAAAACATTGATAGGATTTGTAATCTTTGGTAGATCTCTCATAGATTGAATTGAACTTATTCTTACTAGGCTATCAAAATTGATTTGACACATTCTTTTATGTCATAGCCAGTTTTCATTGATCTAAGTCATGAAACAATAACCATCAACACCTTTAAGCTGGTAGTCATTTCCATTTGTCCTTGTAGCAACAATCACAGTTCTCTAGAGCCTTTTCTAATCTCACAACCATCATCCTTAAACATAAGATGGTATCATTTGCTACACATTTTTTCAACACTCAAGAGGTTATGCCTTAAGCCCTTAACATAGTAAACATCATCAGTATTATGCTTTCCGTCAAAACTAATTGAAACTTTTCCACATATATTAGCAGATGTATCATCACCAAACCTAACAATTCCTCCATATTTTTCAAATTTAATAAACTTACTCGTATCATCGGTCATATGATTTAAGCATCCACTATCAATGATCTAGTAGTTATTCTCATGTCTATCTCATGAAAAGTAGACACCAAAGTTCCTTCAGTCTTAGCACCTACTTTCAAAGCATTTTCCTTCACACATCTCTCAAAGTTAGTAGAATTAGTTTCATCTTTTAAAGCCATGAACAAGCATTCACCATGATCATCATATTCATAATCAGATTCATCATCAAATGTACTTGCATCTTCTCTAACATGATAAATTTTCTTAATCATCTTACCTTTGTTTTCCCTATTTTGATTATTCAAGGATCTATTTGGACATCTAGAAGCATAATGACCTATCTTTCCACAACTAAAATATTTGAAAGGAATATTACTACTATATTTTTCAGTACCCTTTTTTATTTTTCTTACAAAGTTAGCTTCAACATCATCAAGATCCTCCTGATCTGAGTCCACGGTCTTCTCTAATTTTCTAGCCTTAAAAGTAGTCTCAACTTTTGCACTACTTGTACCAAATTTTGTCATTTCAAAATTAGTTAAAGAACCATACAACTGATCTTCGGTATATTGATTCAAATTTTGTAATTTTCTTCACTCGCAGAAGCTTTATGACTATAAGCTTTAGGAAGAGTTCTAATTACCTTCTTTACCACTTCTTCTTTCAGTTCTCCAACAAGACTTTTGATCCCATTGACAGCTTCATCTACCTTCTACAAGTAGCTTGTGATATTTTCATATTCATACATTCGTAGGGTCTCAAACATGATTTTTAGATTCTACATCTTAGCTTGCTTGACCTTATCATCTCCTTCATAAATTCTTTCTAACTTTACCCAAATTTCCCTAGCAAATTTTAGATTCATAAGTTTCACCAATTCAAAATTAGCAAGACCACTTAAAATTGCATACCTTATTTTACCATTTTTTTCATAGGACTTGGTCACATTAGTTGTACTCAAACCATTTTCAAGTATAGTATATCCAGTCTCAACAGACTTCTAGATTTCAAATCCAAGAGACACCAAATAACCTTTCATCCTTGTCTTCCAGAATGCATAGTCTAATCCATCAAATAGAGGAACATCTTTCTTATGTCCCATCCTAGATCTACTTGTATTGATTAAGCTTTATTCCAATGAATCTTTCTTTGATACCAATTGTTGAATTCACAAGGCAACTGAGAGGGGGGTGAATTATTTGTACCTTAAAACTTTAAAAACCCTCACAAACATTTAAATCCACATCAAATCAATTACCCTTAATCTGTTAGAATGATTTACTATGAAAGAAAATAATATAAACAAAATAAAATCAACACCATACACAAAGAAACATTTGATTTACATGGAAAACCCAAGATGGGAAAAACCACGGCGATGATTAGCTCACAATATAAAGTAATATCAACATCGAATACAATAGGGATCACTGTCCAAAAGAAAGAAAGGCTCACTTACAAAATAGAAGAGAAGATAGAGAAGAATGTTACAATGAGAAATCCATCTCAAAGCAATAAAAAAATGCACCACAACATTACCAACACCTTTGTTTTCTTTCTGAAGAATTGTAGATACCTTCTACTCACTGCATTCAGTAATCTAACACATGAAATATCACACTATACTACACAAATTCACACCCTACAACCCTAAAATTCACATCATTTGCATCATACTCATCTATCTTAACATGCCTCAACAACTCAACACTTATTTATATCATCTTCAACCTTGAAAACATTCTCCAAGGTGGCATATGCGCCTTTACTATGCAAATTCAAATTAGGTCAACATCAAAGCATTCCCACAGTGGAAAGAAATGAAGGTGGACCATAGCACACCTTAGCTAGGATCTAAATCCACTCATACATGCCATGCCACACTTCCATAAAAATTAAAGAAACTTTGTAATTAGTGTAACACCCAAGGTTGGTCGAACCTATGTTAACACCATTATCACTTAGGTGCATGCCTCCTCAAATCCAAATATGACTCACGAACACCACATAACATTTGAACATAATATAGAATATTCCATAAACACCCTGACATCCAATAAGTTCCTTCACAATAACTTTCCCTTGAAGAATGTAAACACCTAATACACTCAAACAACTTTTTCATACAATTTTGTTGGCCCCATGGTTGTCATTGCACCAAAATATTGATTTTTTAATGCCTGATACAATCGCAAAAGTTAACGGATCCATGGGAGGTTGTTATTCCGTGTCATGAATCCTAAGGGGAGCATTGATCATCTGCCAACAATATCCCCCTCACCGTTACTTGAGGGGATTCAAACTTGGCACCTTTGGCTTTGATACCAATTTTTGGCCCCACGGTTGTTGCTGCACCAAAATATCAATTTGTTAGTGCTCGATACAACCACTAGAGTTAACAGATCCACAAGAAGTGATTAGTCCATGTCACAAATCTTGAGGGGAGCATTGACCATCTACCAACAACTGCAACTCAAGAAATTGACTTCCAAAGAACCAAACCATGAACAAATTCATTTGAATATTGATATACACACTACCAGCACTCTTCTATATTTACAAGATGTAAAACCACTCTACAGAGAAATGTAGAGCAAGAACATTTCTCCCAGACACCTCTATAATATACAGTTCACACATTGGTGAACACTTCCTTTACACAACGATCCAACACACCAAATTTTGAATGAAAAACATTTGAACATCTCTGATCAACATATCCAAACTATAGGAGCAGATCTTTAACCTATAATAAATACAGATCCAAACCAGAACACTACTCAGCAATACAAAAAACCACTACAACACATTGTTTCCTCTTTTTATTCATTTTTCTCAAAAACACTTGGAAACCAAGCACCTAAAACATATCACCAACATATTTAGTACTTCCTTATCACCACCAATCCAACTACAACATAACAACTCAACCATACATTCATAAAAATTAAAAAAACTTATCAAAGAAGCACTAGAGGTTGACACTAGTATCTTACTAATGACAACATGCATTCAAAGCACATCAAAGACACCACCAAATTAATACCAATTTCACATCCTTGCAACAAAACCCCTTCTCATATAGTTTACATCAATGACAACACCAACTACACATTCTTTCAACACACCCTAGGGGTGAATGGGTCTTCGTATAAGGACTCAATTTTTTTTTTCACAATCCTCTAATACTAGATCTACACTCTCGATTCAACTAGATTCTACTATCGGAAAGCCAAAAATAAATTATGCAAATGAGTTTATGTGGATTGAAAACTTTGACAACTTTTCAAAATTACACTTTTGATCAATATTCAATCCTTCTTCACTTGCAAATCTGCACACACAAAGAGAGGGGAAAATTATTTGTTTTTGGTGAATAAGGGGTTTTCCTTGGTCAAACCTTGTTTTAGTAATTAAACCTTGATAATGAAAGATATTAACAAATGACAAGGAATGATGAATGAACTAGTCTATTTAACAACTCACCAAACCCTTAATGGTTTCCCTTAGAGGACTTAAGTCTAACACATCACTCTAAGTATTGGATCTTCTATGAATTGGCTTGAATGATTGTTTGATTTGATGCTTGAATGCTTGAAACCTACATCACAATGTGAGCTTCAAAACATAACATGAACACACATAACTTGGACATGATGATATGATCTTGATTTCCAGTTATAGATGCTTGATAAATCTGCTCTTCAATGCTTGACAATAATATTTTCTCATATGATCTCTTGATTATGCAACTTAGATTTGAATTGATAAAATAATTATATTTATAGGTGCTTATCTAACTTCCCAAAAATTATATTTCATAAGCTGACATTTGAAACTTGATTTTGAATTATTAAAATTCCACCAAAAAATATTAAAAATTGGGACCTAGGACTCAAGGAGGGGGACCTAAATCTAGGACACACAACTTTCAAAGAAATTAATTTAATGTTGGAAATTATTTAATGTTAGTTTCCCTTTCAAAAAGTGGGAATAATAAGGCTTAGGAATGCATAATTTAGGCAATTAGAAGCTTAACTAAGTCCAATTAATTAAGGGACCCAAATATAGTGTGAAAATATAAAGGTGTATATTTTTCTATACTACATTTAGCCCCCACTTTAGTGAGAGTATGAGCCCTATGCTCAAACTCGCACTAAAGTAGAAAAATAAGCCAATAGAGGTATAATCATACAATTGTTAGAAGGATGAGATAAAAAAGATCAAGGAGGATGATAAAGCCCCCAACATCAAAGATCCCATGGCAATCCAACAAAGGCACAAAGATACAACATCATACAATGTCAAAATTAATGCAAAGATAAAAAGATGAACTAGCAAGTTGTGTTATGCCAAGTCAATCAAGCACGCTCTCATGAGGCAAGCAAGTTGTGCTATGCAAGGTGGCCATAAGAAATACTCTCACAAGTGCAATCTGATATACACTCAATGAGCCTAAACAAGTGAGAAACACACAAGGTCTAGTGCAGTATGATATACATTAGGTGTGTATCCACAAAACAAGTGGCAATGGGAAATTCATGCTAGGTCTACAAGCTCCCATATGTCAACCATACCAAAAGTTATATTCCCTGATAAATTTGATAAGGTTCCACATACGACAATCACAAGGCTAGCAAGTTGTGTTATGCTAGACACTCATGGAACAAAGGCACCACCAAGCAAGTTTTGTTGCGCTTAGTGTCCAAAAGTTTTGGTTTAAGATAGTCATTTAATGGGTTTTTCTTAGTTCATGAAATGTATCACTTTAGGGAACATCGTGCTTGATATCACCATCAAGAGAGGACTATTCAAGAGATAAAAGATTCATACCTTAGGGAATGCAATCAATAGCATTAGCACTATGAGGAATGTCATATGCCAAGGTAGGTTACACTCTTAAAGGACATAAATCCCAATGTAACCAACAAGAAGACACATCACGTGAAGTAAGAATACCACACTTTGAAAAAGAGCTCATGGCATCAAGATACATCATGAAAGGAGGTTTCCCCCCATATCTAATCTAAAGATAACACTTAAGGGATCCATGGTTTTGAGGTTAGCATATGTCTTTGCCATAGTGTTATAATCAATCTTAGAATCATCATCATTCCCCAAATAACTCATAGAACAATGATCACAATGGAAGAATGACACATAGAGAGTGAATATAAAGGAGAATCCTTTTGGATCAACATGGAAGAGACCTAAATGTCTCAACGCTATGCATCTTCCCCAAAATGAAAACACAAGACAAAAGAAGGACAATGGTTAAAAAATAGAGAAGAATGAAGATACAAATAGAAGAATTTCATGAAAAAAATTCTTCCTTTGTATCCTTGCACCAATGGAGTGACAAGGGTCATCCAAATTAGGCTCACAAACATAAAGACACACCAAGTAGCACAGTACGGGGAGTCACATTATGCACATGCAATCACACAAAGAACATGAATAGACATAAAGATAGTATGACACATGTGAGCTGACCTAAAGCAACTCATCTGCATCCCAATATTGTTCATTATATGTGGAAGGCATATGACTAGCCAAAGGGGCAACAACGAGTGTTGTACTAGGATAATCACCAGGTTCAACATGTGGTGATGCACTCTTGTTAGGAGGATTATTACAGTTGTTCTCGTCTAATCTCATAGAAGAAAAAAATAAAAAATTCAGCTCATTATTCACTTCCTCATCAATCTTACCAATCTCATCATCATCATCCAAGTTAATCACAATAGGAGGTCTAATGATAATGTCCATAGAGGTTTCATGTTTTAGTTGTGGTGAAGGTGGAGAATCATCATGCTTTCCTTGAGTTAAATTTTGGTCTTGATTGGCTTCTTTGTTCTCTTCTCTTAACTTACGAGCAATAGCATGATGTATAAGCCTACACTCTTTAGCATTTTTATTTAATTTTGCACATTTTTCAAGTTGTTATTGTGTAGGAGTGGGTTTATCAACCATAGGTTTATTTTCTTCCTACAAGGGAGGAACAGAAGGAACCATTGAGGGTTGGTCAATCACTTTATCTTTAGGTGTATAAACTTGTTTGATCTTAGGAGGAATAGTGGGAATTTTATAGTTATCTCTTGGTCTCTTATAGGAAATAGGTGGAGGATTTGTCACGGATTTGTCTTGGTTACTTGGAAGAGCTTTTGGTTCAATAATGGTTTCATGAATGATAGGAGACTCAAGCATGGGTTGAGGGATATTTCTAAGATATAATTTGCTATGTGCTTTGCCTTGAAATTTTGATAAGAATTGAAAAAGAAGTCCTCACAAGGGTTAATATGTTCCATAAGTTTAGGCCAAAATAATTCTAATGATAAATTTCCACAACCAAAGACAAGATTAAACCACAATGATGCACAATGAAAATTTCATTACCAAATGGAAATTTAAAGCATTTATGTACTATTGATGGGATGGCATTCATGGAGCGTCTAGCCATGGATAGCCTAGCTTCACATGGAATTGGTTTGAAGATGGGATGCTGGAGAATGAGACATATAATTGCTTTGATCCAACCTTAAAGGGGAGAGTGATCAAACCTGTTGTAGGGAAAGAAAAACCATTATGTATTTTGATCCATTCTTTTGATTGTTCATAAGAGTCTTGATAAATTTCATGCACGAACAAGAATTCCTCAGTGATCGCATTCTCTACACACACAGGATTAATTAATATCCCATTAGTAGGCTTGTCATTGATTCTTTCAACTATGTAAAGAGGACCATCAGGTGCATGTTTAATTATTTCATTTTGTGAGAAAGCAATGTCAAGAGACATTTTGGTTTGGCCCTTATGAGTTTGAATATCAATGAATCCAATCATAGCATCTATATCATATTCATTATCACTCTTATTATCATCAGTTGCATTATGTATGTTATCATGTATTCATCACATTATTCTTGGTGTCACTAGCTTTAACAAAAGAGATGTTATGATTTGGAATTGGATTGGTAAAGATTTACAAATTTGGGTTGGGTGGGGCAACAAAATTATTTCCTTCATCATTAACACCACCAATCTGGATGTGATTAGAATCAATGAGGTCTTACACAATGTTTTTAAGATGTATACATCGTTATGTATCATGTCCATTTTGTTAGTGATAATGGAAAAAGGAATTTGGATTATAGTTCAGGGGTAAAGGCTTAGTAGGATCAGGGGTTCTAACACGGGGTAAGGTAATCAAGTTCTTACCCATGAGCTACAACATGATGGAATGAAGGGTATATCAGGCAATGGAGTAAATTATCTATTCATATCCCTTAATTGATATGGATTTTTTTTTTATATAGCAGCCACTTGAGATTTATTCTTTTTATTTTTTAAGGTAGATTTATTTGTATAAAGTCTTTATTTTGTTTCTTGAATGGTTGGAAATTGTTATGAGGTATAGATTCAGATTTTTTAGGACGATTGGAGGAAGTTTTGCTTCACGATGACTAACCAAGTTTTGATAGTCACAGAGAGTCATGCACAAGTGAGTGAAGGAAGGGAATCTTATCATCCCAACCTTATCTTGAATATTGGTTTACAATTTTTCAATGAATATTCTTTGAAGATCAACATCAAGAATCTTAATGTTGATTTATGAGTAAAGCAATTGGTATCGTGCTATGAAATCATGACCTTTTCATTTTGTTTTGTTTACATTGTATTAAATTAGGTAAAGCCATCTTAGAACCAATGTGCACTTGAAAATGGTTGAGAAAGGAATCAAAAATTTCTTTGAATGAACTAATCAAATTATTCGGTAAAAAGAAAAATCATTCCAAGGTTATGTATTTCAAGGATCTAGGGAAAAGCTTAGCCAAGAGCTTATCTTTGAAAATAAAGTCACTACATAAGGATATGTATGTCAATACATGGCTACTAGGATCCCCTTTACCACCATATTTCTCAAATCTAGGAATCTCTATGCCTTGTGGTATTTGTGCTTTCAATATCTCCAATGATAATGGGTTTTATTTGACATATTATGAAAGTTTTTCATTTTGATTTTGGTTCAATGTCGAAATTTGTTGTTTGAGAGATGACACATTTTGCAAAATTTATGAGGATGATGTTGCAAGTTCAGAATTTGGTGTTTTCATTGATGTCAACAAGCCTGTGTTGTTATTAATTGTACGAGAAGAAGATTGTTGCAAGAGTATGTGCAGTTGGTATTGTCTATATTGTTGTATTGATGATGCTTTGATTAGTTGCATTATGTTATCATTAGTAAGCTATTGGTGTCAACCTCTATTGTTACTTTCATAACATTTTTTCTATGGTTGAGGAAATGATGAAGATGATGAGGATGTGTTCCTGGTTCTTGGATTTCAAGTGGTTTTTGAGAAAATTTCATAAAGAGGAAATAGTGTGTTGCAATGTTGTTCTAGATTGAAGAGTAGTATTATGGTGTTGCTACACATTTCTTCTATGTTGAAGATTTTCCTATGCATTTAAGATGTGTTGATTAGAGGTGTTCAAAGGTGTTATATTCAGAATTTGGTGTGCTAGATTGTTATGCAAAAGAAGTTGTGTTCACCAGTGTGTGAATAGTGTATTGCAAAGGTGTCTAGTAGAAAAAAAAATTCTCCACGTTTCTCCACAATTTGGTTTCAAGTCTTATAGATCTAAAGGTATGTTGACAGTGTTGGTATCTTTATTCAGTCAAATTTGTTCAAGGTTTGGTGCTTTGAAAGTTAGTTTCTTAAATTGCAATATATGGAAAAATTATCTAAGTGTACTAGGTGTGCACATTCTTCAAGTGAAATATGTTGTGAAGAATTTTGTTTGTTTTTAAGGTATTTGTGGAATATTCTAGATTTTTTTCAAGTGACATTTTTTGTTTGCGAGTTGTTGAATCAAAGGAAGTGTGTACTTAATTTTAATGGTGTTTACATAGGTAACAATCGACCTTGGTGTTTACACTAATTGCAGTGGATGTGTATTATTTTTAAAAGCATGTTGTAGCGTGGTGTTATAGATTTGGGTCCCAGATAAGGAGTGGTGTGGTCCGCCTTCACTTCTATCTACCACAAAAGTGTTTTGGTGCTGACCTAATTTGAATTTGCATGATTGAGGTGTATAGTTGACATTGGAGAATGTTTTCAAGGTTGAAGATGGTATAAATATGAGTTGAGTTGTTGAGGGATGCAAAGATAGAAAAGTATGATGTAAATGATGTGAATTGTAGAGTGCTAGAGTGCAAATTTTAGAAGTGCAGTGTGAGATTTCATGAGTTAGATTGTTGGATGCAATGAGCAGAAGGTGTCTACAATTCTTCAATTATGTTGCGAAGGTGTTGATGATATTATGGTGGATTTCTTTGTGTAATATTCTTCTTTATCTTCTTTTCTATTTTGGCAGTGAGCCTTTCTTTTCTTGAGTAGTGATCCCTCTAGTAGTGAGCCCTACTATATTCAGTTTTGATATTAATTTATATTGTGAACTAATTCTCACTGTGGTTTTTCCCATCTTAGGTTTTCCATGTAAATCTGGTGTTCTTTTGTGCATGGTGTTGATTTGTTTCAGTTTCTGTTATTTTCCTTTCATGCTAAATCATCATAACAGATTGAGGATAAATTGAATGAATGTGGATATAAATGTGTACGAGGGTTTTAAAGTTTTAAGGTACAACCGATTCACCCCCCCTTAGTTGTCTTGTGCATTCAACAGATGAAATCATTGGTTGTGTTTTGAGATTGAGGTGAATAAGGTGGAGGTGTATATATGTTAGGAGGAAAACTGAATTGCAAGTTTGTGAGATGTGATGGATTAGGAGATATTATGTTTGAGTTCACAAAGCTAAAAGGATTCCCAGTGGACAACTAAGGTTGGATTGGAATTGCTAGTTGGTTGTCTTGTTGTAGTTGTTGTCTCCTAATAGTGCACCCTTACTGAGTAAACTCATCCTATTGGTGAAACATTGGAACTTTTCTAGGTTGTGGGTTACCTAAAGTAGAAAAGAACCAATGTTTCACCAATAGGTTGAGTTTACTCAGCAAGGGTACACTATTAGGAGACAACAACTTTTGGCACTCCTAGTGGGACTAGTTCAATGAGCTTGTCATGAAAATACTGAGAGATTTGGTGTTTCTCTCAGTATTATAAAGATTTGGAGGTAGTATAAACAACATCATGGTGACTCCAATCATATATTAGCTAGTTTTAGCAGTCCAGATACATGCAACTAATGAGGTTGGTGCTACTTGCTAGTTTTCTATCATTTGAAAGTATTTTCTTAGCATCTAGTGACTCTATTTGGTTTTCTAACTCACATCCTAGTGTTTCAAGACCCTGTTGTCTATATAAATTCTAAATTTGTTATCTAGATTTGCCTATGTTTCATGTTTTACTCTTGTAATGTATAGTTATCAACACCACAATGGTTATTCTCCTCCATTTCATAAAAATTTAGGCTTTTGGCCTCCAAACAACCCTTCTTCTCATTGCAATCATCATTACTAGTAGGAGCATTTTCAAACCGCTCTTTCTTGTCCTTGTTTGTAGCCTATTCATGCCTATAGTCAACCTTGTGAAACCAATTATTCTCTAAATCAAACATGCAACCTCTCTAGTCAGTCCCAAAATGATACTGATTTAGGTAGCATTAAGAGTTTGATGTTAGATTTCCAAAATAAAATTTCAAAAATAGATAGGGAAACACAATATAATATGTAGCAGGAAGATCTTGCTCATCAAGCTCCTATTCATCAAAGAAAGGTGGAGACACAAAGGTATAAAGAGGAATTTCTTGCTAGACAAGTTGCAGCCAAAGAAGAACAAATAAAGCTCTTGCTTGCACAAGTACAGAGGTATGAAACCCAATCATCCCCTTTCATTCCTAGTTTCAAAATTCCAAATCTTGTTGAGGCCTGTCCTCTCATATCAATCCAAAACTAGGAAGAGGAAAAGGTTGTAGAATCTAAGCCAATTAAAATTCCAAGTTTCATGAAAGATAAAATTCTTAACTCTTCAAATCAGTCCCTTAAGCTTGAAATTTCAACTTTCAAAAGCCTTCATCCTTTGCAAGTTGAGGAAAGAAATCAAGTACAACCTAGTATAGTTACATAGCATCCCATTCATCAGGATAGCTCACTCATCATGGAGAAGATTAGAAATATAAATCCATTTCATTTAGTTGTAGAGTATTATCGATTAGAACAAAAAAGGATTGAACAAGAAAATACCTTTCAAGATGAATCCTTGAGTGTTCTAACTAATTAGCTTCCTTGTTTGGTAAAAGATGATGAAAATGTTTCAATAAGTCAACTAGGACAACAAGAGTTTTCTGAGGTAAGAAAGGAACAACTTGCACCCAATACACTTGCACATGAGGTGGATGAGAAGAAATTAGACTTGTTGCAAGAGGGTGATGAAAATAATCAAATAGGACAGCAGGTTGAAAATGAAGTAACAGGGGCTAAATGTGAAATGTTGACTTTTTTGTTTGATGAAATCCCATATTTTGTTAAATATGAGAATGTTTCTATGTCAACAAATCATACGAGTCAACAAAATGAGAAGCAAGAAGGAGGTGGTGAGAAGGAAGAATCTACCTTGTGGTTTGATGGGCTACCTTCTTTGGTTGAACAAGATGAAGGCTTGCACATGTTGACATCAACATCAATTTTGGAATGGCTGAAAGACATAAATAATCTTAACGAGGTGTTGGTATACCAAGAGAAAAGTGAGGATAACACTATTTTTAAGCCTGTGAATGTTGATATACATTAGGAGAACAAGCTACAAGTTGGGGAAGACATGTTTTCTAGCATCATTGAGGATTTTTCCTCAAATCTTGATGCCAAGATAACACTTTCTGAATCAGGAAATTGTGAACAACACAAAATAAAAGATGAAGTAGTTTTGTTTCTATTTGAACAACATGAACTAAAACATGCCAATCTGCACGATGTTAAGGAAGCAGTCGAAGAAAAGGAAACCAACATGGAGAGTTATGAATTCACTCTTTCTAGAGGATGCTCAATTAGGTATCTAGCCAAAATGGAGGCCAGCAAGAATATTCCTTTCTTGCTTGCATGCAAGCATGAAGGTACAACTAAGGAAGAGTAGATTCAAGTCACTTTTCTACCTGAAGACATGAATGTTTATATTTCATAGGAAAAGGTTAGTGAGCTTGTGTATTTTCTTCAAGAGGTATTGTGGTTCTTTGTTGAATTTCTATCCATTTTTCATCTCTTTCTAGTTGTCCTCAAGCATGGAAAACATTGTAAATTCTATAGAAAGGAAGCTACTTCACCCAACTAGTGAATGGTTTTGTTTAAGTTAGTGTCTTTCCTGGTTAGTGTAGAGTAGGGTTATTTTTTCATTTCCTCTAAGTGTTATTTTGCACATTTGGTCAGTTTTTTTGAGTCTTTTGGTAGGATGAATAAGATTTGAAGGTGTTATACATTATTTTGGATGAGTTACAATAGTATGCAAGAATGTTTTTCAAGTCTTGTCAAGTTCCTATTAACTCATGTGCCCAATGGATAAGTTCAGGAAATTGGTCAGGATGTTTAGCAAGCAAACATATCGCAGATGTCGCCAAAAATGTTGCCTAATTTAGCTTCTAGCTCAATTAGGTAGAGCTAATATAGTTTTTGTAAAATAAAGATAAAGGTACACATTTATTTCTACTAACTTCCATTCAAATGCATAGGAGTATTATCAAATGAATTGCAGTTCATTATGCAAATGTATACAAGAGAAAAGATTACACAAATTTTGTACAAATGTTTTCTTTTATTGATAATTAAAAATGTATGGTGTCCCACACAAGCCGTGGGAATAACTATTTCAATACAACATAAGATATAAACTATACATTTGAAGACATAAAAGGAAAAGAGCATATGGAAAGAGTATGGATCTATCATTGCTTGAATGACGAACCCCAAGTTGAATTGTTGCATCCTTGTCTAGTCCCTGCTACTTGATTGCTCCAGAAGTTGCTTTTTTGTTGCTTGAAATATCTGCGAGAGATTAGAAAAATTTTGTTAGAGCTCGGGACCCATATTCTCTACATATGCTACATCAAAAAACATTTTATTCTCTTAAGGCATTGAAATAGTTTGCAACATCACAGATATCCAGAAAGTAGAAGAGTATCATCAATCATCATGAAGCATCATTGGAAGCTTTTAGCTTCACTATTTTTTGTCTAACATGTTTGTTCACTATATAGGTATAGGTGAATTTTCATTGTTGGATTGTTTTCATTTGACATCATAGCATGTGGAGTAAAATGGGCTCCCACAAGGGTTGAGCCCAACATGCTATGCTCTTGTTTTCTGAGACGGGTATGAGTGTGGACTCATCACACTTGTCAACTTTGAGTAGATACTCATCACCCATGATAGTGAAGTTAACAAACCTCACTATCATAAATGAAAGGTATTTATTCTATAAAGAAAAATAAAATCACAATGAGATGGGGACAACATTATGTATCTAGGCACACCAAAGAAAGAAGT
The DNA here is from genome assembly GCA_007258455.2 of Sequoia sempervirens. NCBI lineage: Eukaryota > Viridiplantae > Streptophyta > Pinopsida > Cupressales > Cupressaceae > Sequoia > Sequoia sempervirens. The sequence goes on along the minus strand of VDFB02000003.1, from coordinate 314,573,969 downwards.
ATAGTCACATGAAAGGCTAATCTACAAGAGAACTCAAAAGGGAAATCCTATATCTAGGAATATGATGCAATGTGATTGGATTAGTTCCACATTTCTTCAATTGGTGACTAGAGCTATAAGAGATGTTGAGTTAGCTCAAATTACAAGTGTTTCCAATGCTTTACTAGTATTGATTTACTAATGCTTGTCATTGAATTGGAATAAGCTTGTCACAATCAAAGGGATAGTCAAGATCTTTGGAGCAGAGTTGAGGTGAGTGACAGTGAAGCCTTCCAAGGGTTAGAACCATATCAAACTCTTGCATCTATTCATGAATAGTGTTATGATAAATTAGATGAAAGTCTACATACATTTCAAAGATGGGGAAGTAGATCATAATTGAAGGAGAGTCACATGGCAAAAGAAAGCATCTATATTTGATGGTCATGGAGCGACAACCCAGGTAGTAAAAGAATCAAGAATGCAGTGAGTTGAGACTATGACAAGGTACACTAAGCATTGCCATTAAAAGGGAGTGGTTTCTCTTGCTCTATTAAAAGGAAGTATGAGTGTTATCAGGAAAGGTTGAGTGCCTCTAGCAATGTTACAATTTTTGTAGTTACAAGGCAACCCATAGGATTAGTGAGTCTATCTTTGAAGAGATATAAGGGTATTATACAATTGTCTTTTAGGTCTTTCCATTAGCCCTCAATGCATCTGCAATGGTAGCATTCTTTTATCAAAAATTGCAAGAGCTATTGAAACACAAGAGATGGTATTTAATGGAACAAACACAAAATAAAAGAAGGCAATTTTCATAGCTTCATTGAAGAGAAATATTTTGAGTAAATAAGTCTTTTAAATGCGGTGATCTACAGGATACAATGACAAGCTCAAACAATATGCAAATCATATCACAGGGTAAGGAGATTGCCAAAATGAAACCCTTGGCCAGAGAAGGAGGAAGCCACAACCATGCTAGGGTTTCACATTCAAACCCTCAAATCCCTATAGAAGGTGAATAAACCCACAATACATGTCAAGGGAGAGAAACAACTAAAATAAATGGTAACTTCATAGTGTTTTCAAAAGATTAAAACAGAGTAAGTTATCTCAAAATCCTCAGTGGTTTAGAATATGAATAGGGTTTCAATGTTGAAACCTGGGGTGTGAAAATCCAAACCCTTGAGCTTTCGCATCATGAAATATGCAGTAAATCAAAGCAATTATTTCTTTTTCCTATTACAAAGAGCAGAGAATGGTTCTCTTTCACAGATAATGAAGAATGTATTTTAAAAAAGTTGGAGGTCACTTTTATTTCATGAAGAATTTGCATAGCAAAAACAAAAAAATTCATCATTTTTTGCATAAAAAGAGCTTGTGACAACATTGTTTTCAACTAGTATTTAAAAGATATGTAAGACTGAAAATGAAATGTGAAAAGTGTTTGACCATGGCTTTGTGCTAAGGTTTTCAAAACCTTAAGTTGGCCAACTCAACAAAGGCATTTTTGTCTTTGTTTTAATTTTCTTCTTCATAACTAATGCCCCACGTTATGTATTGTATGCCTTGGTTCCTCTTTTATGTTTTGCAAAGTCTAAGTCAATGTTCCCTTTTTCATATGTCTTTCTAAAACATGATTGAGCCTCTTTCTTTATTTTGCATCAAATTGTAAAATGTAAAACATTTATTTAAGTGATGTTATAAATCACTTAGTTAATGTTATGTAAATGCAAGATAGGGATACACTGCTTTCAAGATATGGTCAAAGGAGGTATAGTTGGAGATTTATGTTTTATGCCAAGCATATAGAGAAGTTGGAGGAGGTTATCCAACAAGTGCCAAGAATATAGGAGTGGTTTTGACTTGGTTTTGGAGGGAATTGTGAGCATTTTGGAGCATTTTTAGGTGCCTTTATGATAGGTGAGGTCAAGGTTTGACCTTTTCTTCACTTTGGAGTCTTTTTGGAGGGAGTTTGGGGGCTATTTTTTAGGATTTTTGGTTATACATGACCAAGAAGTTTCTAGTTCCTATCTTTGTGCAACCTCTTGTGAAAGGATATAGTAACTTCAATTTTCATTGTTGAAGTGTTTCATTCTCATGATACATTGTAACTCATTTTGGAGTTCTTTCAATAAGAGATAGCATTGTAACTCTTTTACAGACTTGTACTTAGCTGTATTTTTACCTTCCAATCAGTAAAATCAAGCTATTTTTCCTTCTCAATACTAGATATTGTGTGATAACATGGAATTATTGATATTTCCTTGTGATGATAATGTTTATCCTTGGTTCTAGTCTAGTTTCTCATTTCCTTTATGCAAGAGTGCATGTTTGTGTAGGTCATATTTTTTGTTTTACTAGTTCTATGTAGGATTCAACTGTGAAGTCAAACATTTGAGCCTCTAGGAAAGTAATTTGTTGTTCCTCCTAAGTTTTTCCATTAACTTCAAAGCCTCTCTATGAAATACTTATGCAAAACATGTCAAAACTGAGTTATGTATGCTATAGTGAGTTTTATTGATCACATTGTGTGTCAAAAAAATAGTACAAATCCTTAGTATTTGCTGCATCACCATAAGAATTAGTTTTCAGTTTATGTTTCCTCCTTACTCTTTCCTCTACAAAACATTAAAGTAGTTAATTAGGTGAGTACCATAAGATCCAACTTACTCTGGAGGTTCTTTTTTGCTTTAGGTAACCCGCAACCTAGAAAAGTTCCAATGTTTCACCAATAGGATGAGTTTACTTAGCAAGGTTGCACTATTAGGAGACAACAGTAATAATAGTTGAATGACTGTATGTGGGAATATAGGCCACAGTTGTAGGAGGAGGAATTTTATTTCCTCATTGAATTTGAGTCCTTGACTTTGAGTGTATCACAAAGTTTGAGCACAACTAGCCATTGTAGGAACATGATCATCAATGGTTTGAGCTATAAGATTTACACAATTTCTATTCCTAATTCATTATCAAGAATTATCCTTATGTTATGAGAGGGGGGTTCACCAAAATGATATAGATGAACCTATTTTCCTCTATTTCATTAGGAAATGAGATCCCCACAAAGAATTGACTAACAAGCCTTAGGTGAATCAACTCAATGTGAGAATCTCCATATTTCCTTATGCTTTGAGGATGTGGGTGAGGTTCAAATAGCACAAGTTTGAAAGAAAAACTAAAAATAGCAAATCAGCCAAATTATTCCAACTAAAACTTGCAACAACAATATGAAACTCAATATTAGCAAAACCAAAAATTTGATTACATATCTGAGAAGAGAAAAAAGGTGTTTACCAGTCATCAAAAAGGGTGAATCAACTTAATGTGAGAATCTTCATATTTCCTTATGCTTTGAGTATGTGGGTCAGGTTCAAACAACACTTTTGAAAGAAAAACTAAAAATAGCAAATCAACCAAATTATTCCAACTAAAAATTGAAACTCAATATTAGCATAACCAAAAAATTGATTATAGATTTGAGAAGGGAAAAAAGGTGTTTACCAATCACCAAAATTCACTTTTTGAAGGCAAACTAGGACTCATTCACCAATGGGAAAATGGTTCTTTTTTCAGGGTTTTTAGAAATCTTTCAGGAGCCTTTGATGTTGATTTGTAGCTTTTGATTTGTCTAGGTTTCAGTCTTGAAAAGTCAGAAATCAAATTTGTAGGTGAGACTCAATGATTTGACAACTTTGACAACTTTTCCAATCTTGCAGTTCAAGAGGTCTTCAATCCTTCTTCAACCTAAATCTACAACACACATACAAGAGGGGAAAAGTGTTTGTTTTTGGTGAATGGGGGTTTTCCTTGGTCAAACCTCGTTTTGGTAATCAAACCTTGAATTAAAATAATGAAATGAAAGAGAGAATGAAAAATGAACAATGGTATGTTAATGCTCAACAAACCCTTGAATAAACCTTGGTAATGGAGATCTTGGAAGATCTGTAACTTGCATGAAATGGCTTCAATGGCTGTGGATCTTGATTCCTGAATAATGCTTTGAATGCTTGACTTGAATCTTGAAACCTGCATCACAATGTTAGCTCCAAAAACATGCATGTTGCAAGAAGAATTTGACATGATGATTGGATTTTGAATGCTGCAAGAAATCTTTGATATATCTGCTCTTGAATTCCTTGATAATAGTATTTTCTCATATGAAAGTTCACCTCTTGCTAGATGTTTTGAATTGACAAAATAACCTTGTATTTATAGGTATATATCCTTAATTTCTCAAAATTCAAATATCACAAGCTGACATTGAAATATGGATTTGGGGACCTTAAAATACCACCAAAAACATATTTTAAATTTAGGTCCAAAGGTCTGAATGGGTTCCAGGTCCCTATTCCTGGAACACACATTACTCAAGGTATAGTGTTATGTGTTGGCATTAATTATTGTCGGGTTTCCCCTTCAGAAAATGTAATTAATTAGGCTTGTAAATGAATAAAAGGGCTTATTAAGGCCTAATTAAGCTTAATTTAATTAATAGGTCTCAAACAAGTGTGAAAAATTAAAGGGATACATTTTTCAACACTAAATCAAGGCATTATTGAGTCAATTTTAATTAGGAGGGCTCAAACAAAGTGTGAAAATGTAAAGGGATACATTTTTAAACACTAAATCAAGGCATTATTAAGTCCATTTTAATTAGGAGGGCTCAAACAAAGTGTGAAAATGTAAAGGGATACATTTTTCTACACTGTAATCCTCACTGCAGTTTTTCCCCTCTTGAGTTTTTCATGTAAATCCGGTGTTCTTTTGTGCATGGTGTTGATTTGTTTCAGTTTTTGTGATTTTCCTTTCATGCTAAATCCTCATAACAAATTAAGGGTAAATTGAACGAATGTGGATATGAATGTTTATGAGGGTTTTGAAGTTTTAAGGAGTAACTAATTCACCCCCCTCTCAGTTGTCTTGTGCATTCAACATATGGAATCATTGGTTGTGTTTTGATATATAAGTGAATAAGGTGGAGGTGTATATGTGTTAGGAGGACAAGTGAATTGCAAGTTTGTGAGATGTGATGGATTAGGAGATATGATGTTTGAGTTCACAAAGCTAAAAGGATTCCCAGTGGATGGCTAAGGTTGGATTCACATTGCTATTTGGTTGTCTTATTGTAGTAAAAGTTGAATGGGTGCATGTTGGAATAGATGCCATAGTTGTAGGAGGAATTTAATTTTCTCCTTGACCTTGAGTGTATCCCAAATTTTGAGCACAACTAGCCATTATAGGAACATGATCAGCAATAGTATGAGCTCTAAGCTTCACAAAATTTCTATTCCCAATTCATTATCAGGAATTCTCCTCATGTTATCTATAATAGGAACTACATTACTAGCAATATATTCAACACTCATAAGGTTTTAAAGTTTTTCTAAGGCTTTATCCATTTTTTGTAAGTTTTCTTGAGGAAGATGAGCAACAACGGTTTCAACATCAATGAGATTAGGGGTCATAGGACATATTATTTCAAGTATGGATTCCAACATAGGTTGACTAGTGTTAACACTGAGTGAAATAATAAAAAAACCCAAGATCCACAAGAGATGTACCGGTACGGGAAGCCATGAGACTTGAACTACATCTCACTGAAGTATTATCAATAGGACACCAAGTTTTAATACTCATACAAGTTTCACCAAACCAAATGTGCACCCAAAATGAACACAAAGCACTAAACAAATGTTGAAAACACCCAGAAATAGGAAGCACATTACATGGATGTAAAAATAAATGTAATTTTTAAATATGACATGCAATAATTTTTTTATTTTTAAATGTAGAAAACTGAAAAATGATGACTTTTGAATACAAATTTTATGTTTGAACTAAGCACTTGTTTTGACCAATGAACTTGAATGCAAACAATTTCAGAAAACTATGACTCCAGAAATTGAAATTGAGATCTAAAAACAACAATATGTAAAGTAGGCAGAGATAGATTAATTCCCAAAAATTAAGAAAATGACCTCTATAAGGACAAATTTTCCCTAGGGCGAATGGGTCCTTGCATAGGGGTTGGAAAAATTAAATTATAAGTTCCTAAGTTGATATTTAAGGTCTTTGATTAAGTTTTAAATAGACAATTTCAGTTACAGATTTCCAAAAAATTATGATGAAATGCAAGTACAATTTGATGACAAACAAGCAAAATGACAACTTTCTAGATGTAATTTTGTTTGAATTTTCTAATGTAAATCAATGAAAAGAACTAATATGAAAACTATTACGTGAAATGAAAATATTATGTATGCAAATTTTTGAAGTTTTATACAATGCAAAATGAAACTTTAAAACCCTAAATGGAATGCAAACTAATGCAAAATCCTAGATCTAGGGTTTGAATTATCTCCAAATCAGAAAGCTTATAGTGCAAGAATGCCAAGTTCACCAAAATGAAGTGTGGAAAAATGGTGAGGTGATCAACATGAAATGATTAAAGGGGTATGGGATGCACCTACACTTTCTCTATTTTCATTAGGAAAAGAGATCTCCCAAAGGTAGGATTGACTTTCAACTTTTAGGTGAGTCAACCCTATAGGAGATCTACTATTTCCTTTATGACAAATCCAACTAAAATGGACTTTGGAGAGATAAAAATAAAATTCTTAATGAACTCAATTATGCAATGTAAAACTTGAAATGTTGAAATAAACGATAGCATAGACATAAACAACATTTTTTTGGTAGATCTGAGAAGGAGAAATTGATGTGCACCTGTCACCAAAAGTGGTTGTTGAGTGTCCTGTTGGGATAGATTCATCCTAGGGTGAATGGGTCTCTATACATGGATTCAAAATTTGTTTTTGAAATCCTCTGATCTTGGATCTACACTCCCGATTTTACTAGATTCCACTGTTAGAAAGCTGGAAATAAATTTTGCAAATGAGTTTCCATGGCTTGATAACTTTGATGAAAACTTTAAAAATTTGCAAAATTACACTTTTGATCAATATTCAATCCTTTTTCACCTGCAAATCTGCACACACAAAGAGAGGGAAAAATTATTTATTTTTGGTGAATATGGGTTTACCTTGGTCAAACCCCATTTTGGTAAGTAAACCTTGATAATGAAAGATATTGACAAATGAAAAAGAATGATGAATGAAAAAATCTATGTCACAACTCACCAAACCCTTAATGGCTTCCCTTAGAGGACTGAAGTCTAACACATCACTCTAAAGATTAGATCTTGCATGAATTGTCTTGTGTAGTGTAGAAAAATGTGCTCCTTTACATTTTCACACTATGTTTGGGTCCCTTAATAATTTGGACTTAATTAAGCCTCTAATTGGCCCAAAAATGCATTTACAAGCCTAATTAATTATGATTTTCAAAAGGGGAATTATGATTTAATTAATTGAACACTCCAAAATTCAAAAATCCTAATAATTTAGGTCAAGACCCATTCGCCCTTAGGCGAATGGGTCCCCTTTAAGTTAAAAATTCAAAATTTAAATATGTTTTTTAGCGGTATTTTCATGATCCCAAATTCATATTCAAATGTTAGCTTGTAATGTTTAATTTTTGAGAAATTAGAAAATTGTCTATAAATACAAGGTTATTTTATCAATTCAAATCCTATATTTTCAAGAGAGACTTCACAAGAGCTAAGATTATTGTAAAATTTGTTTAAGAACTTATATTTCTTCATCATTTTTTGCACCATTCAAGATCTCAAGCATCATGTCAAAGTTATGTTCAATCATGCATGTTTTTGGAGCTAACATTGTGTTGTAAGTTTTAAGCATTCAAGTCATATTTCAAGCATCAAGATCACATCATCAATCAAGCCACTTCATGCAAGATCGAGATTTCAGTCCTCCAAAGGTTTATTCAAGGGTTTGGTGAGTTGCTACATAGCATTGTTCATTCATAATTCCTTTCATGTTTCATTATCTCAATTCAAGGTTTAATTACCAAAATAGGATTTGACCAAGGCAAACCCTTATCCACCAAAAAAAAATATTCTCTTTGGGAATGTGCAGGTTTATATGTTGAAGAAGGATTGAAGACATCAAAGTGGAAAAGTTGTAAAAAATTGTCAATGTTGTTGTTAATCCACAAAATCTCACCTACAAACTTTATTTCTGACTGTCCAAAACTGAAACCTAGATCAAACAGAAGCTACAAACTAACACCAAAGGATATTGAAAGTTGAGTAAAACCTTTGCACAAAGACCCATTTTCCCATGGGTGAATATTCCCAAGCAACATTGAAAAACTATATTTTGGTGACATGTACACATCACTCTTCTATTTACAGATCTACTAAAAATTTGTGGTTTATGTCTATATTGTGCTTTAAATTGATGATTCAAGTTTGAATGGGCATAATTGAGTTGATTTCGTATTTTTACTTTTTATCCCAAAAGTGTTGTTCAGGTTGATACCCCAGTCCTCAATCATAAGGAAACCAATAGATCCCCTCATTGAGTTAACTCAGCTAAGGGTTTTAAGTCAATTCTTTGTGGGGATCTCATTTCCTAATGAAATAAAGGAAAGTAGGTCCATTATACCATCCCATATTTGATACAATGCCCTATTTTTCTATACTTCACTATGGTGAACTTGACATTTGGAACATTTTAAACTTTCTGAAATTGGAGTTCATTTAAACCCTAGATTTAAAATTTGCATTAGTTTGCATGATCTTGCATTAATTTGCATTTCATTTAGGGTTTTCAAAATTGTATTAATTTGCATTGCATTTAGGGTTTTAAACTTGCATTTTGCATAATTTAAAATCTAGAAAATATAAAAAACATTGTATAATATCACATTGTTTTTGCATAGTACTTGCATATTAGTGTACTTTTCATCATTCACATTCAAAAATTGAGTCAAAATTGTATTTTAAAAGTGTCATATTGTTCATCATTTGTCATTCAATTTACTTGCATTTAAACATCAAATTTTGGAAAAATCAATCACTGAAACCACAGTTTTCCACCAGAAATAGGAAAGTCTAGCTGTAGGCTTCATACTCAAATTTGAATTTTTAAAACCCCTATTTTCCCTAGGGTGAATCTATCCTTGTACAAGTGACCTGTCAGATTTCTAGGAGCATTTTTAGGTATGTTTTTACATTTTGTTTCTATTGTTACATCTACACTTTGAAAATTTGGAATAGTTTGATTTGAATGTTGAAAAAGTTATTCTTTTAGTGCAAATTTGGGGAAAATTAAAAAAATTATTTTCTATTTTAGTATTAGATTATTGCAAATCTGTAGTTGTTTATTTCATCATTGCATTGCATTAGATAAGTTAGTTTTCAAATTGCAAACATTAGCAACCATAAATGATCTCAAAACACTAAATAAGAAACAACATATTAAATGGTCAACCTTGGAGAAATCATATCCTTCAAACCCTTTAGTTGTGATGAATTTGACATGTTAGATGAAGCCCTTGAGGACTTCATCTCACCTAGATCACCCACTGAAGCTTTAGTGTAAGAGGATGCAATCATAGACAATCATGACATCCTCAATGTAGTGGTAAAGAGAATGATCTTATTGAGCAATTTCATCGTACTCTAATAAACATCTCCCTTTGGGATTTGATTCAAACAACACCTACATACAATAGGATGCTCCAAGAAATTTTGAAAAAAAATGATATCCAATCTTATGTTAAATTGAATGATATAGCAACCTCCTTTGATTTTATGCAAGTGACAAAATTAAATATCACATTCCCTCAACAAGAATTACCCTCGATTGATGATAAAGGTGATCATTAATGAAACTATAGTTAGATGTACTCTCATAGACAATGGAGTAGGTCTTAATATTTGTAGCATTGATCCCCTAGATAAAATTGGTATGGACAAGAATCTTATTCAACTCAATGATGTTAATATTCGTGGCTTTGACAATGTTAATATGAAACCGTTAGGAATGATCACATTACCTATTGAGGTCAGACCTGTAGTTTTTCCTACCCCTATCCATATAATGCCAAGATCTCTTTCATGCAACCTTCTCCTAGGGAGACCATGCACTCATGCCATGAAAGGAGTCTTGTCTACTCTTCACCATGAAATAAAATTTGAATACAACAAGATATAAATGGTTCAAGTAGATGAAAAAATCTATAATTCACAAGTTCAACACGATCATAACACTTCCAAATCCCCTAATACTTTGATTCCAACCTCAAAGGTAGAACCTATACAAGTTGATGGTAATCCTGATTTTATTTCACTAGTACAGAAACAACAATATATGATTAAAAAACTATTAAAAATTGCATATAAATGATTGATCATGATCACGTGACCAATATTAGTTTATTGCCAATCATTTATAACGCGCTCAAATTGATGACTAAAGCATTTTTAGTCATTTATTGGTTGTTTTTATTGATTGATTTGGTAGTATATTTAGTTGTTGATTTAGTCATTGATTGTTGTAATCTAGTCACTTAGTCATTTTTTATTCACTGATATATTTAACTGGTCACTTATTTATTCATTGATTTAGTCATTGGTTGTTGTAATCAGGCCACTTATTTAGTCATTTTTAATTCACTAATGTATTTAGTCGTTAATTTAGTCATTGATTGTTGTTAATTGGTCACTTATTTAGCCATTTTCATTCATTGATTTCACTGGTCATATATTTAGTCATATTTATTCATTGTTCATTGATTTCTATCAATTGGTAGTATATTTAGTCAATTTAATTATTAATTGACATCAATTAGTAGTATATTTAGTCATTTTAATTGACTAATATTTGAGGATTTAAGCATAAAACATAGAAATACACATCAATCATCAATTGCACACAATAAGGCAACCATTGAGAAGGAAAAATCGTTGAACTTTATTAAAAGAAAGATGTTCTTATGGCTTGCACAAGTCTGAAATATCTATCTTGCTTGAAAAATCTTAGAAATGGAGTATTACAAATTTTTTTTTCAATCACAAGACTGAAAATTTGAGTTACACTGCACAAAAATGACAAGAAAGAAACTTCTCCAAAAAAATTCTACAATGATGGTGTAGAATGTTTAGCTTAGACCTGCTCAAACATGAACAAACAAGTGATCATTAGTCAATAAACAAGTGTAAACCAAACATTCCCTATGAAATTCTTTGAACATATGAATATGGAAAGAAACCAAAATATCTTAAACTATTCAAATAAATCTCAAATGAAACTCTATTCTAATGCTCAAACTAGCATCCCATAGGGGATTGGTGCTTATTTGATGTGGAAAGTAGCCCTTTCCCAATCCCTTGAGAATTTTGATGACGAATGTGTGCTCCTTGATGAAAAATTCCAATAACCTAGCTATGGATGATGAATTCTATGCTAACTTAGATGAAAGTGTGGATGAAATTCTAGATAATAATCTTGCATAAACTTGTCTCAACTTGTGTCTCTCAAATCAATAGAGAAGGCCTCTATTTATAAGGAAGAAGGATTGAAGATTGAAGAATAGGATGGATGTGGGATTAAAATATGAACCAATGGCATTGTGCCACTTGTCAACATGCTAATGAAGGAGAGTGGAGCATGTTTTGAACAATGTGCATGTTAAATGCATGTAGGTGAAATTTGAAATTCAAAAGATGGCTTGTGCAAAGAGTTGTAAGAGGAGTTAATGCCAAGTTAGCTCAAGGAGAGGACATGTAAGAGCCTTTAATGCCAAGTTGGAGGACAAAAGTCCTTTAGGAGGGATAATTCAAATAAGTGGAATATTCCAAGAATATGCCATATTTGAATGGAAATAGGAAGAATTAATAAATCAAATAAATTGATTTACATGTGCAACTTGCAAAAGCTAGAGGAATGGAGGATTAGTGTTAGGAGTTACTTAAGATTAATTAACTTAGATGAAGTTAGTTTGATTTGACATTTGATTTAGATATTTAGATTTTATTTAAATCAAATGAGAGGATATTGGAAGATTAGTAATTTAATTAAATAAATTTGATTTATTCAATTAAATGAGGAACATTAGGATTCAATTAAATAAAATTATTTATTTAATTAAATAAATTTGATTTATTTGATCAAATGAAGAACATTAGGATTTAATTAAATAAATTTGATTTATTTAATCAAAGAGGAATTAAGATGAAATAATCTGATAAAGTGTATTATTTGATTAAGAAAGAAATTAAATTAATTAATTAAATAAAGGTTATTCAATTAATTAGTTAGTAGGGAAATGATTAGGGAAGAATTGGTGTAAGTTAGTCAGTATCGAGTGCATGATACCAATTAGGATATTTTGAGTGTCTACATTTTTCCTCTCTTTGAAGCAATGTACATGTTGCGTTGGTTCAAAGAATAACATTGTCGAGATCAAAATTCAAAAAAAATCTATTTTTTTGGATGCCCCAGTGGAAAGAAGTATACAGGTACACTGCCCCCTCAATAGATCAAGTGAAAAGTTTGATTTGAGGGTCGATCTCACGACCAAGAGGTTCAAGACAGACGTATGGATGGTTATGATGATGATGCAAATGAGATGGTTTATGAGATGCTTAGAATAACCAATCTATATTATGGTGCAATGATGGAAATGCAATGCATGTGAAATGATATGAATGATATGCAACATGCTGATGGTTTGCAAATGCAAGATGGATTGGCGTGAAAGAAGATAGAAGAATGAGAGGGATCAACCCTTGATTCCGAGAAGATGCAGAAGTCCAACAAGTCTATGAGTCACCGACACTTTATTAGATATGATGATGAATGATGATGATGTTTCGCTTATCAGGGATTGGGGATGTAAAGAGCTTACTTTCCTTATGTTTGATAACACACATATATACAATGCATCAAAGTATAAAGAACTAGGATGGCGTTGTACCTAGTGATATGGAATTTGACTCGACAATCAAATAGGAGTATCCTTGTTCACACCTGACATACATAAACCTTACTAGGATGTACTTCAGATATTTCAAACATCTCATACCAAAACATGGAAAGGTATAACCTATTAATGCAATAGTCAACAAGGTGCCCAAAACACCTTCCATACATACCTAATAAAGCAAGTATTCACCAAGTTATATTACAAAAATGTCCAACAAGCATAGCAAATAAAAGATAATGATCAATGCCCCATTCCTTTCTCTCTAAATCATTTTGATTAGACATCATTGAGAGGTCATTGGAACTAGCGCAATAGGATAAATCAACAAGAAAAAGATCAAGTAAACAAACAAGCCAATGTTATTCATACCTCTAGCCAAGACTAAACTATGATGATGCATGATGTTGATGTCCATTGTAGGAAGGATGCATCCTAGGACATGATGTTATCAGATGATTTGGGACAAACTGGATGATGAGCTATTAGTACCAAGAGTTGACCAACTTGTTTACCTACTGACCTAAGCTTAAGACCCTTGACGTTTTAGTTTTCACTCTTAATCTACTAGACTTGTTTCTGATTGCTTCACCAAAAGTTGGGGGTGACAATCCTTTATTATGAGCGAATGTTTATTTCAGGTGATTGTGAAATGGGATGGATGAATTTTGGGGGTTTTTTGAATGTTTTTGATATTTTTGATGTGTTATGAGGTTGTTTTGGGATTTTTAGGTTATTTAATTTTTTTTGTGTTTTTTGTGTTTTCAAATGTTTTTGTGTTTTTTTTTTTGAGATTTATGAATGTTTTTGGATTTTGTGTCTCAGGGGTTGATCAAAGATTAGACTTGCCTACGTTTAAGCTCAAAGATGACATAGTTTGGATACCATGGTTTTTACGTTTTCTGAATTTTTGACCTATTTTGGAATTTTGATATGTTCTGGATGTTTTTAGATTTTCTTGGTTTTAACAATTTGGATATGGATATGTGTGACAATATCAAAGATTTGTTTTGGGATTTTTTTGAAAACCAAGCTAAGGTTGATTGATTGGATCTATGAATTGATGATGATAACATTGTTGAGGATACACAACAATGCAAGGATAGTGTTAAGAAACACAAGGATGATGGATATCCCAAGATGATGAGGGATTGATTAGATTCAATTGATGGATTGATGATGATAGTATTGTTGAGGATACACAACAATGCAAGGATAGTGTTAAGCAACACCAGGACTGGGAAGGATATCCCAAGATGATGATGGATTGATTGGATTTGATTGATGGATTGATGATGATAACATTGTTGAGGATACACAACAATGCAAGGATAGTGTTAAGCAACGCGAGGACTGGGAAGGATATCCTGAGATGATGATGGATTGATTGGATTTGATTGATCAATATTTTGACGCTTGATTTGGAACAAATTTCATTTGAATGACTTGATGTGACATTGACGTGCAAATTAGATGTGACTGATATTAATTGTTTGGATAAAGCTTGATAAGGAACATCTTCTCGTCAAAGTATGCCATGGGCTAGTGATCTAGATTTTTTGATCACAAGTGTTTTGACCAATTTGATTTTATGTTTTTCCAATGTTCAGATCACCACATAAGTTAGAAGATATAGATCAAGATTTATTCTCGAAGCAAAATGTAAGTATCTGCCCCCAGTGTCTAGCAATGTATGGAATGCCCTGGGTGGATGCTTGGATAGATGTATGGATGGATGGATATGGTAAGCACACAAAGGATGCCAAGGATTATCTTATGAGAAGATAACAAGTTCAAATAGAGGATGGTCATTTGGATAGCACTTCATGGCTTATCTAGTAGGATAGGATCAATGAAAATGACTCATGTCAAGATGTTTACCATAAGCAAGTGTAAATTGTGCACCAAACTTTGTCAAGATCAAGATAACTTGCACTATGGATGTAGATGGATGAAAATGGATTAAATATATGGTTTATGGATGAATGAATTTATTATGGATGAGATGGATGGAGTGTTGGAATTATTATGGATGGGATGAGATCCTTCCACCTGAACTAGTGCATGTAGATGCTCAATTCTGCACATGACACCTGCTTGCCAGGTTTTCATCATGGTACCTGCCCAAAGCGCCACCGTAGTGGTTTTCATTAGAAGATGATTTTTTTCATCTTTACTATTTTCATGATTTTTTTTAATTTTTTTGAAAATTTTATGCCCATGTTGAACCACTTGGTAGTGTCGATGTAGATGCTTATGTCATGATGTGCCATTGATATCATACTTGAAGAAGCTGCTTTGCCAAGATATGTGCACTTGAATACAACTTTTGAGATTCCTGATCTATTTTGTTGATACCAAAGTTAAATTTGTCTTTGTGCACACATCATGATAGAGTACCTTTTGAATCCTTATGATGAAGGGTGGTTACAAATACATGGTCAATGTGAGAATTGGATATCATGCATGGAGGCATGGATGGAGTATGTTTAGGAATAAAAGATGAATTGGTTGATAGTTTGAAACCTTTGACTCTCCAAACTTGGGAAGATGAGTAATTATGGGTGGATACATAAGTGTGCATGGAATAAGGATCAATCGCTTGATATACTTTGTACGTCACTTGAGAAGCCTTCTTTTGCCTTTGTGAATATCTTTGATGGATACTTTTTCCTTTTTTATTTTGCCCCATAGTTTCTTTGACTAATGGAGTTTGATAGGGATAATATTTCTTTGTATTCTTTGGTATCCATGTGTATTTGATTTGTTCATTATGCTTCCCAACTTCTTTTTCTTTGATAATGTTCTTTGTACTTTGATTCAAATATTTCTCTTGATGTTGGTCCCAATTCGTGGATGGGGTGATGGGTGGATGAAGATTCAGGATGTGGCTGGTTATAGTATTGGCATTAGTTTCCTCATAAGGACTCTTCATGCTCCCTATGTTGATGCTTGCACTAGACAAAGTTTCCCCCAGTATTATAGAGGTATCACTAATATCTTTAGATCCATTCATTGTCAAATAACCAAGACCTTGATGCTTAGGATTGTCAATTATCTGCACTGGTTCTAGGATACCCTATTCATGTAGGCCTAATCCTCTACTTTGATAATTCATCTGTTGAAACATTTTATGTGCAATAGGATATGATTTACCTTGGAAACAAGGTGCTACTCCTTCTCTGCTCTGTTGTGGATCTTTAAAGGTGATGGTTTCTTTATTGATAAGATAGCTTTCCCTAAAAAAGGTAAGTGATCCAAGCTTATAAGTGATAGGATCCCCCATAAGTGGGATAACTTCTTGATTCATATCTTTGGCTTGATCTTGTGAAATATTAGATTTTAATGCTTCTTCAAGAGGTGTTGATGATTCACTTTCCATCTAAAAGTCTTCCTCATGATTCATTTTTTATATGCCTTCATAGGATGTTTCTGATTCACAACTTCTATACAAGCCTTCTTCATGACCCATTTCTGATGTCTCTAGATTTTTCTATATCTTGATCATGTGTATAAATGTTAAGAGTAGGAGACTCTTGTTCCTTGGTAATGATATCAAGAGTATGAGACTCTTGTTTTGAATGAAGATCATCTACATGTCCATTAGGAGTAGGCATCTCATGGGTAGATGGAGGAATATGTGCTATATGGATATGATAATCATTTGTGACATCTTGTATAGATTGGAGAGTGTCCATTAGATCATTGTAGTATCATGGAGATACAAATTATTGATCTTGATTAATGTTGGAATTGCTCTTGACATACTTTGGATCGAGTTCTTGACATGGGTCAATTTCAAAATATGGATTGCTTATAAAGGGTTCTTGTATATCTTCATTAGGCATGGGAAGTGGCTCAATATCCTCTTGATCTTTGAGTGAATTTGGATCAAGTGTTGAGTTGAGGATTTCTTCAATATCTGTAAACATGAGGTCAAAGGATGTCAATATGTCTTGGAAAGGACCATTGCTAGACTTTGGTGAAAAATGTTGATCATGCTTTGGAATAAATTCTTGAGATATGTCCTCTAACTCATTAGGTGATGTAGATACATTTTCAACATGATCATTGGTCGACGGATCATGGATTATGTCTATAGGATCAAATAATTCTAACACTCCTTGAAATAGTTCATTGTTTGAGGGGTTCTGATCATGACCGAAAAGTGACTCTTGATGTATGTTGATTTGATCATTGGATGAGGTGGAAAAATATTCAAGGTGCTCATTGATGGATAGATCTTGGTCATTTTTCTCAACAATTGTGGTGGAGAGATTGCCAATGTTTTCAACCATAGGATCAAATGATGTTAACATTTCTTGAATTGGATCATTGTTGGGTATTGTTGGTGGATTTTGATCATGATTGAAAAGTGACTCTTGATCTATGTTGATTTGATCATTGGATGAGGTATAAACATCTTCAAGGTGCTCATTGATGGATAGATCTTGGTCATTGTTTTCAACAATTGTGGTGGAGAGATTGTCAATGTTTTCAACTATAGGATCAAATGATGTTAACATTTATTGAATTGGATCATTGTTGGGTATTGTCTTTAACTATGCAAATAAATCACAAATGAAACTCTATTATAATGCTCAAACCAGCATCCCATGGGGGATTGGTGCTTCTTTGATGTGGAAAGTAGCCCTTTCCCAATCCCTTGACAAGCTTGATGATGAATGTGTGCTCCTTGATGAAAAATTCCAATAACCTAGCTATGGATGATGAATTCTATGCTAACTTGGATGAAAGTGTGGATGAAATTTTGGATAATAAACTTGCATAAACTTGTCTCAACTTGTGTCTCTCAAATCAATAGAGAAGACCTCTATTTATAAGGAAGAAGGATTGAAGATTGAAGAATAGGATGGATGTGGGATTAAAATTTAAACTGACATTGTGCCACTTGTCAACATGCTAATGAAGGAGAGTGGAGAACATTTTGAACAATGTGCATGTTAAATGCATGTAGGTGAAATTTGAAATTCAAAAGATGGCTTGTGCAAGAAGAGTTGTAAGAGGAGTTAATGCCAAGTTGGCTCAAGGAGAGGACATGTAAGAGCCTTTAATGCCAAGTTGGAGGAAATATTCCTTTAGGAGGGAGAATTCAAATAAGTGGAATATTCCAAGAATATGCCATATTTGAATGGAAATAAGAGGAATTAATAAATCAAATAAATTGATTTACATGTGAAACTTGCAAAAGCTAGAGGAATGGAGGATTAGGAGTTAATTAGGATTAATTAACTTAGATGAAGTTAGTTTGATTTGACATTTGATTTAGATATTTAGATTTTATTTAAATCAAATGAGAGGATAATGGAAGATTAGTAATTTAATTAAATAAATTTGATTTATTCAATTAAATGAAGAACATTAGGATTCAATTAAATAAATTTTAAATGAAGATATTTAGGATTTAATTAAATAAATTTGATTTATTTAATCAAATGAAGAACATTAGGATTTAATTAAATAAAGTTGATTTATTTAATCAAAGAGGAATTAAGATGAAATAATCTGATAAAGTGTATTATCTAATTAAGAAAGAAATTAAATTAATTAATTAAATAAAGGTTATTCAATTAATTAGTTAGTAGGGAATGATTAGGGAAGAATTGGTGTTAATAGTTAGTCAGGATCGAGTGCATGATATCAATCAAGATATTTCAAGTGTCTACAGATGGAAACACATGCTTGGAGCCCTTCAATACGAGCACATGCCCCTTTCATCTCTTAAAACTTCTACAACGTGGGAAATCTTCTTGGAGCACGATATAACGTGTAGAATTCAAGGAGGAGAGTGTTGATCATGTCCCATATATGAAGCTCTCCTTCAATGCAGTCAACAATAACCCTAGAATCTTTCCTCCTTTATATGCAACGTGCAATCTGATATGAGCAACAAAGTGTTTCCTTTTCCACCATGAATGTTGTGCCCTAATACAACTAACAAAATTACTATTAGTCTCAATTAAAAAAAAATAAAAGTGTATTGTATATTGCAAGTTTACAAAAGTAAGTCCAAACATAGCAGAAAGATAAATCAATTAAAAAATTGTAGCCTTGTTAACAAATTCCTTAAACAGAGTGTTCAACATAGGCCTGAATATGCAAATTGAACCCTTGATTTTAGAACCTTGTTCAAAGTTTAAGAAAGGTGATACGCTCAGATTATAGAATGAAGTTGACATTATAGAATGAAGGCTATCAATACTAACCAGATTGGAACAAAATTATCAACAAAAAATCTTGGAAACCAAGCCCAAGAATGCCATCAGACTTAGACAACAAAAATGTCAACCCTGGTTCATGTGTTGTCTCAGTAAAGACTTGCACCATGAAAGAATCCATTTATACGTAAATTCCAAATTAAGTTGATGAAAAAATATCTTTGATATCCAACTGGGAAGCCTTAACATCCAAAAATTACTAACCTGATGCTTCACAACAAGTTTCCCAACTGTGACATCATCTTTACTTCAGAAACTAGATATTGATCCACTACCATAATGGATCTCACAGGATTCTCCTTCACAAACAACAAATGATATATATTAATTGTTTAGCAACTTGCTTAATATCCACATGTTAGCAAACTAAGCTAAGTGAGGTTGAGGGTTTGAAGTAGAGTACCATCTTCTTGGTATGTGCTAGACTTTGATGACTTGTATCTTGAATGAAAATAGCAAGCTAGTTGCATTGTATAATCATTGTTACAAAAATAACCACAAAATCCTCTTTAATTAAAATAATACTTCTAGATATTTCAAGACAAGATATTTAGTTAATTTCTAAGAGAGCTAATTTCACTATCCAAACAACTATCAATCTATTTACTATATATTATTTCCTAGAATTCAGAATTTGAATGTAATGAAACTAACCATAATTACCAAATATTTGACACCAAAATGTAGTACAAAATGAATTGTTTGACAACAAATGTGTTTTGATAAACCAAATATACTCTTAATATATTGATTTAAATAACAAGGAAATATCGAACTAGAGACAACAAGATAACATTCATTAATTCACTTCAACAAACAATTGAAACTAGAATTTGACCACCAATTATAACTTCATTCTATTGATCTTCAAAAATATTTTACAATACGTTTCAAAATTTTGTCTTGACTGACATGTCTAAAAGTGTTTTTTCAGTTACCCACTTTTAACATAAATAAAAAAGTCTTAATTATCATTGTTTACATAGGATTACATAAAAGAAATGAAAGATGAGAAATGAAGAGAAATTATCAAATGTTGAAGTCCAGAGCACTCGCAAGATACAAAGTTTGTTACTCATTGTAAGGTACCTGTGATCATTCAAATCTAGCAAGGTCCTCTCTCCATGATAGTATTTGCAAGGCTTTGTTAAACAAGGAGTAGGACAACTGAGAGGGGGGGTGAATCAGTTGTCACATAAATCTAACTTAAAACTTTATCACTTATCAAAACTTCAACCACACTATTATGTTATTAAATATGAGCATGAAACATAGATAACAGAAAGTAAATCAACACAATGAACACCAAATTTTTACATGGAAAACCCAATAAGGGAAAAACCACGATGAGGGTTAACTCACAATATAAAGATTATAAACTGAATACAAAGGCTCACTACCCAAAATAGGACTCATTGTCCAAATACAAAGACTCACTGCCTACAAAGGACTCACTATCCAATAGGGGGGCTCACTGCCTATAGATACAAAATAGAACAAAAGATCCACCATTGCAATTAAAGCACATTCGCAAGATTACAAAAACCTTCAGCTTACTGTCTTCAACACATTGAAACACTACTATCACAACTTACACACACTTTTGCTCTTATGATTTGTGGAATTCTTTCATCACTTTGCATCACACTGGCATACATCTCTTCACAATTCAACTTGCTCTTATACCATCTACAACCTTAGAAACTTTCTCCAAGGTCGGCCACAATACATCATTTCATAAATTCAAATTAGGTTGGAAACTCTAAATTCTTGCGGTGGAAAGGAATAAGAGTGGACCAATAAAAAATAAAAATAGTATTCTTGAATCTTCTACACGCTTCCTCAATTTAAATTTTATTCTTCAAATGAAGTGTAAACACCAAGTCGGCCAAACCTAATGAAAACACAAATAAACATTGATGCACAGACTTCCTAGGAAGATGACACATAGATGACGCAACACGCTTCATTATGCACGAGAATACATCTCAGAACCTTCCAGATACATTCACAGCAAAAAAATAGGCTTCAATCATTGAATTTCTTTCACCAGACTATTTGGACTGTGCAGACACACACAAATACTAAAACATGATTTCTGGATTACCAAACTCCAAATCTCTTCACCAAAGCATAGTAAAGACCTTCACAGGACATATCCCAAATTTGCATGATCTAAAATAAAACAAAAAAGGATTACAGAGCAAACATATTTCTCCCAATCCACAAAACACTGACTCTGCCGATAGAACACACATACCGGTGGACACAACTTTCACGTACCATCTCACCAAAAACTAAAACTTAGAATATATCATCATCAGATCACCATAATGAAATCTTCATAACCGCACAGTCATAGGATCAACACAGGAGAAATGTGAAGCACATACCAGAGTGCAATCTGAACACTTCCAACACTCTGATTTCTTTTCTTCATTAATTTTCTCAAAAGACTTGGAAAATTGTTAACCCAATACTTCTACATCATCATAAAGATGGCTCCATGTACTCACAACATCTCAACAACATCTCAACCATACATGTACAATCTGCAACATACTGAACTATGTTGGCATTAATGACAACATCAATGACAACACCACCAAACTAGCTCATACTTGCAACAATCTCCCCCTTTGTCATTGATGGCAAACACAACCTTTTCTCCCCCTTTGACATCAATGGCAAAGAACAACTGCACTGATTACTCCCCCTTAGGAGTACACTCATACTGCAACAGGCTTGATACTTTACTACAAGGCCTATTCTTCTGGGGGAGCTAGATATGTCTGCTCCCATTGGTACATTATGTAACCATGAGGCCATTTGTACTCTTAGATTTTTCATGTGTTGGCCAAGTGACTCTTCCATCTATTGTCTAATAACCCTTTACTATCTATGATAAATTTTGAGTATCCAACATCCAGTGCAATTATTCCATCCAAGGTTAAATTGAGGCGGTGAAGATTTATCTCACCATCCTTCTATAAATTAGTGAGGTAGTTGGGAACAATTTTTTAAAACTCATCTATCCAATCCTTGGAGACTTTCAGTTGATCATCATCCCTTAGTATCTTAGGCACAAACCACTACTTTAGTGTGTGAAATGAATCCATTTTTGCCTTGATCTTTTGGTTTTCTATAGATATGTATTCAAATTCATTTGTGACCATTCAGACCATTTTCTCAGTAGGCTTTAAAGCTGTGAGGGCCTCAACATTATTAAGGTGTGATGTAAAGGTTTCCATTTCTTTAATAAGGGGTCCAATATAGGTACATGGGCCTTTACCTGATCAATTGCTTGTGACAAGGAGACATAACATTCATACACATTTTCTAATTTGTCCACAATTTTTTTAACCCTATGCTCCAAGATCTTTTCCAATAACATGAGGGTTTGTCTCTTTTTTCCTTCCTTTGTTTCTTCATTAGTCTTTTTCAACTTCTTAATTTCTTGTTTTAACACATTTACTTGTTCAACAATGATTGCACCTATATCAGTTTGGATGGAAAGGGGTTGGTATACTGTTAATTTTGTGCTTTGGGAAGGACCCGCTCCCTTCAATTACTCTTTCAATTTCACATTTTCTATGAATAACCTATTCACTTCATCATTCAGATCAGTTTTTGCTTTCTCATATTTTTTCAATCCAAGCTCCATCCTTTAACCACAACCCTAGTAAACATTGTTGAGTGCATTTTCATAGTAGCTGCCTCTAATGCTAATGTGTCTTGAAGTGTCTTTACCATGATAGTCCCTCTCATTTCTTGTACAACATCAAGCAATCTTGTTTTTTTTGTTCTTTTTTGCTTTGTCCAAAAGGCTAGGGTTTCAATTCTTAGATTGTAACCTATGCCACTCATTCCCTCATCTAAATTGAATTCAAAACCAACATGGGATCTTCTTGGCTTCTTACTTGATCCAATAAGAATATCTTTTTTAACTCCATCCCAGGAATAATTAGTATATTCTTTCTAAGACCAATTTTCTTGCTTCTTGGGGGCTAACAGTAATTTCATTAATCCTGATTTCTTCAAAATTCTGGGTAGCAATCTGGTCATGTCGTGACTCCTCAATGCCCATCTTATTAATTTGGAGTCTCTCCTCAAATTCTTTCATTTTCACCTTAATCCAAAAATCCTTAAACTTGAGAGTTTGAAGGGTGATCCCACAATACCGGTTTACAATTCCAATGAGGAAGGAAAATTGTAAAAATGCTCTTATTAATTTTTTTTTGCTTTTTAGGGGTTCACACGAACTAGGGTGTTTGAATGGAACCAAAAGGGGTTTGAATGGACCCTAGTTTGAGCAAACCCTATTAAATGATGGGACCCAATTTTTTTGCATTTTTTTATGACAAAGACAATGGAAAATTGAATACAAGGGGGGGTTCGAATGAACCCTAGTTCTAGTGAACCTCCAAGGGGGGTTCCTTTGAACCTAGGTTCATTCAAACCCCCCTTTTTCCCCCTTCTCCCCCTCTTGCACCAAATTTCTACAAAAATTTCCCTTCAAAGCTCGGGTTGAGGATGAAAATGGAGGAGACTTCATAGACCCAACTAGATGATGGTAGTCCTCAGAATGAGCTATCCATCAAATATAATTTTAATATGTTTTGGTTTTATTTTGTATTTTATTTTTAGTTTGATTAAACATAGGTTTTTCACCAAAAATCAAGCTCTCAAAACTACATGTGGAAAAATAGCAGATTATAAAAAAAAAATGAAAAATATTAGTGCACTAGATATTGATATCCTTGATCCAACAAAAAAAAAAAATTGCTACATACAAAAAACGTTATGCTTTAGCCAGTGAATCATGTCGAAATTATAAAAGGTTCGACTTTGAAACTTAATTAAGAAAAAAATATTCAACAAAATGCTACAAAACCAATTCCATGCACTAGATATCGTAGTTATGAATATAAATTCGAAAAAAATATAATTTTATCCTTCATAGAAAAAAAGTTATGTATTAGCTAGTGACATCACTCTTTAAAAATGGTGTTTACTGTTAAAAACTAGCTTTTGAAGGAGATGAAAAAGAAGTGCAATCTAATTTGAATTTTTTTGAAAAAAATATATTTAGAATCTATAGGCAAAATGTCACAAATCACTAGTTTGCATCATCTTCAAACTCCTCATGATTTAGCTGCTATAGGTGCCCAAAAGTGAAGATTTAGTTAAAAAGATCAGTTTAGTGTCCAATTTGGCCAAACATTGTAAACCAGTATTGTGGGATGACTATGAATAAAGTCATCATCTTCAATAAATCTAAGGGAAACAATCACCCTTCCATCATCATGCACTTCTTGATCATTATTCCCATGTTCATCCACTCTTTCTTCTAGTTTGTGAGCATCAGTTGCAAGCGTAGGCGGTGGCTACTCAACTTCATCATCTTTAAAATTCAAAATTACGTTGACTACCTCTTCAATATCCCCTACTCCTTCACTTATTTCATATTCCACTAAGGGGGCCACTCCATATGTCTTTTTCCTTTTAGGACTTGGTTGCTTAGGGGACGCTTCTGATTGTATTGTGGCAGTGTTTGGTAGGGGCTCTGTGATTACAATACCACTTGGTTTGATGGGAATCTTAGAGGGTTTTGAAGACTAACCCCTCAGTTTATTTTCTGGTTCAACATATAATCTTTCAAAGTTGTTAATTATTAAGTTAATCCTTTTGATAGGATCCCCTTCTTCAACATAGAATCCTTGGAATCCAATGTCCCTTTTCTTCTTCTCCTACTCAAGCCTCTTTATGATTTCCCACTTCCTATTCCTCTGAAAAACTTCATGAGGTGTTAAGCAATTTCTTATTACATCTTCTTTGTAATCCATTACATGGGTAATTGCAGCTTTAGTGAGAAGTGTTTGCTTTATAAAATTAATATTCCCTTTAGGATCAAAGACACTTTCTCCTCATGACTTCAATGAATACCTCATCTTCAAATAGTTTTGTAGTTCTTCAAGAGTGTCAAACCTTGTGGATATCTCCTCACATTCAATTAGGTTAGGGAGGAATGTCTTTTCATAACATCCTGCTCCATCCATAATATTTTCCACATAAATTCTAAAAATGCAATTCTAATAGAAACAAATTTAGGTAAAACATGTGGGGCTTGAGGACACCCATAGACCCTTATTACTGTTTGGTTTGCTAAGAAGAACCAATCACCAAAATTGTGAGTGTGTCCCTGCTCTAGCTTCAATGCTAAATGTCTTAATACTTGCATGATTTTATTAGGAAAACTTGGTGAAATATGACCAAAACTGACCATGACCTTTATTACAAAATCATCATGAAATATTACATAATCACCATTTTTACATCTACTATCCCAAATGTAACACCAATTTTGTACAGACAACCTATTCCCTTCGTTATCAGTCATTCCCAAAAACATTCTTTTAGTCCATCTATTTCTATTTTGGTACAATATTAAATTACACAGCAACGAGTATTTCTTGAAAGTGATGGGAGCTAAGTTCTCTCTTACTTGCAAAAATCTCTCATATAGCCCTTTATCAATTTCAACAGCAAATTCATACTCAACATTCACTTCAGGATTTTGTATCTTCATAGCCATCATCATGAGATAGATTCACATCCTCAGTTCAACATTTATTCCAAGCACTTGGCACAAAGCAAAATAAGTTCTTTTGAAATATACTTGGAAGTCTTCTATGGAAAATGGCTCAATTTGGGAGGGGGAGATAGGTATCCTCCTATTGTTTACACCCATTTTCATGTGTAAAGGAAGTTCATCACTCCCGTAGGTTTTTCTCAATCTCCTATAATCCTCCTCACTTCTATCCAAGTCGATCTTAGTGATAGATTGTTTGTTTAACATAAAAAACTCTATAATTGCTTCTTTAGTCAACACCACTAATGGTGAACCATCTGGCATTCTTATAGTCCTAGTAGCTGAGTGATAATAT
The DNA here is from genome assembly GCA_007258455.2 of Sequoia sempervirens. Lineage (NCBI taxonomy): Eukaryota > Viridiplantae > Streptophyta > Pinopsida > Cupressales > Cupressaceae > Sequoia > Sequoia sempervirens. Next base: position 314,547,949 of record VDFB02000003.1, on the reverse strand, counting down.
TATGCTAATACTTTAATAAACTCGACATCTACGAAGACATTTGGGACTATCAATTTGGCCAAATCTAAGGTCCAAGGATTCAAAACTATAATCTTGTCATCCCTTTTTTCATAGAAGTACCAAAATAGATCCCACCTTGAGATAGGGATAATTGGGTCTCTACATCCACGGGCAATATATTTTAACACCTTTTTGAATCCTTTGTCTATAGAATTAGGTAACACATCTAAAATGGATTGTTGTAGGACCTCTTCTTTGTTTTAGAAACTGTGGACTCTTCCTTTTTACTCACATGTTGACTTCTTTTGGGTGGCATGATGAAGAATCTACTCCTACTTGATTTCTTTAAGTGTCTACTTGTAGGAACAAATTTAGTTCTTATACACTTGCTACAAATGGTTTTTGTGAACTTAACCAGCAAAATAATAGCTACAGAGTCTTCCCCCTCGAACTCTCTTGCCTCTGGTACACTGAGCTATGTGAATGATTGCAAAATGTCATCGAGTCCCAAGTAATATTTGCTGTTGAGCTTGGTCACCTCATATTAATGTCAATTCATGCAAAATATTTCATAATATGTTTGTATTTTGAGTTTGAATACATGCCTTTTATCTTGGGAAATCAAGCGGTTCATGTTTAGAGGTGTAATCATTGCTACTAACAATTTAAATGCTTTGACAACTTGTACTGTAGTACCACTCTGTCATATCAAGATCGCTACGGGGTAGTGGTATGGTAGGGTTAGTAGTACCACCACCCCGCGCACACCCCTTTGAACTCCCACATGATGGCAGGTTAATTCTAGCGGTTGAGTGATTGTTCATTGCCATACCACTTTGTCATATCAAGAACACTGCGAGGTAGTGGTATGGTAGGTTTAGCAATATCACCACCTCGAACACACCCCTTTGGAATCTCGCAAGACAGTGGGTTAATTCTAGCAATTGAGTGATTGTTCACCGCCATACCATAGTGTCACTATTTACCCCTTGTGGGGCTATGATTTACTTTAGTTGTTAACATGTTCTCACCACCCTATGCTATTCATATTTGGTTGTCGCGGTATTACAGTAAGCATTTGTACATTGACCTATATGTCTCATCATCCCACACATACCTCTATTGACTATTGCAGTACTGCAGTATTGGATTTTATTATGAATGCAGTATTTTAGATATCATTTTATTGAAAAGATTGAACAATTTTCTAATTTTGCAGTCTCCCAATTTTAGTTTTCAATGTCAGTCAGACCTAAGAGATCATTTCTTTTTTTGTAATGAGGGGGCTTAGTTCACCTAATGTTAAGATATCTATATATATTATTAAATCATAGATGTTCATTATATGTTTGCATCTAGAAAACATATAGGACATACAAGAAATTATATTCTAACTAAACAAAATTAATTTCAAATTTTCAACCAAAGTAAGAAAACTAAGAAGAATGATTGAACCTAACTTTAAATGCACTTCAAATCAATAGTGAACATCTCAGGTTTTGTATACAAAGTACCAACAGAATAATGATGATTACATTAAAAAATGTATCCAACAGAATAATGATGATTACATTAAAAAATGTATCAGTAAAATAATAGTGAATAAGCATACCTATACTCAAATATTTATTACATTCAATAATAAATTACACCATACATATAACTAATTTTTAGGTTACAAGCTAACCTCTTAAGGTGACAAAACATCATCATGATCATCTACATTGCTGGCAAGATCAGAATCTTGATCACTCATGTCTGCATCTGCTTGAATTTCTTCCTTATCCTCATCTATGATATGCAATGCATTCTTTCTCCCAATCTCTTCATTCTTAATCAAAATCTCTTCTTCAAACACTCCATCATTGTCTTCATCCACTTCTTTGAATGTTTCTTGTAAATTAACATATTGCCCATCAGAAATTATATCAACAACTTCCATGAATTTTTGTTTTGAATGAGATGAGCTGTTTGAATGGCATACAACCATCATGGGCTTCTTACATAATCAATTAGAAATTATTGGTTAATTTGAAGAGGGGAACATATGTCTCATCCATCTCTGATAAAAATTGTCTTGTATTTGTGCGTACAAATCCATACTCATCAAATTGTACTACGGATGGTTGGATCCACTTACATTTTAATAATATAGGACTATTTTCACCATAGTCCACTTGAATAATTTCTTGGATGAATCCAACATAAAATCTCTTCTCATTTTTGTGAAGAAATTCAACACTAACAACATTATCACAACTTGTCTTTCCTTTGTCTTTTTCTTCCACTCTTAAATGACTACCATAAGTCCACATTCCATTGAAACACATAGCCCATAAATGTGGAGATTGTGAAAGCTCACTTTCCTCCATTGTTATATCTTGACCTTCTTCTTTTGTATCATTGACTACATTAGCAATCCATTCTTCAAATTTTGGAAAAGAATCACCTCCAATCAAATCAACATGACGTCTACACTTTTGAGGTCGATGTTGCATCCAAACTTGATTGTATTCTTTATATTTTCTACATAGAATATTAACATACAAATAGTAAGATTAATAATCTAAATTTGTAAGTGCAATTGAGTAAATAAATTATTGTTTATTTATTTTTAACCTGCACCACTAATTGAATGAAGATGTGTTTTTAAGAATATAGGAATGTATCACACTTATTTCTTGATGTGATAGCTTGAAGTGACATCCATTTCCTTCTAATACTTCACTTGCAACTATATCTTCTTCCTCATCATCCCATACACGTTGATTGACATTTTTAAAATCCTTCATATATTCTGTGCAAAATTCCATGGCCTCTTGCATTGAATATCCCTCAGACATGCTGCCTTTCGATTTTTCCCTAGTATGAACAATTTTTTTCAAAACCTTCATATATCATTCTATAGGATACATCCATCTCATTCTTACTGGGCCATAATACTCTAGTTCATATTCTAGATGTATCAAAAGATGCAGAGAAATGTTAAAGATTGTTGGTGGAAATTCCTGTTCCAATAAACAAAGGACTCCAACAACCTCCTCCCTCAAACTATCAAAGTTCGAAGGATCTAATATATGTAAACTCATTTTCTTTAATATTAGGCCCAACCTTATAATTTCCAATCTTCGCCCCTTTTCCAAACTCAATATATTTACCACAATAGGTAAAATATTCTCCATTATGACATGATAGTCATAGGTCTTGAGGCCTCTTAAGCCATTAATGTCAGTTTGGCTTCTAATACTACTACTTATATATCCAGTGGGAAAACAAGTCTGAGACATCAACTATAAGAATTGTGCACGTTGTTCCTTTGTCTGGACATAAGGAGCACTAGGCTTTCTATATTTTTCATCATCATATTTTTCAACCCAAATAATTTGACAAATCTTTAATTGTCGAAAGTCTTCACGTGATGAAATAGTATCAAAAGCACCAAAAAGAGTTTCTATAATAGCATGGTATATATTTTCTTAGTATACATAAAGTCAATAGTATGCCTAATGGCTATATCCTTAAAGTATGGCAACTTATAGAATATGTGCAATCTTTTTACACTACTTTCATTACATGGATCATATCTAATACCAACAATCCCATCATTTTCAATAAATGATATTCTTGTCCATTCTCAACAATGTAATCACCTGTTATTAGCAATGGCGCTTCACGATTCTCTTCTTGACCATTGAACCATGTTTTTTGTTGACGATATGGATGATCCATTTTAAGGCAAGTATGATGTCCATAATAAATACACTTATGTAAACTTCTTGAGTGCCTCACAAAATCCTTAAAGTTGCAAGCAGGATATCTATGGTATCCATGAACACTGAGACTAGACAGTGTGCCATATGCAGAAAGATCATGAATCATAAACAATAAGGAAGCTCTTCAAATGAATTTGATTGAATAACCATCCCTTAAAGATTGAATTGCTTCAAGTCCTTTCCACAATTTCATTAGCTCATCATGTAATGGATCTAGATAGGCATTAGTTGTATCTAAAGTCACACTTTTCTTTTCTAGTATAATCAATTATGGAATTAAGAAAAATGGTTTAGTTGCTAACCACGGAGGAAAGTTATAATTTATTAAAACCATTGGCCAAGTTGACCATTTAGTACTTTGATCTAAGAATGGGTTCATCCCATCTAGAGCCAAACCCAACCTTATATTACGAGGATCTTGTGAAAAATCAAGCCATCTGTTATCAAATTCCATCCACACCTTAGAATCAGGCACATGTCGTTGTTTTCCATCAGTGCTCTTATTTTGGGCATGCCATTGCATAAGTTCAACAATGTCTCTGCACCTATACATTCAAAGTAATCGTGGGATTACCAGAAAGTGGCAAAGAATCTTTCTAGGATCTACAATTGATTTCAACCCTTGTCTATACCTTGCTTCATGAAATTTTGGACATTCACTCTCACTTGCAAGATTCTTGTGAAGTAATACACAACCATTCACGCATGTGTGGATGTTTTCATACCCTAAGCTTAGCTTAGTGATTTTATTTTTACATTGACTTTGTTTTGTTGGCAATGTGGAGTCAGGTGGCAACAACAAACTTAATAATGCCCGTAACTTATTTACACTCTCATTTGTCCAACCAAACACCACTTGCAAGTTAAGAATTTGAAGGATTGTTGTCTTGAACGACTTAACTTGCAATTAGCATACATAGGCTTTAAAGCATCCTCCATCAACTTGGGCCCAATCATCGTTTAGATCCTCATTCAACATTCTATCAACTTCAAACCCTTTGTCTAACATTGTTGCCTCTTCATCTATGTTTGGTGCCACTTCATCTATGTTTGTTGCCTCTTCATCTCTCACACTCTATAATTCTATCATATCTTCATAATAATTGTAATCCCAATGGCTTATACCACTATCCTATATCTTATCATATGTTGATAAATCAAACTTATTTTTTTCACCTTTCCCCAAGATATCATTACATGGACATGGATTTTTTCCATGCCCTCTCATCAAATGCATGGTATTGATCTATAGTCAACCTTCGATGTTGATCCATTTGTAATGTTCAAAAATAGATTTAACTAATGAATTGTAAACAATAGATTTTTTTTTTTATATATTCAAATTGTTGATTACATTGCATTGCACATATTTCAAACTCAAAGTATTACTTCACATTGCATAATTAATAACTAGATGCTAATAGATGACAAAATGTAAAAAAATGTAGAATAAGAAACAAAAACTATTTTTTTTAATTGAAAGACATTTCCATAGCAATAGAGTTATAAAGAGCAAATAAAATAGAGATTTTAACTAATGAATTGTAAAAAATAGATTTTTGTAGTTTATATTCAAATTGTTGATCACATTGCATTACACATCTTTCAAACTCAAAGCATTACTTCACATTGTATAACTAATAACTAGATGCTGATAGATGACAACATTTCAACTACAATATAGTTTTTACAAAGTCAACCTAAGCAGTTATACAATTACTTCACATTGCATAACTAATAACTAGGAGCAACTGCCAATTACATTTGCTTGTCATGGCATTCCATGAGACCACATTTCTTTGAGGCATTTCTTCAAAAAGTTCACTGCCTTGCCTCTATGGGGATGATGATGGATTGGATAGAAGAATAAGGAGGGACATCACTAGAATTCAATGTCTTAGATGACACAAAAGGTCTTCAAATATTTAGACTTCTACCTTGTTGTCATGCTTTGTAATGGAGTCCTCACAAATCACCTATTAGTTGAAAGTGAGAATTGTATTCTAAGTTTTCATAATGCATATTACCTTAGCAAAAGGATGGGTAAAACTAGGTCTATACTAGGTTTTAGGGTAGGTTGCAATTGAAAATGTAGTGAGTTAGGGCACAAAGGGGCAAGAAAAGTTACTTCTAAAATTTTGAATAAGGATAATAGTGCCCACTAAACAAGGGTGTCCTTCAAGACTTAGGAGCTCAAATTTTAAGGTTGACATATAAGGTGGTCCTTAGGTTGGATTTAACTGCACCATCCTTTTAAGATATTGGAAAATGCCAAAAAGAAGTGAAATGGTCCTAGAACACAACTAAGGGATTGGACATTAAAATGAGCATAAAAACATAAGGTGGAGATTGGAATGCAAGAAATTTTTGCCCTTACACTTTGTAATGATAATATAATGAATAAATTGATGGATGATGGATGTCTAAATAGCTTAGGGATTTGTCCAAACCCTAGCATTTAAATTTGAATATGTCATGCTTGAGTAGTAGGGAATGACTAGTTAGAGCCAAGCTAGCTTGGGCCTATGATTAAATTTGAACTTGGAAAATGAGGGTCAAGGTTGTCCTAATAATCTTGACCGAGGATTAGGGTATTAGGGTTGCTCAAGTGATCTTAACCTAAGATTAGAATAGCTCAAATGATCTTGGCATAGACTAGTAACATGAAAAAACAATGATTTAGTCTAAATTACTAAAGAATGAGGACTTGAGTTTAGCTCAAATTTAAGATAAACGATAATTCTCACACATATATACACCATTTAAGCATTAAACTATGCTACTTAAGCACTAGCCTATTACATTATAGTTAAAAAATAAACACAAAACCAAAACAAATGAGAAAAAATTGTAAAGATGCACTTTTCACCTTATAAATAACATTAATTTTGTTATTATTAATGTATAATAAAGGAAATAAGTCTATGTATATTCAAAACTTTAACATTAAAGTATGATTGATTTTTTTTATTTTTTTTTCGCGGTGGTGGCTATAATCGTTACTAAAAAGAAAATTAATTTTGTTATAAATCTTGACTAAAGGGAGTAAGTCTAGGCATGTCAAATCTTTTAACATTGGGGTTTGAAAAGAAGAGCCACATATCCCTTATCTTAGCTGGAAAGGCGAATATTGATAGCCAAACAATATTTGATATCATGGGAAAAGTATAATGTAGATGATTACGCATTGATTCTTGAATGCTATCCCTACTTACCTTACAAGTATTTTAAGTCACCAATGCACGCGGTTAAGCAGAAAGGTACAAACATGGGTGGCCAAAATATGATTCCATGATAATTATTGTTACCATGAAAAGGCTAAACAATGGACTCCATGAAAGGGAGTGGTTGATAGGTGACAAGGGGGAGTGGACGTAATGATAGGTAGGGTTCTTCTAGGAAGCGTAACCAGAACGTCTATCCATAAACACCCTTAACAAGAATCTTAAATGACAACATGCCTACGTGTACTCCACCTTGTCTTTTTCCTCCTTTCCATTTTTATCTCCTTTATTCCTATTTTTAAATAACAATGGGATTATTTCAGATCAGAATAAATCCTAAAAATCATTATTCGCCCGCCCTTCGGCTTCTAAAATTCTCTTAATCTTTTTCATTTTATAAAGTTGGAGAGCCTTCTAATTATTGAAGCACAAGCAATATTATTATATGGATTGACCCGGCGAAAGACCCGATTTCTTAACCGCGTAATTAGAGGGATTGATATTTTGTACACCGGTTTTTTATTTTATTTTTTAATCAAACAAAAATGTATGATATTATTGAAATATAGAGTATTTTTGGGGGGACCAGTGTGAAAGAATGAAACTAAAAATTATAATATTTTAGTTTTTCTTTTTTCTTTTACAGAGTATATTTTGTTTGTTTTATCTCTATGTTTCACACCATTGTGTAGATGCTTATATAATTTATCTTTTTTATGTTTATTTATATTAAGTTTGAATTTAGTGTTTTGATATATAATATTTTTAATTAGAAATTTGCTTGATTGGATTATTATTATTATTTTTGTTTTAATTTATATTATATTTATAATATTGTTTTCAAATTAGAGTATGGGGGTGGTTAAGTTTCAAGCTTCATCTTTTTTTAGGCGTCGGGCTCTTTCAAAATCTTTCAACTTCACTGACAGATTAAGGGCCCATTGACAAATTTTTATTTTTGAAGGTCAACAATCATGTGATTTAACCATTTTTCATCAATATGCATATGAAAAACTTAAAATTGTGCATGGAAGATTGTGCATATAAAGTCATCATCTTAAATGACTTTCACATAAGTAACACATATAAAAAAGGTATTGAAAAAGAGTATTGAAAGAGCATTTGCCTCTAATAAGAATTAGACACCAATCACCATTTGCTAGCACTGAACATCAACCATCAACAATAATCAACTATTGACATTCATTGTCAACTTTACAATCAAAACTTATCCAAAAGGAATATATCAGACATGGTTGCACATCTACTTGCATTTGATACCAACAACATTCAATGATCAACTCATGAAATTATTGCCACCATTTACATTTGTATTCATTGACCTCTCATCTCTTTCACTATTGTTAATTCAACTTAGGGGCCTAAGTTAAGGTTAAGAAAGTTTTACCCTTCAACACTTGCATAACTGACTCCTAACAATACTCTTTAACACAATATTATTTTCATTACACCATATTTACAAAAAGCAAATATTTTTTTAAGACTTTATTGAAGATCTATTTCTACATAAGATGAAATTGCACCATCAAGGAAAAAATCGCACTAATAAGATGCAAGTGTAAGTGTGGCCCTATACTAATAAAATTCTCAAGTCTCAATTATCATAGACCATAAATGCTAGATTTAATTTCATATTTCACTTATTAACTTTCTACCACAACATTACAGTAGCCAAAGTCCACACCATGCCGATTTCAACTTAAATCCTTATCTCTCTCAATTTCATTTTAACAAATGTATATTTTCTATCTTAATTAATCCATCGTAATTATTTCATTCTCAAATTCTAATTTGCTTAAGGGTTGAATTGTATTGATTTGTTCCTTAAATAAATTTTAGGACACGATTTTAACCGTATGATTCTTAAATCACAATTTTAGAAAACTTTATATTTAAATTTATGATGAAGTACTGTTTTTTTGAGTTAAAGGTTTTTGACTTTAGAGATTTTGGATTTTTTTAATTTTATGAAAACTTGATTTAAACTTTTAACTAAAAGTAAATAGCCCATATGTTATAGTCAACAAATTATACCCATGCAAATATCTAGTACATTGCTTTTTAAGCTTTTCTTAAATTTTGAATTCAAGAAAACATTTATTGAAATTTAATTATTAATTAAGAAATTCTTTACAAATCAAAATTATAATTAATTATTCTAAAAAAGATTAATATTCTTCTACATAATTGATATTAGCCTCTCCTTTCACAATTACTTCCTCCAATAACTTTTAATTTCCAACCAGAAACTGACCCAACCAATGCAAATGGGTTTCTTTGTCCCCTTGAACCCTAACTAAAAAGAAAGTAAAAAAAAACATGCCTATATTTAAAAAATCCTCTCTAAACTACCCTCTTAAATGCGAACCCCACCCCACTTGTGATTTTGTTTTCCCTGCAAACCCTGGGTCAAGATCTGTCAAAATTTCATTGTCAATTTCAAGGTCAATGGTCAAAACCAGAGTGACTTTTGTTAGAATACAAGAAAATCTCTCCTCTACAACAACAACCTCAAAGCCCGAGTTAAATTAATTCTATTAAATTAGTATAACTATATATATTTAGTTAAACTGCAACTACCATTACCTACCAATATTTCCGAGGACACCATTGAAAATCTAAAATAAATAAATACAATTCAACGACCATACATTAGCGGTACTTGAGTCGACAATTTACATTTTTTAATCCGCGTAATAATTATTTATCGTCCTAAAAGTTATGCCTGTTTTTTTCCTGTCCTGTCATAATAACAAACTGTTGGGCAGAGTTCCGATGCGTTCTTTAATGATACTCAGAGGATTCGAACCGACGACCTGTAGCGTCAAATTTGCTCTCATTTTTTCTGCGAGAGCTCGTTATTTTCTTTGAAAGCTGAAAAGGAGCTGCTTTTAGCCCTCTTTCGGTCGGTTCAGCAACTTTTCAAGCTTGCAGTGCAGCAATTGTCTAGAAAGTCGTTTTTTTTCTAATCTCAAAACGTCGCTTTGTGGTGATTTTTAGCGGTGCTCAGGGTTCCTTTCGGTTCAAGGCTGTCAAAGTTTCTGTAGAGGTATGCAAGTCTGTAAATTATTTGATTTCGTCTCAAAAATTGGGCTCAATCAGAGTAAATCCTTTCGCTAATATTTTCGAAGAATAGTTGATGGATTCTTTGTCAAGCTGTAAAATTTTGTGACATTTTAGAGAGATTATCCATGAACAGAAGCTATACAAGTCTGCGAATCCTTCATTATAAACGTGTGTCTGAGAAGTTCAGATATGAGAAGCCTTTAAGCTCAATTAATGATTGGATTTCTTCACCAAATCCGGCTTAACACGAACAAATCCCTTCGCTAATCTTTTTGAATAAGAAATAATATATTTCTCTGTCAATATGGAAACAATTGGATACTTTAGATGGTCTGTCTGTAAATAGAGGTGATGTAAGTCTTAAATGTGCAAATCTTTCATTGTAGATGTGTGTCTTGACAATTTTATGTATGCGAAATTTCTAAGCTCGATTGGTAATTTTATTTCGTCACAGAAAATCGTCATTAATTGGAAGAAATCCCTTTGTTAATCTTTTTGAAGAAGAAATAACAAGTTTCCTTGTAAAAATGGGCAAGTTTTGATGATTATTCGTAAATAGAGGCATAAGCCTTAAACACGTAATTCTTTTGCTATAAATGTGCCTTGAGCAAGGTGATCATTAATTTCTCCCTGCGCATCTGCTTCGGACATAACTAGAGGCAGATATCAAATCTGAAAATATTGTACTACAAACGCGCCATAAGGATGTCCGTCTCTAATTTCTCCTTTAAAATCAACTGCAGACATACGTAGCTTAATTTTTGTGTAGATATACAATAAATGCGATTGTTTTTGTTTTTCTTCTTTGAACTGTAGAAACCGTCTCCGGCTTTCAGGAAACAGAACCATGCAAAATTTCAGAGAAATTCAACGCGGTAACTAATGATTTTGAGAGAAATCTGTCTTAGAGGCTGGGACTAGTAATTTCTTAGAAGAAATTAGCTTTTGTCCTGTAATGCATTACGAGACTCGAGTAGCAATCGCTTAGGGATAAATTGTCTTAGTTATTTTGCATAACACTAGTCTCAGGCTATGAAACCTCTATTTTTGTGCTAGTAAGTCGCTCTTTATATTTCTGCATAAGAATTAGTTTTAGAAATGACAATCTTTTAAATCTGTGAATTTCTGTTGTGGGAATTCTTGGATTTGACCTTTTTGTTTTGCAGGTGAAGCTGCATTGATTGTGTTGCTTGTGGAGATCAGTTGGTACAAATATGCTTCCTCATGAAAAAGCTGCAAAGGAGATGGTATTGAAATTTTTTGACACCATTAAAAATTCTGATAAAATTAGATTATACTGAGAATTGTTTTTAAAGGATAATAAGTTAGTTTGAAAGATAATTTTAGGTTTCATGGATAAAGCCATTTTACTTGAGGAAAATGACGTTATCTTTTGCGAAAGTCCGTTTCCGGAAATGAAATTCATGCATTTGCAGCTTAAATTGGACTTGAAGAGATATTGCAAGTTTTGAAAGTAATGTGGTTTCAGGTAAGAGATTCAGAATATTTATGCCTATTTTTGACTTATAGGAGCACTTAAAAGGTTTTATTGAGAAAGTATACAAATTTGTAATACAGGGATCAATATAAACTTCAAACAGCGAGAGTAAAAACATATCGGGAGCTGAGCAAGGTTGTGAAAACAGTGATACTCAACAAGTATATCCAACTAGAAGCAAGGAAGGAAATAATTTTACCCTGGCAGAATCAAGGGAACTCATTTGCATGTCAATTGCTCGAAAAGTGCACCTGTTGAAAGCTAAGTCAAAGCCCAAAGGTTTCAGTCATTTGTGAAGTTTTTGAGAGATACTTGCAGGATTGTAAATTTTGTTCTAGTTTGCAAGTGAGGCATGTGTGGTACAATTGGAGAATTCAATAGACAATTAAGTTTGTTGTATTTATAGTTTGAGTTAAAAGAAAATTTTCACTAGAAATACTGGAGGTGTACTGCCAAAGAAATTTTGGTTTTCTGATATGAATTTTTATGCGTAGAGGACAAAATATCCAGAGTTACTCCTGTCAATCAGATTACTTGGGACTGAATGAGAACAGGGGTGCAGCAAAGACAGAGACTGAAGTGAACCAAAGCAGCCACTAATGACAACCTAGAATCCACTGATTTGTGTACATGCAGATGTCTACAAAAGATTATATAAGATAAATATGAACTGACCTGTGATCCATATCAGAATTGGCATAGGAAAACAGAATGGGGTAAACTGCTTTGGATTTTCCTACGGATATTGCACAATGTGTGAGCGGGCAATTTATTAATAGGAATAGTACATGGAATCCGTAAGACTCCCATGCAGCAATCTTGAATTTGTTGAATGTCATGTCTTTAGTAAGATATGAAGAGGCGGTTCTTCAGACAAAGTGCGGTTCCTTTTAGCTAAGTAGCAGATAAATCAGGTTTTATGGATAGCTTTAAAGATAAAGCAAAGGCCCAAGTGGTGATTAGAATACGTGCCTCGATTTTGAGTTGTCTGGAACTAGCAAAGGTCAAGGCAGTTAGCAAAGATTTTTGGTCACAATACTATTTGAAGCTCTCTTCAACAGTTTTCACCGTTTCCTCAAGCCAAAGCGTGGCAACCTTGTCAAATCAGAAGCAATAGTATTAGATTCTCACAATGAAATTGGGTAAGTGTAACTATTGACTAGATTTATTTTTGTCTAAGAAAATGATTGAGAAGAAACTATCTTCTTTAAATTTGATTTGCTATTTTATTTTCTAGTTGAAAATTGAGATCTAAACCTGTCTATGACATGAAGTATTTTGCATTCTCTCCTCCACACCTCCCCTCTCCATGGTTGGACTAGAGTCATAAAGCAAAGTTACTAAATACCATATAAATGGCATGGCAATTTGAAAAAATCTCATCCACAATAATGGTGCTCCTCGGAAGTTTTCCTGCAAGCATAAAGACACCAATCATGTTTGACGGACATAGAACATAAAAGAAGAGAAAATTCCTTGTAGAGCATAAATTCAATTCATATTAAGAATTGCTTAAAAAATAAATAAAGAACTCCATGGAGAGCATAAATTGATTTGTATTAAAAATATTTTATAGGATGGGGTATATATATCCATTCCCTAATCAGAGCCTCAATGTGAACTTTCTCTAAGGCCTCCACAAGTTTTATATTTATAAGTAACTTTCATATTTAACGAACTGATTACACATGCCGTCAGAGAAGGGTGTTCGATGGGGTAGTTAAACCCATGCGACATCAGCTAAACTTCATATGGATAATTTCTTTACACTATTATCAAAAAGTATACAATGAAAGTCACTAGACAATTGTCTGAGTTCAGCATCCAGATGTGAAAAATTAAAGAAGAGCTTGCTTATGTCAAAAAAGTTGATAAAATTTATCAAAATGCTTGACAAATTGGAAAATATAAAGTTGAGTAACTATTTTCATGAAATGAAAGAATATATTGAAGTAGAGATTAAACCGGCCAATGGTTCTCAAATTAGCATCCTGTTCTCCTCAAAACTTCATCATTGCCTTTCAATCACAAATTTCCTGGAATTCGGCACAGAAACCTTAGCAGCAGACAATCAAACTCCAGTGTACTCACAAATATATCTTGTGTTATCTCTCTTCACTTAGAAAAAAGATCTAGGGTTACATTTTTCTTTAGCTAAAGTTTTGTTTATTGTACATTTTGCTAATACACTGGCTTTGTTTGCTCTTATTAAAATTAAAAGACTAGTGACGAATTTGCTCAAACTTGCAGAAGTTTATTTATTTCTTTCAAGTTTAGTAATTCAAATTTTTTGATTAAAACTATATGCAATGAATATGGTGCTTGAAGTCGCCACTGTTTGCTGTAATGAAGAGCTCCATATGATGGGAATGCTAGCAAGATTTAAAACTTGAGTTAATTCCTTGATCTGACTAATTTCATTATAATTCAATTCTAGATGAACCTTAATCATATCACTGTATCCATAGAGGTTTCTAGCAAAACTGTATGAAGAAGTAATCCTAGTTTGCTATCACCCCCCTTTGTACTGTTGTGAGCCAGGGCTATTTGTCAATGACTTCGCTACACATCAAAAGCATAGATATAGGAGTAACTAGATAAAAAGTTTACTGACCGAATTTGGCACATGGAATGGTGTGTAGGGTAATATATTGTAAAGTTTCCATATGTGATTAGATTGTACAAAATCAACTGAATTCTTTAAGGTGGAATGTGATTTTTAATTCAATGGAGCATGATATACAACATTGAGATCTTATTGATTATCTAAATTGAATTGCAGCGCATCATCAAAATGTTCTAGAATCACCTCGGGCGCTTAGTAGAGATGGAAGCTTTAGGAGGAGTGGTTCTGGTTTGTATCAATACCATATCTACATGTTATACATTAAAAATTAATTGGATTATCCTTGTTAAGTTCAATTTTTTTGTTTTTCTTGGATTCTCCTTGTTAACTTGCATAAGACATATACTTTCTTGCCTCTTGTCCTTGTTAACAATAGAATTAGGAAAGTGAAATGTTGATGATTACTGATGAACACTTTGAAAAATATTAAAGATATCAAATAATTAATTATATTTTTGCCACTTAAAAGTCTTCTTATTACCTAATAAATCCTAGTGAGGTAGGGCTATTGTGAAGAATCCATAGACAAATCTTCTGCAAAATCCTGCAAGTGTTATAAATTTTTTAAGTTTGTTTCTACTTATACATGTTCTTAAATCTCATTACACTTCTTTTCACAGGGTCCATTGTTATCCTTTTGTTTGAGATTCTATCTCCTAAATCCTAAATTGCTTTCTTAAAGAATCCACATTTGGATAATTTAGCATATAATTTATGTTCTCTAAGAAGTTCTTATGGTATTTTAAAATGTTTATGGGCTCTTTGTAATCCTTGCCATACAGTCGCATGTTGTCCAAGAATATAATAATGAAGTTATATCTGGCAGGAGCAAAGGATATTGTTCAACATGCTTATTAAATTTTCCAAACATTTTAAGTTCAAAACATCCCAAAATTTGTTGTCTTTACATATTGTAACATGTAAATTTGCTCATTTGTTGTGGTGTTGATCATTCTGAATTGTATGCCCTACAACTGCTACGTCCAGTAGTATGCCTTTACCTAATCATAAATTTGTCTACCATATCTTCAAGGTGACAGTAAAAGTCTTTCAGTAAAGCTCAACAAGAAAATTTGAGTCAAGAGCTAGAAGAAGACAGTTTTATCACCATGACATCATCTGCACATTTATACATCACCTAATCATTTATTGTGTCATCATCATACTTATTTTAGGTATATCGGATGGCATTAAGGTTCAAGCTAATCTTAAACTGGATAAAAGGATATTTTGTTCTCTTTGCCAACCTACATGAAATTTTGAACTTCCTAATGTAACCATGACTGAGTGGGCCAATTGGCATGACATCATAATTGCTGGGCATGAATTAATTACTATTAATAAGTGAAGTAATGATCCATTTTTTATGAATTCATTAAGATTTCAAGTCCCCAGCACAACAATTTGAGAAAGAAGAGGATCAGAAGTATAATTGATCAACAAAGTGATTGTAATTGTTGTATATACAACATCTGGCTATTGTATTGATTGGGTGTTTGACAAACTTGCTGTTTTGTTTAGGCTATCTTAAGTTGAATAAGAGTGCTCTTGCAGATGCCAAGTATTTGGCCGCTCTTGGTTTGCTAGATTCAGTTGTCTGTTTGGAGGTTGCTTGTGTCCGTTCAAAGGATATTTTGTCAACTTGCTTGGTTTTTATGATGTACCTTTTTGAAGGCTTAGACTTCATATTAATAATTTTTTTGGCCTTATCAGAAAAGGTATTTCATATAAGTGCAGTATAAGTGGCCATTTGGTCATCAATCAAAATATATGTATAAACGCCTATATCCATCTTGCATGTTCAACTTGTTGGTCGGTTAAAATGTTTTCAATCTACAAGGTGAGTATTGTGTGGGATTTTGGATGTCTTCTTTGGTTTTAAATTGATTTGGAATAAAAAAAACTAAGCAAAGAGCTTGGGATGATCAAAGAAAGAATGTTTATACTGAAATTGAGTAGAAGTAGAAACCTATATCTTAGGCTTATCTTTTTTGGTATTTGTTTTACAAATGATTGAATACCTCAGCAAGAAGCATTTCTGCTTGGCAATAAAAGAAGGCAAACTGGGGATTTGTGTGGGACCCACAAAAAATGAAAAAAACCTCTAAATAAAGAGCTATTTAAAAAAAGAAAGAAATATGAAGTGAAAAAAAAATTAAAAGCTTACTCTAAAGGAAAAAAATAAAATAAAATCCTTTGAAGCAAATCAAACACAAAATGATTCACTCTTCTTTCATTTTGTATCCTTGTTTTTGTAGGTTTGAGAGGAAGCAACTAGTTTTAGTCTATAATTCTCAAGATCTCTATATTTGTTTCTTATTTTTATAAAAAATTAGCTGTTTTCAGAGGGTTTTTAAGGTGTGCGTTTTCAGTGGTGTTCCCATTTGAGAAACCATAACCGTTTTCAAGTTTTGTCAACTAGTTTCAATTTTTTCCTTTAAAATTTCAAGTGATGTTCTTTGAACAGATGGTCAGGTGATGCTCCTGGATGGGTGTGCTTTGGATGTTCATAACTGTTAAGTAGTTTAGAATGCTGTTGACTACCACCTGTACTTGAACACTACGAATCAAAAACTTATATTTAATGTAGATCATACTCTTTTCAGCTTTGACCATGGATACCTCAGGAGTTATTGAATGTTCTACTTCCTTGCTTTGATAATGCTTTTTGTCATTTGCTTCCATATCATCATGTGGCTGAAGTTGCAGTCTTCATCGTGCAGTTTTCTTGAACTGAGGAAGAAGTATTGAAGAGAAAGAATGCGTTGGATTGAAAATTTCCTTTTTCTAGTTGTAGAATATATGTACATTTGAGTATCTTTATGCAACTTGATATCAACATTTTGCAGGTTTCTCCACTGATAGAAGATCAGATGAGTCAGTGGGGAGCAAATTAGGCAGTTCCCCTCGAAGCAGGACTGGAAGATTGGCACCTAAAGGACTGAAAGACTTTGCAAAGAAGTTTATTGACAAAGAGGCATTCACAATCAAACTTCAAGACTGGCTGTTAGAAAAAACAGACAAGTCTGTAGATGGCAGACTTCTTTTTGAGTCTCCATTTCAGCTAGAAGAACTTCGCAAGTTTGATTATGCTTTGGAAGGGGTTGTTTTTCAACAATTGCTTCGAATGCCTTGTGCATCCTATGCACCATCATCTCATGGTGGTGATGAAGCAGATGCATATCTTGCAGTTGAAGACTTTCTCCATACTAGTGCAGAGTGTCTGTGGAAAACATTTTGGCGTAAGGATGGATCAATGCCTTTTTCTGTCAGTTGTCCATATGGTGTGAGATCCAAATTCCACACTGCAGAAAAGGCAATTGTAAGGGGAAAAGTGGGAGATCTATGTGGAGCTGCTTTGTTAGTAAAAGATGATACAAATTCACATGCTCGGTGGGATCGTGTTGCAGAGCTTGCCTTATTTAGGCATTCTGTTGGACATCATTCTCAAGGAAAGGAGCCAGTTCTATCAGTAGCCACTGTTGGAGAAGCTTTATTTTATGGATTTCATATGTTGTTATCAAGACGATTAAGGAATTCCCATCTACTAGTTAACAACGACTCTGTATATGTGTTGGTGGTAGATTGTGAGTATGGGGGAATAGTAAAGATTAGTGGAGACTTGGGTAAATTGGATTCAAACACAACCAGGGTATATGATTGTGCAGCAGATTGGATTAAACATGCAGAAGTTAAAGTCTCACCAGTGGATCGAATTTGGAATAAGATGGGGAATGCTAACTGGGGAGACTTTGGTACATTACATCTTCTATTGGCCACATTTCACTCTATCGTACAATGTAAAGGCCCCCCTCCAAAGTCCATCACCGAGTTGGCTGCAAATCATAGTATGCGACTCCAAAAGAGGAGAATTGAAAGCCGTCTCAGTGAAGCACATGGCAATGGAAGTAATTCATTTGAATACCATCAAAGTAACCGGATCTATGGAGAAATTCTTGAAATTGAGGATGAATTAGAACCTGTTATTTCAAAGGAAAAGGAGCGAATGAAACTAGAGCTAGGCACTGTTATATGGTTGGAAGATTCACAGGGACAAATGGGCTTTCAGATACATGATATTTCCAGAGATGGAAGGAATTTCTTGTATAGTGCAACTTCTCTGGAAGATCCAAGCATGCCGTTGGCTGTTTATGTAGGTGCTCATCCCTCCCAGCTTGCACCTTCATGGGAAGATATGAGTATGTGGTACCAAGTACAGAGACAAACAAAGGTTTTGAATGTCCTAAAACAAAGGGGTATATCTAGCATGCATCTACCGCAGCTGGTTGCTTCTGGAAAGGTGATGCACCCTGGTTCATGCTACAAACAGAGTCCTGGCGGACGCTGTAACCATCCCTGGTGTGGAACCCCAGTATTAGTATATTCTCCTGTTGGAGAGCCTCTGTCAAGCATAATTGCAAGAGATGGTACTTTTACTTCAGAGGAAGCTCTACAGTGTTGTCATGATATCTTGTCTGCTTTGCAAAATGCAGCATCTGCTTCTATTCAGCATGGAGACATCTGTCCTGAACATGTAATACGTGTGATGGATGCAGAGAGAGGCTCATTTTATGTCCTTGTTGATTGGGGGCATGCTGTACTGGAGGATAGGGACAGCCCTGCCATCAATCTTCAGTTCTCTTCAACTTATGCTTTGCAAGAAGGAAAACTCTGTCCAGCATCTGATGCAGAAAGCCTTGTTTACCTGCTCTATTATTTATGCAGCGGGGCTCCTCAACAACTAGACTCTATAGAAGCTGCTTTGCAATGGAGAGAAAGATCTTGGGCACAAAGATACATACAGCAACAGCTCGGAGAAATCTCTGCTCTCTTGAAAGCATTTGCAGACTATGTTGACAGCCTATGTGGTACTCCATATCCTGTAGATTATGAAATTTGGCTAAGAAGGTTAAGCAGAGCAATGCAGGGAAATAATCATGGAAAGTCAATAGATTATAGCGCAAGCTCTGTCAGGAGTGATGATGTGGCAGAATCGTCAGGGACATCCGCAGCATCCTTAACCTGAAGTATTAGACTCTGGATTGATATTTTATTACATTAGTGTGTTAGAGCCTCAAGCTTGAGTACAGAATCAAATTTGTTGCACATATTCTGCATGTGAAAAGATTTCCTTTTGGATTCAGCTACTTGATGTTCAAAGATTGTAGACTCACATTTTTTAATCATCTCAGCTGGATTTTCATGTATCATTTTTGTTCTTGTCCTGAGTGCGTGTATCCCCAGTTTGGGTGTTTTCCATGCATTTGCCCATGTCGTTCTGTAACAATCTTAACACCAGAGTCCAAGGTGTAGGAGGAAGTTTAGTTTGTCCCTTTAATGGTGGACTAAGAATCAGTAAGGAGGTTCAGAATTATTGGGGGCCAAATAAGTTGTCAGATGTTGACATATATTGATGCAACTGATGGTCTGGTTTTGCATTGGTTTGTAGATTTCTTAACGTTCCTGGACTGGATTCCTTATATCATTAAACAAGTCATAGTGTTTATCTGTTGGGTCTTATTCTCACCTACTATTTTTCTTCTGGTGATTATTTTGCCAGTTTTGTATTATTAGTAAGGTATGTCCAATAATTGATCAAGATACCTGTTTGCATTTCCTGAACAAATCTGTGATCTATAGCACGGAAATGTTGCAAATACAGTTTGAATTTTTGGTCTATACTCTATAGCTGATATATGGATTTTGATATTAAACATCATGCTTCATGTTCCAGCCAAAGTTGATTCTTGGCACGATCAAAACCTGGGCTATTATTCTGCTGGATACCAACAAAGGATAGTCATAGACAAACATCACTCATATATATATGCAAACGAAATTTCCCAGCTGGCCTGCTTTCTGTACTTTAAAATGAATATATGGTAAGCTAAATTACTTTTGTAATATGTCTTTTTTCGAATGCAATAACTTATGTGAAATTTTTGCGCATGTTGAAAGAATATATATGTTTTAGTGCTTTTCTGAATCTGATTCTTAGAGCAGGTTTTATTTTGCAGGTTAAGTATGAAAAAGTGCATGCTATAAAATGAAGATTATTATTAGGTGAACTGCCAGAAGTTTCAAAATATGGGGGAATCTCAGAATTTTTTTTTTTTTTTAGAGGGAATTTATTTTCTTCTTTTCCAGCAGTTTATGATTGTACCCAACATTACACCGATAGTATGGTTAGCATGGAATTTCTCTACTCTGGATGTTTTGGAGATTAGATTCTATACATAACATGAATGCCGCACCTTCTATTCCATAGTTGGTGGTAGGTCCATGCTATATACGTAACAGGAGTGGCCCCCCCGCCTTCACATTACCATTCCCCCCCACCCCGGGCTTACCCAACACTAGCTATAATTCCCTATTATCCCCGGGTGGGGGCGAAGAATTGTAGTTGGGAATTTATACTCTCCTGCCCGGAGGGTCGACTTGTCCACTTCCACCTATCAATTTCACATGCCAATGATAAGTGTATATGCTATGCTGTTCAGTGTAATCGATCTCCCATTTAATTCGAAGTCTTCACCTACTGATCATGGCCTCGGGAAGTAAATGAATTATTTCAAGCGAGTTCGCCACACCACTATTACTAATTCGAGCTTGTATTGTGGAAATGATTTCATTCGTGCCAATCATGAAAAAACGATTGCCTGCTGGTTCTAGAATGGAACTTCCAACATCCACTCTTCTATCAGGGTGCATCAGGTTTCTGCACTTGCATTTCTTTTGCCAAAATTTCTTCTGTACGAGACAAATTTGTTATGTTTTCCAAAATGACAGATCATAGGATACCGAATTGCTTATTTTTACTTGGATCCTCTGGTTGAGTAATTTTTTTTTCCCAATTGTACAAAGGTAATACTTACATTGTGGTGGAACTTCAAGACCTTGAATGCTACCCATGGACTTTCAATATCTGGATTCTGTCTTGTCTCACTGTAGCGCAATAAAAAAAATTAGCTCCACAATAACAGCATTGTCATAAATGTCAATCATCAACCACTAAAAAGTAGAAAGCCAATATATAAAACATTCTATTTATTTCTAATAATAGCTTAGTCCATAAATTCATTTCTAAGGATTAAGTTCCACAATTCTTATTCAATAGTCCCAAACAGTAAATAAGACTCGAGTCTTGCTCTATCTGAAACAAACAACTTCCACGTAACTGGTCTTTTAAGTTGTAGTCACCAAAGAAGACACAAGGTTTAGGAAAAAAATGTTACTATAAACCATAAAGATTACAAAAAGAGTTTTTGAGTGGACAGTAAGTTACTGCTGGAAGGTTTTTCTGTGCGTTTCTCTGAGTTTTTGGGATGCCAAATTTTGTGGACGGCTTTTAAAATAACTTAAAAACAAACTAAAAGCAGTTGAAGTTTTAATGCAATGCGCTATACTTGCAATGACAATTCTCCCCCTTTCCTTTTTTTTTTTGGGAGTTTTTAGCATTATTTCTCTATAAAGTTTACCTTCTGTATTTTTTTGCGTCGAATGGAGCAGGCCGCCCAGTCCTAAAAAGGGGGATGTCTCCTCCAAGTCCCTAAGTCCTGGGGCATCCAGGACATTGGGGATGTCACCAGACCCTTGGGGATGTGCCCTTGTGGAACATAGGTTTTTCTCATATTAATCTCTCATTGTGAATGGAGTTTGAATCTTTACTGTGAATTTGTAGAAAGAAGTTAATGGTGTTGTTATCGAGTGGAAAACCTTGATATTTTGTCTATTATATTTTTGACAATATTTATATCTAATTTTAGTGTCAGCTGAGTAGATGAAGTCCCATTGTTTTTATGGATGATATGGGAATCTCCTTAGACTCCTTTTTGTTGGTGCAGTGGAACTGGAAAATTTCTCATTTCATTCTCTAACCGTTTCTTTGGAGGATTCATCTGTTTTCTTCCCTCGAAAACTTCCTCAACTTTTGCTTTATTATTTTGCAGGTTGAATGTCGTTCAAGCCCCACTTTATTGTTCACTTGCAAGGGCACTGATTCGTTTAAGCACCTTGATCTTCACATCCATCGTAAATGATTTGGTTGTCGGCTAATTCAAGAAATGGATTAAATCTAAAATTTCCAGCTAAGGGCTTACAGTAAATCATTTCTTTGATTCTTTTTGTTATTTGATTATTTTAGAGCTTTCAATGATATTGCGGCGGCCTTGATTCCTGATTGAGCTTTTGTTTTTATAAGTACCTCAACTTTGACCTATATTCATCTGGAATATCTTGGGTTTCCAATTTTGCGTGCCTTGGATAGTTTTATAAAAACGTCTTGTTTCATTCGAACATTAATCCCCTTGATTCACATCCTTAATGCTGATACGTTTATGTATATGGTTCAATAATACATGATCAATAATGTATTCAAAACACCCCAATAACGTGATAGCAGATGAACCACCACATTTTATTTTGAAAACTGAATTTAATACGCTGCAAAGGGAATTTGGAAACCTAACAGAAGAAGCAACTAAAAAAATTGAGTGCTACAATCGATCCACTCTCTACCACTACAAGGGAATATCATAGAATTACAATACAAAGGAAGAAAACAGAATTATATTGCATGCACACTGTAGGAGATTAAACATGGAGGAATGGACATTTACTGATAAAGTAAACTCTATCTGGAAATACAAGATCGCAATGGGCACCAATGTCTCTCAAATCCACGCCTTCTTCCATGCTTCACATCTCCATAAAAAAGAAATAGAAGATCAGTATAATCATTAAATCATTCACCTTCCTAAAATTCCTAGCTTATGACCAGAAATGTGCACTCATAAAAGCGTGGATAAGTCCAAATGGAAAAAGATTATAATGACTACTGGCCGAATGTCTATCTGTTTATTTTCCGACAATCCCCTCTGCAACAAACACGTGAACAGCCATTCCTCTCTTGCAATTAAATACCATCGAATCATCATTGGTTGTTAGGGATGACCACCAACAATCAACTGCTTGCATCTTGCTTCTCAAATTTTATTGGGAAATTTCAAATCTTTCCCAATCTTTTATTGCAGTTGGCAAGCAAGTCACATCCTTATAATTAAGGTTTTGGGTCATATCATCAATTATGATGTCACATCAGCATGCATTTTGTTGAGGTGTCTAAAAAAGCCCAAAAAAAAAGTTAGATTGATAGCTGTGCATTAAGTCATGTTTTATTAGTGCGCTGATGTGGTATCACATGATTTGTTGCTTTTTAGATCTAAGGAATACATTTCATTCAACACTCATCATCAACACTAATAACTTTATAATCATCATGTCACACCAGCGCCAGTAGCCACATAAAATAAAGTTTCAGGCATGCTGCAGTTTTTAGGGGGGGCTACCCGATTCTTCCAGTCTAAAAACAAATATTTAAAATCACAACTATTGTTGCAATATTGATAAAAATATTGGGTATTAAATCAACTATTGGATCCTGCTCAACTATTGGATCCTTTCCCCTAATGTTTTCATTTCATAAGTAGTTCCATGGATTTAACTTTAAAATCACAACTATTATTGCAATATTGTTAAAAATATTGGGTATTAAATCAACTATTGGAACATGCTCAACTATCAAAAACTTTCCCCTAGTGGTTTCATGGAGTATTTCACAAGTAGGTTGTTCCATGGATTTATGGCAGTGGGCAAATTTAAAATTTATGTTGAGAAATTTTAGGAAGTTAGTGGTCTCATGAGTACTTTAACAACAGTTAAAGAAAAATAATTTAGTTGATTATTTTGTTTAGCAATAGTTAATATTAAAAATTTAGGTGGTTGTTTAATTGACCAACTAATGTTAAAAAAGTCAGTTAAATAATTTGATCTAACAATAGCTAATACTCAAAATTATAGATGTATGACGTGGGAAGAAATCTCCTAAGTGAAAAAAATAGTTGATCATTTCATTTAACGACAATTAATACTAAAATTATATATGTATGACATGTGACAAAATCTCCGAAGCTAAAAAATTAGTTGATTATTTCATTTAACAACAACTAATACTAAATATTATAGATGTATATGACGTGCAAAAAATATCCTAAGCTAATGTGGAGAATTTTCAATGCCACCTCAAAGATGCTAAAAATTTGAGAATTAAAAAGTATGGCAATGTTGGTAGAATAATGTTTTGAATTTAATATATTACTTTAGGATTGTTGGGGATCATCTACATTGGAGTGTGTATGGGTAGCCATTTGGTTGGAACTAATGACAAAGGAAAACCAAGTCTATAGTCAAGGATGAAATGGATTGATGGATTGCTTAGATAATGGATGGTAGGGATGGGGGGTTAAGATGCATGTTTTTAAACTCTTCTCTTTCTTATGTGTGAGCATAAAGAATATCACAAGGAGCAATTTTCCATCATGTAGACAGATAGGATGGGAGGGATTGCGATGAATTGGATTGATGGATGGGGGGGTTTAGGATGTGATCTTTGAGGACTACATCGTATAGGAATGATATGCCCCATCTAGATATGCCACTAAAAACTATGAAACAATGGATGTTTTCAAACTCTACTCTTTTTTTCAAGCTTGTAATGGAAGAGGAAGCACACATGTGAGGTGGTTTTGGGGGGTGTGGTAGGGGGAGGGGGTATAGGGTATGGGGGAAGGGGTAGTATGTTTGTTGGTGGTGAGAATTTTG
The DNA here is from genome assembly GCA_007258455.2 of Sequoia sempervirens. Classification (NCBI taxonomy): domain Eukaryota; kingdom Viridiplantae; phylum Streptophyta; class Pinopsida; order Cupressales; family Cupressaceae; genus Sequoia; species Sequoia sempervirens. Next base: position 314,523,082 of record VDFB02000003.1, on the reverse strand, counting down.
ATTTTCTTTGACATGTATGTACAAAACATACATCAATAGATGTGCAAAACATGTTTCAAGAATATGTCCTTTCCCTTATCAAAATCAAAAGTAGGAAGGGAGGATGGATTGGATATGACGGGGTAAATGTGTATATATAATGGATAGGTATTGATGAGGTGGGATATATGGGATGGGAGAAGCTTGCCCCCAAGTGTAGGGTGCTCATAGATAACAAATTTATGCATGGTGCCCAAAAATAGCTTTTCATCATGGTACTTGTTTAAGGTGCCATGAGAATGGTTTTCACTATTGTGCACTTTTTCTCTTTACCTTTTAAATTTTATTGCTTTTCTATATTTTTTTTTATAATATTGGAATAGTATGGACAAATTTGGATTTACAATTGCTAGGTTGGATTTTTGGATGGGAGATAGGGATTTCAATTTAGGAGTTTCAAACTCAAGTGTTTGTTTCCATGGTGAGTTAATAATATCCCTTGCTAAATAATTGCTTCAAATTAGTCACTTCGACTGTTGTTGTGCTAATAGATGTTGGAATAAACCTTGTTGATTGCTAAGATGGTTTCTCCAAATGTAAACATGGTACCATTGTAGTTTCAATGTGATGTTGGTGGACTGTTGCCAATGGAAACGAAAGGCAAGTTGGATGGAGGATGATGGGGATGAGGTGAAAGCTTGGATTAAGGGGGTGATATTTGTTGAATAATAGATTGGATTATGGGAAACCTGTGTATGGAAGGATGGGATGGTGGAGGCACGAGGAAATGTCATGGGACTAAGGGGAACCAAGGCCAATAGTGGAACATACAATGATAGAGGTTGAAGCTTTAGATTAGGATGTGGGATTTTGGGTGTATGTGATTTTAGATGTTGGTATTGTGATTGGAGACTTTGGGATTGTTGATTTTAGGAATTAGGGACCCAAACATATAGGATTTTTAGTGTTAGGATTGGGATGTTTGTATTTAGAGTGAAGATTTATGCGTTGGGATGGGGGATAAAGGGTTTTGGTTTGTAGATGGAGTTAGCTTTTGGAGATGCAAATTTGGATGGCTCCACCTAGAATCATTGCTTCTTTTTTCTTTGGGACCCACATTATATTTATGCTTCCCTTTTTATTTGTGGGCCCGTGTGGCCTTTTTTATTTATTTTACTTTTGGATATGATTTTGATTTTGTATTGCATGTCCCCATGTTGCAACATAATGATCCTTGGATTCTTGTGGATTTTTTTCTTTATATGTTCTAAATCGCTTCTAAAATTGATCCTATGGTCCCATGGAGATATTATCTTGAAATTCAATGAATATAGTGATAGCTTCATCATTTTGGAACAAGTCCAATGATGTGTGCAATTGTTTATCTTGATTGGGGATTTTAGGTGATGGATGGTCAAGGTTAGTGGTAGGGATGGTGATACTTGTGAAAGGATCAATGTGGAGGCCAATGAAGGGGTTGGTTATAGGAGTGATAGGTTCAATGAAAGGATTGGTGGCAACAAAATCTTGGTAAGAGGAACAAGAGGTGCCTCTTTGGATGTTGGCAGAAGTTTCCTTAGGATTTGTAAAGGTGATACCAACATTTTTGTTGTGAGATCTATAGTTGAGGCCTTGAAATCTTTGATTTAATTTGACATGTATGGGCTCCAAGATTCCTTGATCATGAAGGCTTAATTCTTTTCCTTGATAGTTCATGCTCTAAAATATTTAATTTGTAATGGGATACTTGTTTCTTTGGAAATGACACAAATCCATTTTTAGATGGGTGGGTATTGGTGGTAGTAGTAGTTTCCTTGGTGGAAATAAAACTAGGTTAGATAAAGGTGGTGGAACTAAGGTGATAGGATTGTGGTTTGAGGGTAGGCTCAATGATGGGATTAATTTGTGGCTAGTTTTCCTTCCTTATTTTATGTTTTTATCATTTCAATCTACCAAGTTTCATAGACATTCCTAAGACTTCATACATCTTTTATACATTTCATGCACTTTAAACCAGACTTTAGTATGTGGAAATACAAATATGATATGTTGACATTTGTATGTGTGAATGCATGAATGTTCATGAAATTCAGTATGATTCTATGATTAAATTATGATTGTTAATGATGTGTATGCTCTAGGGATGAAACTAACTTCTTACAATTAGAAGGACTGTAACTCGCAACAACTAGATTTCCAGCTTGTGGCATAAGGACCACAAACAGTTGCAAGGGAGAAGTCAGAATGGTTGAAGCACAACAACTTCAGAGGAAAACAAAGGTGACTGTTGAATGGTCAACCATGAGTCACCACAAGCATATTCTTATCCACCAAATAAGTTGATTGGAAGATGAAGAAGTTTTTTTTTAGTAGGAGTAACCCATGATGTGATATTCTCCATGAAATACGTCTCTGTCATGGCGGTTAACCATTAGGGTAGAGTTTAAATTTAGTTTCTCTTCTACTTTTCAATTATGTTTTTTTGATACAATACTAATTCCTCTCTCTATCTTTGAGGGAGAGTGGACGAACAAATTATGGTTCTATTTTCAATCCTAGAAGGAATAAGACTCCTCGCAAACCCTATATAGGGGGATTTGTTGTGAGGAGTGAATCTAGTTAGTTATCTAGTTAGTTTTTTGTTGAATTACCAATTGATAGTTGATCGTTGTTAGTTTTTTTTATTAAATGGATAATAGATATGTATTGTTGAATGATAAATATTTAGTAGATTCTTATCAAAGTTCAAAGTTTTCATGCAATAAAGGAGTTAGTTCAATATCATGATTTGTTGATAAAGTAGTAAGTGTTGACATCTGTTTTGGAAGAAAAAACTCAAGCAAGGGCCACTTGAGGTACTGCTATCCACTCCATTTCCTGTTATTAGATTAATTCATGCATTGTTGAATTTAGTTAAGATATTTTATAGTTTCATGCATGGGGAATTCATAAATATGATTTTGTAATTGAATTGGATTTTGTAGCTTAATGTGTATTTCATACTCTGAGAGTAATTAGTTACAGTTCAATCTTAGAAGTTAGTCACAGACTCAAGTGATAAGTACACATAGCATAAGAAACAACTTAAATTTATTCCCCTATTTTGCAAGTTAAACACATTCATTTCCTTTTCCAGCTTTTACAATTTGTTGTATGTGCAATCACCTATACTCATTGATATAGGGCATGTAAGAATCTATGAATGCATATATAGTGCTAGCACTATCAAAAGCTTATGAACCCTAGTTGATAATTAAATGAATCCTCTCATAGAAGATGAACTATTCAATTAGGAATCCACCCTCTGAATTATGTGTCTACTTGTAGCACCAAGTTAATCAAACATTAGAGAGGCCCTACATTTTTGGCGCTATTGTCGAGGATGGAGCTAAGTTCAAGATTCTCCTATGTATTTTTCATTCTTTTCAAGCTTTCCTAGTTTAGTAATTTTTTTCAGCATTAGGGTAAATAGGTTTTAGCCATCAACAACACGAGTTACTAATAATGTGTAGGAATAGTTGAACTAAAAATTCACAATGATTGCATGTGAAGGTAGCGAGACACTCTAGGAAGATTTCTCCCCTCAATGCATGGAGCGTTAGAGGATACTAGTGAACATAATGAACAGAGTGAGGGTATTCTTGAAGAAGAATCATCCTTGACACCAGTACCTACACCAGACACAGAGGAGACTTCCCACATACACATAAGCATCATGACTGATACAATAGTAGAAGACCCACTAGAGCATGTAACATTTGAGTTCCCTATAGCCAACTAGGAAGGGGCTGCTACATTGAAAAACATACCTCCTTTGACACTACTTATCTTTTATGGGTTGGTTATAGAGGACCCATATACCTTTATTTTTTAGTTTGATGTGCTATGTCGAAGTTATGATTATACCACAAATGCTCACATACTCAAACTATTTTCAACAACATTGAAAGATGTTGCTCTGAGATGGTTCATGGGATTTGGAAGAGATGTTCCCAATTGGACTACAATAAAGACAAATTTCCTAGAGAAGTACCAAGATTATTACAGAGGCATAGATAGAAAGAAGGATAACATCTTTAGGATGTCATAGAAAGAGGATGAATCATTGGAAGATTATATTGAGAGGTTTCAATTCTACCTCAATAAATACCATAAAAATGGACTCTTTGATGAATCCCTAAAACTGGTATGCTTAAAGGGAGTTAAGGAGGACTGTATGGATGCACTCAACCACATTGGAGCAGGAGACATCCCACAATTACCATTTGATGAGATTTATAGAGTATGTAGAAACTAGGTCCTTCACCAAGAAGACCAGGGGAGATAAGACCTCTCTCAACATATCATCCAATGGAGTCTCAAGGGTGGAGCCGAGCAACCTTCTATCAAACATGAAGGAGGACATTATTAGCCACTTGGTTACACAACTTGATACCCTCCATATCAATAAAAATCAAGAGGAAGCAAAATCATCCCTCACAAAATATTACCCACATTGTAGACAAAAGAAAATCAATTGCAAGTGTTACATCCCACCCTAGTGGCTTATAAACACTTTTATTTTTCTTGCTTTAAGAATGTTGAATGATGCAAATGTTGTGTATTTATGCATGAAATGGTGGAAATCTTATGATTGTGTTAAGAAAACGCAATGGGAATATGTACCATGATTATCCTGAATGTTCATGCTATGGTGAACTTAGAAAGAAAGTTTAAATCTTACAGTAATTGAATAGCTTGAGATATGTTTTGATCATTATTGAGATGACAATCTAATCCTTCTTCGTTTGTTGGAGTTGGATACAAGATAGCCATTCCGCAGTGCTTAGGAGCAAGGAAGTATCATTTGAGTAGAGATACAATGTTGTAAGAACCTTGGAATTGCCATTTGAGCTAAGGTTGGTCTCGGGATCTTGTGAACCCTAGAAGTGAGTATTTGGTATCCTATCATCATAGGTTATCGAGTGAACCTTAGAGTGGTTTTGACATAAGTGATATTAGGGTTTAGAAAAACCGATTCTTTTATCTCTTTTGGTCATTGACTTTTACTTAACCTTGGTATTTGGTTCTGTGTTTTTGATAATCATATCGTTGAGAGTAACCTTGCCTGGTAAGCTTATATATATATAATATTATTTATTTTGTTCCAAGTGAACTAAATAATATTTATAAGGAATATTCAAGGGATTTATTAAATAAATAAATATGTTATTAATTTATATATGAGTGAGATATTGAAACTCGTGCATCATTGAGTTGGAAGTTTTTATGATTAAATTAATCGATGAATATTCTCCTTTCCCGTATTCTCTTGAGGAGTCTTGGTCGTCTTCAATAATGAAGCGTATATTTCATCGAAGTTGGATTTAAAATAGTTTTCCACAAGATGGACGTGGCCTTAATTTCTTGAGATTTTCCTAAAATGAAGGTTCGTGAGTGACGTGGGGAAGAATGTGAATCGTTTGGCTTGTAAATTTTAAACCTTTGAATCTCGATAAATCATCTCTGTCGTTGTGCATCCTTCAGGGGTAGTGGTGGTGACAAATGCCTGGGATTTTCTTTTAACCTCATCTTTGAATCCCTAAAATCATGTTCATGGAAGGCGTGGAAGGAATAAAACGACAAGGTAGTTTCGATAACTACCTGGGACGATCATTCGAGGAGGGGATCTCTCTTTCGGGTATTATTCTGGAGGGGACGAAGGGAGAGAGGAGGATACAGGTACAAGAAATAAAGGAGAGGAAGGGTTTTTGGGGAAAAGAATTTTATCTCCCGAAAATAGACAGACCAGGGGGCACGCGAGATTTATAAAGGGTAGAGACGTCTTGAGGAGAAGGTGTATCAGTTGAAAGGACCATTTGTGTTGGCTTCTGTAGAGCTCGTTGTTGACCAAGGCTTCATTTTACAGGCACGTCTTGTTGAAACATTTCCTTTGAGTAAAGAGAATTATCTTCTTAATTCAACGAATGTGATTGGGTGCATTTCTTCTGGTTTCTAAGTTGTCTGGAAGGAATACTTATTTCCTTGTATATTATTCTTTATTCTTGTTTGGTAATCCATGTATTGGAAATCGTATATGATGATTTACAGACTAGTTTTAGATATTCTGTTGTTATCTTTTCTCTATTCGTTGGATACATGATAAGCTGTACTATACTGCGTTTGGTGAGAAGAGCACCGCATGTTAAATCTTGTCTGTTGCACAGTAGTGTAGACAAGTTGAAGTAAAAGATTGTCTAAAACACATTTTAGTGATCTAAATAACTGTCTGTAGATTATGATAAACAATGTACAAGATTATCAGATGAAACTTTCTTATACACTGGCAATGATCAACATTATTGAAAGAAATGAGTTGTATTTGTTGTGGCTTAAACTCAGGAAAATCTTGAATGAACATAAGTAGTGACTAAATTGTTAAGTTCATCTACTTGTTAAGTTCGTAGCAATGGGGAGTCCCTATCAGCAGATAGATATATATTTATATTTATTCACATTTAAAGAGTTGTGAATGGTTCTACTTTATTTCAAACAGTCAAGCATAGAGCGGCCTTTCTTGGATAGGTGCTATGCATAACCAGTGCTAGGATTTGTAGGAGCACTGTTATGGGTCTCTTTTTGACCTGCAAGAGTGAGGCCTTAATTGTCACATAGATAAGTGTACTCTTTTACACTGAACCCTAGTATCGTGTATACTGGTAGAGCATGGTAGTTAGTCAATATTGAGTTTACCTCTCTTATAGTAACCCTAGCTTTGGATACTTCAGTCACACATGGTAGGCAGCCAAGAAGTGCACAAAAGGGAAATTGATCCTTAGATTGGACTAGTGTGTTGCCCTAGGAGAGGTGTCCAAACCTGAGTAAGTGATAGAGAAATATTCTCCCATAAGCCCTAGTTGAGAAAAGTTTTTCCAAGTCGAGCAGGGTGGGTGAGTAGCATAGTAGTGCAATTCTATGGCCATAGTAGGGTAGGTGCCACTGACTGCTCCTAACACTCACATGCAACTCAAATGTCTAGCTAGCCAGAAATGCTGGCTTAGTAGGAAGGATTCCTTAGTAGTCAAGCAGAGCTAGTTAGATAGGGTTCCACCACCAGAGCTTAGATGGCTATTTGAGGGTTATTCCAACATCACCTTTTGCAAGAAGGGTAGGGCCCCCTTCCAGTAGGAAGGTGTGCACAGGGGACTAAACAAGTCTGTGGTTGGAGGTAAAAGCACTCAGATGATGCTTCCCTCAATTCTTCAGCTGGCAAGCTGAGTCTTGGAAGATGCCAATCAGATGAGGACTTCTTAACCCTTACTCTTGTACTTTCCTTGTACTTAATTAGAAATGTAATTAGTTCATTTATGTTATGCTGAAGTATGTAATCATGTATAGTGTTATCATTGAAATTATTGTAATGTAATGTTTTTAAAAAATATATATATGCTCTCGATGATGTACAAATGCATATTTGTTTATTGAATATTGAAATTGAGTTATAACATGTGGTATCAGAGTGTGGTTGAACACTAGGGCCTAAGAGTCCACTATGTAACAACCGACTTATGCTTATGAGCTAACGTGTGACATTTTGTACCAAACATGGTACATATTAAGCAGACTGCGCAAAAATCCATTGCAGGGAACACTCGTTACCTGCAATGTAAGAAGGAACGGGAAGCCTTGACTAAAACTGTGGAAGGTAAAAACGTCGATGGTGAGGGTTGGCTTCGAGATGATGAAACTTTCTCTCATGCGATTGAGAGAATCCGTGATGTGAAAGCTGATTAAGTGGTCTGAAAGATTAGTAGCCTCCGTCTAAGCTAAATTGGACAAGAAGTTAGCTAAGATGGATATGAAACCTTCCCCTTCACATCACATACCGAGTGAGAACAGCTGTAATAATCCAACCAAAAGGCTTAGGAATGAAGGGGAGCACCTGCGTGTGCGCATACCCCCCGAGATTATTATTATAAGTTCTAATGAGTCAAAAGACTATACCCCTCTGACCCCTTAAAAAAAAAACTATCCTATTTATGTAAGCTAGTGGGCAAATGAATAAAATTGTAAGCAATGTTGCTTAATGAAATAAATACTTGTGTGTTGGGCTTAATGAGAACTTTTGGGAGGAGATTATTGTTTTCTTTTTAAAAATGCAATTAAACCATGATATGAGAATTGTTATACATATATGTGCAATCAAATGAAGTTGAACTCTAAATTAATACAACATTTAATTGAAACTACAAGGAGTAGATAATCTTAGCAATGCAAACTCGCAATAACCCTAAGGGAAGGTGAGAGGTGGGCCAGTCTTCTGGCAATCTCGAGAATAAAATTGATCAATTACTCACACTTTTGCAAAACACGAGGGCTAGAGTGACCCATTTGGAATCTAAAAGAACTAATAAGGAACCCTTGAGAGGGGGAGATTCAAAAAGCTGAGGTGATGAATCCATCCCTCATGAACAAGAGGATGAGACAGTTGGGGAAGAAACTCGGAATCCGAAAAAAGATAGGATGGCATTAGAGTTATCTCAGAACATGAGGAAGGTAATACCGCCAAAATTTGATGGGGCAGATTCATGAGATGCCGTTGAAGCGTGGCTAGTTGAAATTGAGAAGTATTTCGAGATCAGGGATTATACAGAAGACAAAAAGGCATTATGGGGAGCCCATCAATTATCTGGAGAAGTGTCCACTTGGTGGACAAGTAAGAAGCTTGAATTAGGGCCTAGGGTTAAAGGGCTAACCTGGTCAGAATTTGTATCCATTTTTAGACAGAGATGGCTTCCACAACTGTATTATGATCAGAAGCTGACAAAATTCTATCATTTGTCTCAGGGAGATCTCTCAGTCAATCACTATTGGGAGAAGTTTATTAGATTGCTTAAGTATGTACCTCAATATCATGGTGATGAGTACCCTCGAGTGCAGAGGTTCAAACTTGGATTGAAACCCCATATCGGGGGGCAGGTGGATCTTTTGGGTCCAACTACTATGGATTAGGCTTATGAGAAAGCAATCAAACAAGAACAAAGATTACAGTCTATGGCAGCAGATAGGGAAAAGAAAAAGAAAGATAAATTGTCTGCAAATCCAAAACCATTCAAGAAGAAAGGAGATAAATGGGAAGGTCAACATAAGAATGATAGACGGTATAAAGAACAGAAATGCTAGGATCATAGAGACAGGAAGGCTAGGAATAATCAGGGCAACAATAATAAGAAAAATCAGGAGGTTAGAAGGACTTCCGAGAGAAGGGGTCCACCTAGAGGACGTTTTACTTGTGGTGGGGACCATTATGCTAATCAATTCCCTACCAAGATAGCTGGGCTGACTTCTCGAGGGAACCCTTTACCTTCTCAGCAAACTGCATTCCAACAACGTATCCACGTGGCAGTTGGCAATAGGCAGGCAGAATATCAAATCACGCCAATTGAGACACCAGGTAAGCTATTTGGGACCCCTGTAACAATCTTAATTGATACTGGAGCTACAAAATGTTTCGTGTCGCCTAGGGTCTTGAGTAAAATATCTAGAAGGGAAGGTTTTATGCAAAATTCTTGGTCTATGGAGTATGCTAATCAATCCAAGGCTCAGGTAGAGCAATGCTTGTTTGAGGCCCAGGTTGATTTTCCCAACCTTTCTATGGAGGTGAACCTTTATGTAGCTCCCCTAGGTACTTATGATGTTATCCTAGGAATAAATTGGCTTTGGAAGCATAGAGCTCAAGTTGATTGTTTTTCAAAAATGGTGGAGTGTCTAGATGACCAAGGCCATAAAATATTTATTCAGGGAATAGAGTGACCAATTAAAATGAGACAAATATCTGCAATGCAATTAAAAAGGGATAGATGTAAGGGTTGTCGAGTTTTCATAGTTAAAATGGAAGAGGTTATTGAACCTTTTGAAACTCAAGAGGCAATCTTCTTTTATGATTTGATGTTTTTCGAGTCATAGAAAACTGCAATGGAAGGTTATGAGAAGGTGGTAGAAAGAAAAGAATCTAAATGGAAAAAATACCCCTACCTTAAGGAGTTTGCAGATGTATTTCCCGAGGAGTTACCTGGTTTACCACCCAGAAGGGCATTTGATATCACCATTGATATACAAGCTGGGGCTGAACCCTTATCCAAAGCACCCTATCGAATGACTTCTACTGAATTGTTGGAGCTGAAGGCTCAGTTACAGGAACTCCTTGAAAAGGGTTTAATCTAACCTAGTGTCTCACCTTGGGGAGCGCCAGTTATTTTTGTTAAGAAGAAGGATGGTACCCTGAGGTTGTGCATTGATTACCGTATGTTCAATAAGGTAACTATCAAGAAAAGGTACCCTTTACCACGTATTGATGACCTTTTTGATCAAATGTGAGGGGCAACAATATTTTCCAAGATTGATCTCCGGTTCGGTTATCATGAGTTGAGACTAAAGGAGGAAGATATTCATAAAATAGCTTTTAGAACAAGATATGGGCATTATGAATTTATAGTCTTACTCTTTGGGTTAACAAACGCCCCAGCCGCCTTTATGAATTTGATGAACAATGTGTTTCGAGATTGCTTGGATAAGTTTGTTTTGGTGTTTTTGGATGATATTTTGATTTACTCCAAAAATGAGGAAGAGCATATTCACCATTTACGCATTGTGTTACAAAGATTGAGAGAAAACAGATTGTATGGAAAGCTATCTAAATGCTCATTTTTTCAGAAGGAAGTGCAGTATTTGGGGCACATTATCTCTACTAAGGGTATCACTGTGGATCTAGCAAAAATCAAGGCCATTATGGAATGGCCAGAGCTGAAAAATGTGCAAGAGGTCTGAAGTTTTATGGGGTTGGCAGTTATTATAGGAAAGTTGTGGCTAAGTTTTCTTGCATTGCATGCCCTATTACCTCACTTCAGCGTAAGGGAAAGAAGTTTGTGTGGATAGACAAATGCCAAGAAGCATTTGAGTTTTTAAAAGAAAAGTTGATATCAGCTCTGATTTTGCAAGTACCTGATCCAAAAGGGAATTTCATAGTTACCACGGATGCCTCAGGGGAAAGGTTAGGTGGAGTACTCATGCAAGACAAAAAATTCATAGCGTATGAGTCACGAAAACTGAAAAATTATGAACTTAATTATGCTCCTCATGACCTTGAATTAGCTGCCATTGTTCATGCATTACAAGTCTGGAGACATTACTTACTAGGAAAACCTTTCGAGTTGAGGTCCAATCACAAAGGGTTGCAATACTTGTTCACTCAACCCCATAAGAGTGCTATTAAATTTGGGAAATCCTCCAAACTTGCGCCAAGATATGTAGGACCATTTGAAGTTTTGGAGGAAATCAATCCTGTGGCCTATCAGATTGCTCTACTGCCAACCCTATCTAGAATACATAATTTTTTTCATGTCTCTTATTTAAAGAAGTATATACTTGGTAGTGACCATGTAATTATCTGGAATGCTTTACAGGTGTAGGACCTAGGAGTGGTGTTGATCGAGCCCAACAGAGTACTCAAGATGCGTAAGATCCGCTTACGTAATCGAGAAGTGATTCAATGCAAGGTCTAGTGGGCCCAGTATTCTGAAGATGGTGCCACCTAGGAGGATCTCCAGGATACTAGGCAGAGATTTCCTCATCTTTTAGAGGACTATGAGCTTCCTTTTTAGACTCTTTATGTTATTATCATGCTTGTATATGAACTCAATATCATCAAGGACGATGACTCTTAAGGGGGGAGATATGTTACATCCCACCCTAGTGACTTATAAAAACTTTTATTTTTCTTGCTTTAAGAATGTTGAATGATGCAAATGTTGTGTATTTATGCATGAAATGGTGGAAATCTTATGATTGTGTTAAGAAAATGCAATGGGAATATGTACCATGCTTATCTTGAATGTTCATGCTGTGGTGAAGTTAGAAAGAAAGTTTAAATCTTACAGTAATTGAATAGCTTGAGATATGTTTTGATCATTATTGAGATGACAATCTAATCCTTCTTTGTTTGTTGGAATTGGATACAGGATAGCCGTTTTGCAATGCTCGGGAGTAGGGAAGTATCATCTGAGTAGAGAGGAAATGTTGTAAGAACCCTAGAATCTCCATCTGAGCTAAGGTTGGTCTCGAGATCTTGTGAACCCTAGAAGTGAGTATTTGGTATCCTATCTTCGTAGGTTATCGAGTGAACCTTAGAGTGGTTTTGACATAAGTGATATTAGGGTTTAGAAAAACCGGTTCTTTTATCTCTTTTGGTCATTGACTTTTACTTAACCTTGGTACTTGGTTCCGTGTTTTTGGTAATCATATCATTGAGAGTAACCTTGCTTGGTAAGCTTATATATATATATAATATTATTTATTTTGTTCCAAGTGAACTAAATAATATTCATAAGGAATATTGAAGGGATTTATTAAATAAATAAATATGTTATTAATTTATATATGAGTGAGATATTGAAACTCATCCATCATTGAGTTGGAAGTTTTTATGATTAAATTAATCGATGAATATTCTCCTTTCCCGTATTCTCTTGAGGAGTCTTGGTCGTCTTCAATAATGAAGCGTATATTTCATCGAAGTTGGATTTAAAATAGTTTGCCACAAGATGGACGTGGCCTTAATTTCTTGAGATTTTCCTAAAATGAAGGTTCGTGAGTGACGTGGGGAAGAATGTGAATCGTGCGACTTGTAAATTTTAAACCTTTGAATCTCGATAAATCATCTCTGCCGCTATGTGTCCTTCAGGGGTAGTGGCAGTGACAAATGCTTGGGATTTTCCTTTAACCTCATCTTTGAATCCCTAAAATCGTGTTCATGGAAGGCATGGAAGGAATAAAATGGCAAGGTAGTTTCGATAACTACCTGGGACGATCATTTGAGGAGGGGATCTCTCTTTTGGGTATTATTCTGGAGGGGACAAAGGGAGAGAGGAGGATACGGGTACATGAAATAAAGGAGAGGAAGGGTTTTTGGGGAAAAGAAATTTATCTCCTAAAAATAGATAGACCAAGGGGGCACGTGGGATCTATAAAGGGTAGAGACGTCTTGAGGAGAAAGCGTAACAATTGAAAGGACCATTTGTGCTAGCTTCTGTAGAGCTCGTTGTTGACCAAGGTTTCATTTTATAGGCACGTATTGTTGAAACATTTCCTTTGAGTAAAGAGAATTATCTTCTTAATTCAACGAATGTGATTGGGTGCATTTCTTCTGGTTTCTAAGTTGTCTGGAAGGAATACTTATTTCCTTGTATATTATTCTTTATTCTTGTCTAGTAATCCATGTATTGGAAATCGTATATGATGATTTACGGACCAGTTTTAGATATTTTGTTGTTATCTTTTCTGTGTTGGCTGGATACATGATAAGCTGTACTATACTGTGTTTGGTGAGAAGAGCACCACATGTTAAATCTTTGCTTGTTGCACAATAGTGTAGACAAGTTGAAGTAAAAGATTGTCTGAAACACATTTTAGTGAATTGAATAACTGTCTATAGATTATGATAAATGATGTACAATATTATCAGATGAAACTTTCTTATACACTGGCAATGATCAACATTATTGAAAGAAATGAGCTGTATTTGCTGTGGCTTAAACTCAGGAAAATATTGAATGAACATAAGTAGTGACTAAATTGTTAAGTTCATCTATTTGTTAAGTCCGTAGCAATGGGGAGTCCCTATCAATAGATAGATATATATTTATATTTATTCACATTTAAAGAGCTGTGAATGGTTCTACTTTATTTCAAATAGTCAAGCATAGAGCGACCTTTCTTGGATAGGTGCTATGCATAACCAGTGATAGGATTTGTAGGAGCACTATTATGGGTCTCTTTTTGACCTGTAAGAGTGAGGCCTTAATTGTCACATGGATAAGTGTACTCTTTTACACCAAACCCTAGTATCTTGTATATTGGTAGAGCATGGCAGTTAGTCAATATTGAGTTTAACTCTCTTATAGTAACCCTAGCTTTGGATACTTTAGTCACACATGGCAGGAAGCCAAGAAGTGCGCAAAAGGGAAATTGATCCTTAGATTGGACTAGTGTGTTGCCCTAGGAGAGGTGTCCAAACCTGAGTAAGTGACAGAGAAATATTCTCCCATAAGCCCTAGTTGAGAAAAGTTTTTCCAAGTCGAGCAAGGTGGGTGAGTAGTAGAGTAGTGAAATTCTATAGCCATAGTAGGGCAGCTGCCACTGACTGCTCCTAAAACTCACATGCAACTAAGATATCTAGCTAGCCAAAAATGCTGGCTTAGTAGGAAGGATTCCTTACTAGTCAAGCAGAGCCAGTTAGATAGGGTTCCACCACTAGAGCTCAGAAGACTATTTGAGGGTTATTCCAACATCACCTTTCGCCAGAAGGGCATGGCCCCGTTCTAGTAGGAAGGTGTGCGCGGGGGACTGAACAAGTTCGTGGTTGGAGGTAAAAGCAATCAGATGATGCTTCCCTCAATTCTTCAGCTGGCAAGCTGATTCTTGGAAGACGCGAATCAGATGAGGACTTCTTAACCCTTACTCTTGTACTTTCCTTGTACTTAATTAGAAATGTAATCAGTTCATTTATGTTATGCTGAAGTATGTAATCATGTATAGTGTTATCATTGAAATTATTGTAATGTAATGTTTAAAAAAAAAAAATGCTCTTGATGATGTACAAATGCATATTTGATTATTGAATATTGAAATTGAGTTATAACACCAAGTGCAAGGATTTGGCCAATATTTTTGAAGATAAGCAAGGGAAGCCAAAATTTCATGGCCAATATTGAAATTTATGTTATATAGCTCAATGCAAACCATGGCAACCAAGACAAGGTATACCCCAAGATCCCTTGAACTATAACATGTCATTTCTAGTTAATAATGCAAGTCACCCTAGTTGGAACCCTCAATCTTGTACCAATGTGCAAAAATCACAATGGCCAATGCATCAATCCAATTGAAATCAACAACAACAAAACATGTGGCCACCACAGAATTATCAAGGACCTAATTATAATTCTCAGTGGCTATCCAAACAAAACCACTGACAACCTCAATCACAAAGAGGTCAATAGTGGAAAAATAAAAATCTCAATTATCATCTCCTCACATCATTGAATTGAATGATGAGGAACTCCCAACTAAGCCCATGGACAAACAACCTAGGGAACCTAAGTCAAATCAAGTTAACCCAACAACCATGAGTCTAGAGCCTCCATTCCCTGAGAGATTAGCAGTCCAAAAATATCATTCACAAGCTAAAATTAATCTATTGGGATAGCTCAAGGATGTTTGCATCAAGATACCCCTCATCCAGGTCATTAAGGAAGTAACCATTTATACTAAAGTAGTGAGAGAATTATGCCTCAAAAAACCAGGCAGGAAATGTAAGGGCCCTTACAATATAGATGTCTTAGGGTAACTTGTAGATATTATGTTGGGAGACATAACTATCCCCAAGTATACAAATCTTTGGAGCCTTATAGCAGATGTTAAAATTAATGGCACTCTCATTAAGAATGCCTTAATTGACCTTGGGGTAGCCATTAATGCAATGACCAAATAAATCATGAAACTATTGCAACTAATGGAGCTTAGACCTACACCTATTGTATTCCAATTAGCAGATAGGTCCACAACCAAGCCTAAGGGAATCATAAAAGACTTGGTAATAACATTAGACTCATGGGAGTACCCTACAAACTTTATGGTGTTGTAGCCTAAATCTAATCTTGTAGGATATCTCCTCATCTTAGGGAGACCTTGGTTGACAACTATAGATGCCTTTATAGGTTGCAAGTTTGGTAAGATGATCATTTCCAATGGAAATGTGACTAAGAAACTAGTCATCTATCCACCTGCCCAGCCACATGTAAATTTGGAGCAAACTATATGACCTTCCCTAGATGAGGAAGACCAGTACTCATTACAAACTATAATGAATATTGAACACAATCCCTTGTTAGCAAACCAAGATGAAGATAAATTGAATGCAAACATCACATAAAAAAAATTATGGTAGGGACCCACAACAACATGATTATTTAACATGTTTGCAAGATCCCCTACAAAACATAATTCCTGCAAATACATCTGAGTTCATTTCACAAATTTTCTACACCTTATTTCCACATCCTTGTATTCCAAATATAGTGGGTCTTGACATTTCATCTATTCAAACATCATCCTTGACTTTAGAGATTGTGCCAAACAAGACACTAAATTTAAATAGTCAATTGATTATTACACAATGGACACCACTGTTGAATGTGTGGCAAGCACATGTAGTTGCATTTTGTAGGAGCTGAGATATAGCTCATAAAAAATGTTTGAGTCACTCAAGGACTCAAGCCTTTAGGATCATCTACAAAAAACAACAACCTTCCACAAGAGGGAAAAGAAAGAACATGAAATTGCAACACTTGATGCAAGATGTGGCCAATATGCAATACTCAAAATTGCAATGATATATTGGACTTACACAACAATCAACTGAGCTTTGGATGAATGAAATGTACATATGAAGCCTTTCTTATATAGGCAAGGAGAGAGATAGGATTAGACAAGATCATGACAAGTGTCTAAATCCTATCACATGCGACAACTAAGTCATAACAACCTCAATGCAAATATTAAATGCATGAGAAAATTATTAAATGTTGAGATAACTAAAAGTAAATAATGAGACATGGCCCTATTATAACTAACTTCTAGAAAAGACAACTAGGAAACTTAACTCCTAAGTAAAATTATAATAATGTGAATAGGTCCTCACTAATAACTAGTTAGTAAATAACCCCATTCACACCAACACCCCCACATAAGTGCAACTTAGGGAGTGTAGTTATTATACAAATGATGCAAGGATAGGTCCCGACTATGAGGCCATGTTAGGTACCCATGTACAAATGCAAAGAAAATAAGTCTCTCACAAATGGAGAAAAAGAGAAAACCTAGTGGGGCAAAAATCCTCTCCAAAAGAGAGATGAAATACAATTTTTTTTTATCTCAATGAACAATGAGAAGGAAAAAACCACATACGAGGAAAAATTCCCACCATAAGAGAGAAGTAGAAGAGAGATCGTGCAACCCCCTCCCAATGTTCAGTCTCCTGCAATGATGGTAGAAGCTCGACATTGAATGTTAAAGATGATCCAAATGCGTCGAACAACATTCCTCCCCTTAGGAAGAAACACAACCAAGATAGTATGCAGGATATCAGGAAGATGGATGATGGATGATGTCTCTGAAGAATGCTCAAGTGTCTCCATGTCAATGTCAGAAGTTGTCACACTCCAAATAGGAATTCTAGGCCACACTATTGAAGAAGACACTTCAAAATCACCTAGAAATGATTGTAGAACACAACCCAAAGACAAGGAGATCTCCTTTGAAGAAGCCTCCTCCAAATGTTGTCCAAAAGAATCCACACTCATATCAAACTACAAAGAATGATCATGTAGAAAATGAACAAGAGGTTTACATAATTCCCTCACAACAACTGAAGAAGAATCATCTCCATCAAAGAGAAGATCTATGCAATCGATGATGTCTCCCAAATTTGAAATATGAGACTCAACAAACAACCCACTAATGTCTGTCAAGTATGCATACCAAATGGATGTAGCTGGAGGATGATGTAGATCCTGCTACACTAATCACAAGAGGTCAAACCTATGCCAATATGAGCATCATCAAATGCAACAGTAGATGGAGGAGATGTAATACAAGGCTCAATAATGGGATCGAATATGAGAACACCCAAGTTCAAGAAGCTAAATGTCTCCTCTAAATCATGGTTCACACTAGAAGTGTGATCAACTGCTGAAGGAACAATGTCACCACCTAGAGAAAAATCTGAAAAAGGTATACAACTGAGATGAATGATCAACCATCCTAGTAGCAATGATCTCTCTACTCTCTAAGTCTTGAATGATAATTGAATCAAGAGTGAACTACACAGCCTCCCATCTCCACCATGTGTAATCTAATATATGGAAAGGAGATTGTTTGTCAAATGAAAAACACACAAAACATCATGAAAGGTGTTTTCCCCAAAGCTAATATATCCCTTCCCAAGTATACTCATGTATGTATTGTTTCCCATCAAAATAGGAGACATAGTGCATGGATCAAAAGAAGAGAACATAGACTATGAAGATGCTATATGATGAGAAGCTCCCGAATTTAGAAGCCATCTCCCTGATCTTGGAACTAAAAAAGTACAAAGATCTTTCCCTTAATTTCCTGATGTAGTAGCCAAATCAACATGACCTTTTCCCTTATTAGACTGTTTTAAAGATGATGAAGAAGAAGATGGAAACTCAGACATTCTAGAAGGAAAATCAATATTATTCTTTGTGAGAAGATGCTTCAACTCATCAATATCCTTCCTGTAACAAGAATGTTCATCATGCCCAGGCTTCTTGTAATACGAACAAGTAGAATTCTCCTTCTTAGATGATTTATCTGAGGAAGAGGATTTATCCCTTCATTGATTGGAATGTGGCTTGTTCTTTGACTTCTTTTTCTTCTTATCAGTAGTATCTGATTCTTTCACCTAACTAGCCAACAATGCCTGAGATTTAGAGGACTTGATGAAACCCATCGAGACAAGCTTTTGTTGCTCATGTATCAACATCTTAGAGAATTATGCAAAAGATGATGTAGTATATACAGACCGCATAGTCAACCTATGGGTATGAAAGCTAGAAACAAAAGCAACATAACCAGGACCAAGTTTTTTCAATGAATTGTAGACCAACTGAATGTCCTTCTTATCAATACCACATTCTTTACATTGCTCCACTAGATCATTAACCTTAGTGATGTAGTCTTGGATGTTGTCAAAGTTCTTAGGGTCAAGGCTCATCAATTCATTATCAGGTTGATAGCCTCTAACTTCATCTATAAAACCATATAATGGTTTCAATTTTTCCCAAGCCTTATGATAATTATTGCATGATTCAATTTGGAACAAGAAAACTTGAGAAACTACTTTATGAAGACATCCAAGAGCTTTGGTATGCTCAATCATCCATTTAATCTTTTTTTCATCATCAGTAGGTTCAAGTACCTTATTCTCAACATATAGAGAGTGACCCTCATTCATTAGTATACTCCATGCATGTTGATGCCATTTTGAATAATTATATGATGTTAGCAAAGTAACCTTAGAATGATCCATGAAAAAATGAAGAGAGAACAAGCAAACAAATCAAAGCAGTACACCAAGAGCCCCCCCCCCCAAATAACTCGATCAAAAAATCCCCCATGAAAATATGATTTGTGGCACTTTATGTTGGAGTATGGATAGACACTGAGAGGGGGCGTAAATCAGTATCTGATAGACAGACCAAAAATTTAAAATTTTTAAACTTTGAAAAATACTTTTAGTTCAATTATCCTTTCTATTGATAATAGAGCAGATTAATCAATTTGAGAAAATTCAGGAAAGAGGTAAACAAAGATTATACATCTTATGCCAACACAATCTGTGTGAGATATCTTGCACTTGCATAAGATGTGACTGACATTGTTTAATAATCAAAACATGGTAACAAAACATGTACAACTCATAAGACTATGTAAATGAAGACAAACATCAAAGACCACTAGATTTCTATGCAGCTTTATGAAACACTGGAACAATTGTGCAACTGAATGACATATGATATGCATTGAAACAAAAAAGAGCTTTAGTACAACATAACAATCTTGAACTATGAATCAATGAAAGAACATGTGATGTCATAGACTAAATTATTGTCATCACAACATACAAAACATGTTTGATTAAACAGGCATTTTAAACCAGTTTGCAACATATGACTGTGAAAGTACTTGTAACAGTAGAATGCATTAACATTACAAAATTAAGCACTAATAATAGACATTAATGCATCTGATAACTTATGAAAATCAGATAAACATGAAAACCAATCACACAAAGACTCATCACATAACACATTATATGTCCTAAGTGGAAAACCCTCTAGGGGAATAAAAACCACTCAAAAAATATCACTTTATTCAGATAGAGTACCAACTCTACAAAGTTCAGGAGCGCCAACTCCATACAATTCAGAAGCACCAACTTCCAAAGTTACAAGAGTACCAACTACAAAGTTACAAGAGCACCAACTCCAAAGTTACAGGAGCACCAACTCCACAAAATCACAGGAGCATCAACTCCATAAAATCAAATGTATATAACCAAATAGTTTTTCATCAATACCCTAGTAATGCAAATTAGCATTCCTAGTGCCTCAATAGAAGACTGTGAAAAAATTATTTTCAATAAGCACATAGGAGGATGCTATATAAGGCTAATAACATCTCCAATTGATACATCAACTGATATTACGGTAACAAATTACACAATAGTTCTCAATGTAAACATTGTTACAAAATCACTTTTTGAGATTTTCAAGACTGAACAATGTATCAATACATCTCAAAAATTTCTCACAAAATGTATGTCTGTTGTTTCCTCCTTCAAGCAACAACTTCATTGACAAAAAGTTGTCATTTTATAATCATTGAATAGTCTTTTAGAATACAGTTTCAATAACTGTAAACCAACTCAGGTTAGGGTTACCAAACTCTTTTAAGTAGAGCAAATGAAAAAACATTTTTGTTATAGTTGAATATTGTTACTCAGTAACCCTAATAGGTTTAAACACAATCCACAAAGATTAAGCCTGTTAACGAAAACCTTAACAATAGCATTTTCCAAATCAATTTATTCACTAAAAAACTGCTTAATCGAAGCTCGTAAGAATCAAGATGGTTTTTGTATTACCTATTTACGGTAGAAGAGAAACAAAAAAATACCAAAAAAATCTGTCAAAGAGATCCATAGCTACCTAGCTGAAAACCTCCATAGTCGAGCTTTGCCACTTCACTTTACTACCAAGCTTTGTCACTTCAAGTCGACACCATTCCAGTTTATCATTGCAAATCCTGGTGATTACCATGTGATCCTTTGCCCCTCATGCACTAATGTGGGCTTTGAAATAAAAATGAAACACCAAAATCCTTACACCAAGCTTCGATGCAAGCTTATAACCCTAATTATGCCTTGGGTTAACTTTTGTGGTTCATGATTTAGCTTAACCAATAGCCTTAGGCTCTTTTAATTTTTCTTTGCTTTTCAAAACTGTTATGACACTTTAAGGGCCCGACACCCCAAGTGATGTAAATTAAACATACTTCTAATGTCAATGCTTAGGCCTTTAATATTAAAGGCTTTAAAAACCTTAAAAAAAATATGATGCACATGGTGAAACATTCAGGGCCTTTATACTATATGAGACACAAGTACTAAGATCTATAGACCTTTTAAAATTTTAACTTGAACCCTAAACACAATGTGAGTATAACCAAATCATAGAGTCATTGTCTACATGAGATATTATGACAGTGTAAGCCAAATGATAGAATCACCCAAGGACTGAAATGGAGAGAAAAACACCTTAACGATCAAACTGAGAGGCCAACATCTGTTATGTCTAAGATAATTTTCATGTTGCAGGTCTTAATGAACATATGACTGAGTTCATATCAATAGTTATCACCTTATCGCATAAACAATAGAGAATATACATATAAATGGAAAAACCTAAGTCTTGTAATCTACATTTTTATATAAAGACAAGATATGTCAACATATACCAAATATACAAAACCATCCAATAACACATGGATACTTCAACAAACATGCACAAACATATCACTTGAACTGTCCACCCATTTGAGAATGCACCAATGTATACAAGTCAATCTAAGAATGCACAAATGTATAATCTTATGTGTCTCGTGTACAATTGTGTTTGCCCTATATATCTGTCTTGTATCACCATCTGCACAATCATCAAATCATCAACTGTATCATCATTGTCTAAGAACTAGTTTTGTCATCAAGGACAAACCACATATGATGAACAACTAAAAGCCAACAAACTCCCCCTTTGTCCTTGATGGAAAAACACATATCATCTCTCCCCCTTTTTGCCTCAATGACAAAGAATGAAAGTAGAGAATTGTGAGATGCCATGAAGATAAACAACTGAGAATCCAACCAACTATATCCATATGAAAGTAGAAATCAAGAATCAAAGACTATCTACAAATCATTACTTCAGTCATAATCATATAACTTTGTGTCATATATCTCCTTGTGTTAATCACATGAGCAATCAAATAACCTGTTTGCACCAAATATCAACTATATAAACAATGTTACCAGCATGAATAACCATGTACCAAGGCATCAATTATGCACTTCTCAAGGAGTTTTGTCACTTACAAGGTAGAATCTATATCATATGAGCTTCTCCCCCTATTTGAGATAACAAAGAAAACAAGATTATCAAGAATCTTACTGCAAATATCTTTCAAGCATATCTACATAAGCTTAAAATACACTGTGAGAAAAGAAAATCTCAAGATACTCTTACCAATTAGCCTTGCTCCCCCTTTGTCACTTAGCATGGAAATACCATAAATTTGACCCACTGTTAAAATTTCCTTAGTATTGCTTTATGGCGTTGACTCTGACTTACATACAACCTACAAACTTTTCAAACTTACCTTATTAAAAAATTCTTCATAAGCTCCACCTGCATCCTCTAAAGCTTCAACCTATGTTACTATTAGTAACATTTTCATCAACTCATGATTAACAATGCTGCTAGCAGAAAGTTTGATCTGCACTTCCATATTAACTAACAGGAGATGTCACTATACTTTCTAAACCTTGTTCCTTTGTTTTCCAACCTCTCTTGTTTTCATTTGATAGTGATCTCAATATATCTTTGCTTACTTCCCTTGAAAAAAGCAATTCCTAACACCCTGGTCTTCATTTTCTATAAGAATTTTACCAACATAATGTCTTTGAGTTGATTTTCATATCTCTTCATAACTGCTACAAAATATTGAACTTCTTGAAATATCTTATCATTTATGTTCATTGTTATTGCTTTCACTCTCTAATTATTTTAAGCAATGTTCCTTGTCCTTCTACTGTACACCACAGAGTTGAACCTTCTCTTTCATTGTACAACTTGGAGATCTATAAAACAAAAACATAAACCATCACAGTATGCTGTCTAAAAGAATCCAAGATATACTTTACTCACATAGCTCAAATATGACATAGAGATTATCACTGCATCATTAGCACTTATATTTGCAAGTCACATTTTCAAATTGTCTTCTAGAATCTTTATCATTTGATACTACTTTGCATTTGCATAAATTCTCCTCACGACTGTTTATATCATTTTCAAGATTATCTCTATGAATCTTCATCTCCTCGAAAATAATCTTGATTCATAACACCTCTATAATTCTCTCTTTGTGTGAGAACACTTAACTTCAATCATGAATCTACAATCTTCCAAGAGCATGAGTGCAAACCAATGACAAAATTTATCTCTGTTACTCAACCAATTCTTCTTAGTGACAATGAATTATCAAGATGTTTTCAAAGTTTGATCAATAACAAGCTTAACATAAAATAGTAAGCCTTAAAATGCAGTCAAGAAGAAATTCAGACAACCTATCATCAATTTTTTCATAAAATGCACCAGTATGTCAGGAACAAAGGCATATTTAACTTGATTTCAACATCCTATGTAGATGCCAAATATGAATGACCCCATATGGCATTTGCAACTTCTGAATGGTTAAACCATAATACACCATTACCAATATTAATGAATGATTTCGAGTCATCAAAGATAAGCAACTTAAACATCTCTTGTATGTAGAAAAAAGACTACAAAAGAGCATCATGTCAACCTGCACCTTATGAATTAAGCCATCAAAGCATCAAACTCACCAAAGAAGTGTCATTGTAATTTCAAACTTGAATTCTTGCAAAGAATGTGTCAGTGGAAACACATACAAGACAGTGAGAACAACTTTAGAAGATCATGATACAAAAATATTCATTAGCTTAATCCTTCTTGTTGCCTGAATGATAGAACACGAAAGGCTCCATCAAATCAGCACATAAACCTTAACAACTTGTAACAATAAATATGTTATGCACAGTACAATAATCATGATGATCTCTATTATATGCAAAACTGTCAATATTTGAGACCTCTTATTTTACTTCTTTTGAATTTTTCAGCAACATATACCTCCAATATCATATGCAAACCTTCATTATCAATTCAATCAGAATAAATAGAATGAAAATTTGACATTTACAAAACTTTCCTTACTTCTTATATCGCCAATAGCAGTTGCATGTTGTCATACCTCATTCTTGACTTCATAGGGGTAAAATATGTTACCATAATAGACTCCCCCTGAGTCTTTACTTCTTCTTAGTACCTGGATGGCATCACATGTGCAAGAAGTGCACAAGGAGTTTTCACAAATTCATCTTTATTTCTCTTCTTGTCATCTTGATTTCTCTTTCTTCTCCACACCAATGTAAACTTTTTCATTTGTTTGTTTAAAGTGCTTATCTTTCTATTAAATCTGCACTGTTGTACTTTATGTCCAATGTTATTACATATGAAACAAATGATCTTATGATTGATTTGAGGAACAAAAGATTTCCTATAGAAATTTCTGATTTTTTTCCCTACATAATTATCACTTGTATTCATTCTAAAATCTTTTCTTAAATGACCAAAATTGTTACAATTGTAACGCACCACATTCTCATTTCTAGAGACATTAGAATGATTCTTATTTGACCATCTTATGCAATCAATTGCCTTATGACCAAAGTCATTACAAGCATAACATTATCCTTGAAAAGAATGATTGTACCTAAATGACCGATCATGCCAAGGATGTGAAGATCTGAAAACATTTCTCCTTTTTCTTTAAATACCTTTAAATTGTCTTCTAGCAGCAGCGTTATCCTTCAGTGCAACAATATGGTGACCAAGACCAACCTTCATTCTTGGGGTTTTCTTGACTATAAACCTCTTTCCATCTGCAGTAGCAAATACTATCTCATGTTTAGATTCTTCTGTAGAGCTTTGTCCAACCTCATATCCCACTCCTGTAGGATCCTTAGAATGCTTTTGCCTACCCAACATCTCATTCAATAGATTAGTACTATGATCAAATTTCTGATTTTTATCTGATTGAACCTTGACACTTTTAAGCTCTTTCCTCAATGCAACTAATTATCCTTCAAGTTTTAGACATTCAATCTTTTTAACCTCCAAATCAAACCTTACAACATCTGCTATCCTCTTAAATTCTTCAATTTCAATTTTCTGATTTATAATCGTGTTGTCTTTAAGAGTTAGTTCTTTTAACAAGGAATCATTATCTGAACTTTTCTTCAATGAAGCAACCTCATTTTCTAGTATATTACACAATTCATCCTTGTGTTTTAACTTGAATTCCAATCCCTCTTTAGTCCTTTTTCTATCAACCATTTGAGATTTCATAAATTCAATAATCTTTTTATCATCATTATGATTTTGTATTACAACTTTATTGACATCAACACTTTCTAGTAAGTGTACCTTGAGATCCTGATTTTCCTGTCTAAGCCTCTCAAGTTCATCTAAGGCAACAAGCAGTTTTTCTTCCAAATTAACCTCAAAATCATTACCTTCACATTCCTTTTCACTTACTAAGTAGTCACCCTCTTCTCCAACTACAAGATCACTTTTAGTATCAACTGGTAGGGGTATTTCTTAAGACAAAACTTCACTAGACTTGACAAGGGTTGGTTTATCAACTTTTTGCTTGACACTAGTGGTTTTCTTTTGACCTTTGTTTCTTTTGCACTTATCCATAGTAGTCCTCTTATCAAGAACTTGGTTGGACTTATGCAAGGATCTAGCTCTATACATCAACATCAATTGAGATTAGATATATTTCCATTTTTATTTTCCAAAACACATAGTCTGTGACATGTTTGACCAACTCCCAAAACTAGAATAAATCCTAGGTTGATTAGACCTATATGAGGACCCTCGCTCTGATACCACTTGTTGGAGTATGGACATACACTAAGAGGGGGGGTGAATCAGTGTCTGATAAACAGACCAAAAATTTAAACCTTTTAAACTTTGACAAAGACTTTTAGTTCAGTTATCCTTTCTATTGATAACAAAGCAAAGTAATCACTTTGAGAACATTCGGGAAAGAAGTAAACAAAGATTATACACCTTATGCAAACAAAATCTGTGTGAGATATCTTGCACTTGCAAAAGATGTGACTGACATTGTTTAACAATCAGAACATGATGACAAAACATGTACAACTCATAAGACTGTGTAAATGAAGATCAACATCAAAGACCACCAAATTTCTATGCAAATTTATGAAACACTACAACAACTGTGCGATTGAATGACATATGATATGCATTGAAACAACAAAGAGATTTAGTACAACATAACAATATTGAACTATGAATCAGTGAAAGAACATGTGATGTGATAGGTAAAATGCTTTTCATCACAGCATGCAAAACATGTTTGATTAAATAGGGATTATAAACCAGTTTGCAAAATATGACTGTGAAAGTACTTGTAACAACATAATGCATTAACATTACAAAATTAAGAACTGATAATAGACATTAATGCATCTGATAACTTATGAAAATCAGATAAACATGAAAACCAATCACACAAAGACTCATCACATAACACATTATATGTCCTAAGTGGAAAAACCTCTAGGGGAATAAAAACCTCTCGAAAAATATCACTTTATTCACATAGAGCACCAAATCTACAAAGTTCAGGAGCACCAACTCCATACAATTCAGAAGCACCAACTTCCAAAGTTACAAGAGCACCAACACCAAAGTTACAAGAGCACCAACTCCAAAGTTACAGGAGCACCAACTCCACAAAATCACAGGAGCACCAAATCCATAAAATCAAATGTATATAACCAAATAGTGTTTCATCAATACCCTACTAATGCAAATTAGCATTCCTAGTGCCTCAATAGAAGACTGTGAAAAAAATATTTTCAATAAGAACATAGGAGGATGTTATATAAGACTGATAACATCTCCAATTGATACATCAACTGATATTACTGTAACAAATTACAAAATAGATCTCAATGTAAACACTATTACAAAATCACTTTTCAAGATTTTCAAGACTAAACAGTGTATCAATACATCTCAAAAATTTCTCACAAAATGTATGTCTGTTGTTTCCTTCTTCAAGCAACAACTTCATTGACAAAAAGTTGTCATTTTATAATCACTGAATAGTCTTTCAGAATGCAGTTTCAATAACTATAAACCAACTTGGGTTAGGGTTACAGTACTCTTTTAAGTAGAGCAAATGAAAAATATTTATGTTATATTTGAATATTGTTACTCAGTAACCCTAACAGGTTTAAACACAATCCACAAAGATTAAGCCTGTTAACAAAAACCTTAACAATAGCATTTTCCAAATCAATTTATTCACTAAAAAACTGCTTAATCAAAGCCCGTAAGAATCAAGATTGTTTTTGTATTACCTGTTTACGGTGGAAGAGAAACAAACAAATACTAAAAAAGTATTTCAAAGAGATCCATAGCTACCCAGCTGAAAACCTCCACAGTTGAGCTTTGCCACTTCACTTTACTACCAAGCTTTGTCACTTCAAGTTGACACCATTTCGATTTATCATTGCAAATCCTGGTGATTACCATGTGAGCCTCTACCTCTCGTGCCCTAATGTGGGATTTGAAATAAAAATGAAACAACAAAAACCTTACACCAAGCTTCAATGCAAGCTTATAACCCTAAGTATGCCTCAATTTAACTTTTGTGGCTCATGATTTAGCTTGCCCGACAGCATTAGGCTCTTTTAATTTTTCTTTGCTTTTCAAAATTGTTATGACACTTTAAGTGCTTGAAACCCCAAGTGATGTAAATTAAACATACTTTTAATGTCTATTCTTAGGCCTTTAATATTTAAGTCTTTAAAAACCTTAAAAACAAATATGATGCAAATGGTGAAACATTCAGGGCCTTTATACTATATAAGGCACAAATGTTAAGATCTATAGACCTTTTAAACTTTTAACTTGAACCCTTAACACAATGTGAGTATAACCAAATCATAGAATCATTGTTTGCACGAGATCTTATGATAGTGTAAGACAAATGCTAGAATCACCCAAAGACTAAAATGGAGAGAAAAACACCTTAACGATCAAACTGAGAGGCCAACATCTATTATGTCTAAGATAATGTTCATGCTGCAGGTCTTCATCAACATCTGAGTGAGTTCATATCAATAGTTATAACCTTATCGCATAAACAATAGAGAATATACATATAAATGGAAAAACCTAAGTCTTGTAATCTACATTTTTATATAAACACAAGATATGCCAACATATACCAAATATGCAGAACCATCCAATAACACATGGATACTTCAACACACTTGCACAAACATATCACTTGAATTGTCTACCCATTTGAGAATGCACCAATGTATACAAGTCAATCTAAGAATGCACAAATGTATAATCTTATGTGTGTTGTGTACAATTGTGTTTTCCCTCTATATCTATCTTGTATCTCCATCTGCACAATCATCAACTGTATCATCAAATCATCAACTGTATCATTATTGTCTAAGAACTAGTTTTGTCATCAAGGAAAAACCACATATCATGAACAACTGAAAGCCAACAATTTATACTTATTGTAATTATAGGTGTCACTTGCCAAAAATAGCAATGTGAGCTTGATCTTAGTGCATACAGATTTCCAAATTTGGCCTCAAGCTTAAAGTAATTTTTTTACAAAGAATGAGATCAATATGATCACACGACTAGAAAGTACAAGAAAAATATGCACTTTCAAAAAAAAAATCACTAAAAAATGTTACCGTAGGAGCGAGAATGGAGCCCTGAATGTTTTGAAAATGAGAATGGCTTGGCAATAGCTAAAAAATCTACAATTCTGAAAAAACCCAAGAACAAAAATAAAAAACCAACTCCATCACTATGTAGAGCACAAAATTCTACCCCAAATCTAAAAAAATTCTTGAAAAAGGAGTTTGTATGACCAAGTTATGAGCCTCCAAAGTTTTCCTCCAAAATGAAAACTACTAATAGAGAAGGGGTCCAATTTGAGCGATCTGCTGACGTTTGACCATCAAATTTAAGACAGAAAATAACAATGGTCAACTAAACATGAAATTTAATAGTTTCAGATGATGGTCATTTGGCCATCAAATTTAACACAATGTTTTATGACAGTCATTTGGTTAAATTTAAGATATCGCGTGAAAAAAGCTCAGTTTTTTTCTTGCATGAAAATACGAAGTATTATATATGAAAATGGGGGGATTTGGGCCTTCTAGATGCAACTACAAGGTCTATTCTCCCCCAATATGCACCTTGCAAAAGATTAAGCTCGAATCACCCTTAAATTTGAGAAGGGTTTTGCAACTATGAAGCTCTAATACCATGTAGGAGCTGAGATATAGCTCATAAAACATGTTTGAGTCACTCAAGTACTCAATCCTCCAAGATCATCTACAAAAAGAAATAACAACCTTCCACAAGAGGGAAAAGTAAGAACATGAAATTACAACAATGGATTTAAGATGTGGCCAAATTGCAATACTCAAGATTGCAATGATATATTAGACTTACACAACACTCAACTGAGCTATGGATGAATGAAATGTACATATGAAGCCTTTCTTATATAGGCAAGGAGAGATATAGGATTAGAAAAGATCATGGCAAGTGTCTTAATCCTATCAGATAAGACAACTAAGTCATAACAACCTCAATGCAAATATTAAATGCATGAGTGAATTATTAAATGTTGAGATAACTAAAAGTAAATAATGACATGGCCCCATTATAACTAACTTCTAGAAAAGACAACCAGGAAACTTAACTCCTAAGTAAACTTTAATAATGCGAATAGGTCCCCACTAATAATTAGTTAGGAAATAACCCCATTCACACAAACAACCCCCATAAGTGAAAATTAGGTAATGTAGTTGTGTTAATGTTAATTTGAGTAATCTAAATGAATTAAACAAAACACAAAATGAAACATTAAACCAAAGAAGACTAAATGAATTGAATTCAAATGAAACAAAGAGAGTTTCTTCAGAGCCGTTTCATTTTCCTCTATCTCCAGGGATTTGTTTGGAAGCTATTGCTCTCAGATTGTGTAAGCAAAGCTTCTCCGAATGGCAACCTGTAGAACGAGTATGCAAAAAGGAAAATGCTTCTTTATCCTATATGCTGGTGGAGTGAAATTTGCTGATACGGATATGGACAGGGGCTGTGGATTATGCACAGGGGCTGTAAATGGAAAATGTCATGATTCTATGCTACTATTGCTATGCTATGAAAATACTATGAATACTATGAATACTATGAATGCTATGATGCTTATGCTACTTGAAATTTGACTATAATTTTCCTGCTTAAAACTTCTATATCATTTGGAGTACCCGACAGTCATATTTATAGCTTTTTGCAGGCATAATCCTGGCTGGCAAGAATCTACGGCTGTGAGATTGTCTGGTAGATTTGAAAGGTGAGAGATGGAGAGGTTGAGAAGAAGATGGAAGAGGTTGAGAGGTTGGAGAAAAGGATGGATTCCTGTCTTCAACCCATGGGAACAAGCCTGCACAGAAACAGAGAAAATTAAATTTTCTGTTTGGGCAGTTTGTTTCCCGAATGTTGAAGATAATCCCAAATTAAATAAATAAATAAATTTATTTAATTTCATTTAATGAATTTTGATTTTTGATTTTAAAAACTATGGAAGATTTAATTAAATATTTTGAGATATTTAATTATGATATGACTTTAGAAGAATATGAAATATTAGAAGAATTAATTAAATATTTTGAGATATTTAATTATGAATAGATATATGAAGAATTTGAAATGATTTAAGAATTAATTAAATATTTTGGAATATTTAATTATGAATGAATATTAGAAGAAAAGAAGAATATTTTAATCTTTATTTGAATAAAATATTCAAACTAAGATTATATGATAATTAATATAAATCGTAATATTTATTTAATTAATTAAGAAATAAATACAAAAAG
The DNA here is from genome assembly GCA_007258455.2 of Sequoia sempervirens. Lineage (NCBI taxonomy): Eukaryota > Viridiplantae > Streptophyta > Pinopsida > Cupressales > Cupressaceae > Sequoia > Sequoia sempervirens. The sequence goes on along the minus strand of VDFB02000003.1, from coordinate 314,492,085 downwards.
ATGATTAAATAAACTTATTTATTTAATCGAAATGAAATAATGGATAATATAAATAAATTATTTAAATTTATTTATACATAGATGGAATTCAAAGATTTAATTAAATATTAAAAATATTTAATTAATTACCAGACAATGTGATGTGACCATTTTTAAGTGTATACATTTTGCCCCTCTTTGAAGTGATGTGTTTTACTCATTACTTCAAAGAATTTTGAAATTTGCCCCAAATGTTGACTGTCGAAATGTTGATAGGTATATGCCCCCACAAACGATGAATCGATCATATTTTGAATTTTTATGAATTTTTTGATTTTTTTTCAATTTTTGTGAAATTTTTCAATTTTTATGATTTTGAAGATGTTGATTCATCGTTTGAAACTAATGATTTGAAGAAAATTGACCCAAAAAGATGTGAAATGAAAAATTGATGAAGAAATTGCCCCTGCTATGTTAAAATGTGGTAAAATACCCCAATTTTACCATTATATAGGTTAAAAATGTCATTTTCCATGTCATTTTCATCTTTAACCTAGTAAAATTTACAAATTTTGAGCTCTGAGTTGATAATTATGGCACTTCCTATTCACCAGCACCGTTTCGAGTGTATCCGATGACATCAGCGGCCAGCGCACTATGGACCTCCGGTATGTATCCCGTAAATCTCCTTCTTTTCAAAAAAAATTCTGTTTAGTGCACGTTTTTCAATGTTGTGATGTAGAAAATTGTGTTTTTAGCGCCCTTGAGACTTTTCGTAGCGCATATGATATTTTCCGTAGCACATATGATTCCATAGCGCATATGATAACTTTTATAGCGCTTTTAATAATTTTCATAGCGCATATGATATAATAGCGCATTTGATAAATTTGGTAGCGCTTTTGATTTTTTCATAGCGTAATTGATTTCATAGCGCATTTGATAGATTTCGTAGCGCTTTTGATTATTTCTGTAACGCCTTTCATTTCATAGCGCCGATGATGAATTTTGTAGTGCATTTAACCAATTTTGTAGCACCTTTAATCATATGTAATTGTGACCTGATAAATTTGTTCCCAAAGTTGTTGGAAAACAAATAGGAGCTGATAGATTTGCTTTTAAAGTTGTTAAAAACAAATAGGACAAATAAGTTTTCATCTAAAGTTGTTAGAAAGAAACGTGATGTTACTTATTTGCTTTCCATGACGATGAAAAACAAATAGTTTGATTGATTTGTTTGCTTCTAAGGTTGTTAAAAACAAACATGATTTTGATATTATTTGCATTTCATGATGATTATGAAAAACAAATAATTTGATGTTCAGTTTTTAATTGATACGTTATGATGATTTGATATTGATTTTGCTTTGATGATATGTCAACAGGAGAGATTAGGTGTTTTGCAGTTACGAGAGACATTTCCGAGCACATGGACATTGATTCCACATTTGTTACAGTCAGATAGAGATGTGATTGATGCTTGTGGATTGAGTGCATTACTTGACATGCCTGAGGTTCGCCTCAACAGGGCTCTATTGACAGCACTTGCAGAGCGGTGGCATAGTGACACCAACACATTTCATTTACCGACGGGCGAGATTACAGTGACCCCTGAGGACGTATATCGCATCCTACGGATCCCAGTGATGGGAGAGATAGTTGTTTTTGATAGCCGAGAGGCTGGAGGCACTGACGCTTTGAGACGGATTTTTGATGATCAGATTGCTGGATACTTCATCCCATGGGGCGAGATTACAGATACATATCCACCTTTACCATCTGTACTTGCAGGATTTATTGGAGGTGTGTTGTGCCCCGACCATAGGTCGAAGGGGTTTGCGATCGGATGGGGTCATGTTTTGGAGAGTATGGTGATGCAGGGGACACGGTATGCGTGGGGTACATGCATGCTAGCCCACTTATATGATGAGTTACATCATATTATATATGGTAGAGGCCGGAGTTTTGCTGTTGGGTGCTCATTATTACAGATATGGGCATGGGAGCACTTTGCTGTTTTACGTCCATTGACTTGAGGACAGCGACCAGCTGGTCGATCATACAGATGGAGATATGCTCACATTATTGTTCAGCTAAGATTGGGAAAACTAGTGCATTGGCAGCGATTATTGGATAGTCTGGATACAGTATGCTGGAGACCGTATTTAGATTATGAGCCATGGCCAGAGGATGCGAGGGAGATGCCATATGTATGTACTTCTAGATTTTTGATTGGGCGGACTCCATGGATCATTGAGAGATTTCTTGCTGGACGAGTATGTCGACAGTTTGGTCGGATTCAAGGTATGCCTGTGGATTCAACCATTTATGCACGACGACAGCCAGAGCTTGCTGTATGGGGTCCACAGATTTCATATGAGACAACGGTGACAGAGTTCACCAGTTTGGGAGTAGTGATGTGGGATTACCGAGTGGATGTCCTTGATGCAGGGACAACACCAGAGTATTTTCAGTATGTCCTAGAGCATCCAACACCATGTATGTTTGATCCTGATGAGGCTATTGCTCCTATTGCTGCACAAAGACGACGACAGAGGGACTCTGGGTTAGAGGATGACGATTCAGAGGACAGTGATGATGATGAGAGTGGAGGAGATGATGACTCAGAGGGAGATGATGGTGGTGATGGTAGAGGTGGAGATAGAGGTGGCAGGAGAGGTGGTAGGAGAGGTGGCAGAGGTGGTAGAGGTGGACCACGGATGAGACACACTGACCCATCTCCTTCAGTAGATCCGACAGTATCAGGTCAGATATCATCTCTACAAAGTACAGTACAGAGTTTGCAGACCTAGTTAGCACAGGCACAGGCCTTGATTACACAGTTGCAGGGACAGTTGACTACAGTTACTGCTGAGAGGGATGCAGCGAGACAGCGAGGTGAGCAGACCATTGCTTTGGCAGATAGCCTATAGAGAGTAGCAGCGAGCACCTTGACTAGTGATATGATGAGAGAGGTTACCAGAGCCACCCGAGAGGCAGAGTTTTACTAGACTAGATATCATGATGCGGTTCCACCTAAGCGGAGGGAGAGTTATGCTCAGTCACGGTCTACTCATGGTCGGTCTCGTACTACCAGCAGGGGTGTGACACAGCCATTACCTCCAGGAGGGCCATCAGGGACAGGTGGAGTAGGTCCATCAGGGGCAAGTGGTACAGGTCCCAGACCAGCGCCATCAGAGGATAGCACTGCCTAGTGCATTGTAGATGATATTTTCATGATATTCTATTGAGACATGTTGTATATACCTTGAGATGATCCCATTTTTTATGATGTTATATCATTTGTAGTTGACATCCTTGTACATTTTGACATTCATTTTTGAGATATATGAAATGCAGTGATGATTTATGATGATATATGATGTGTATGATATGATTTATGAGATGAAATCTATTTGATGAAGGAATGCATGATGTATATGATGTATACTTTGATTTTATGATTTTCTAATGCAAATATATATGAAAAATGTATGAAATGATATTTTTGTGAATGTCAAACTATACTCAGTCATGTATTCGAAAAGATATAAACCATTTGATTCTTTGCCAGCTTTTGAGAAATCTATGAATGCAAAATGCAGTCTTTAAGATGAATGCAATCTATACTAACCATGCAGGACATCCATACAATATTGCCATTTGGAGAGCTTATTCATGCTTTTTGTATCATAGAGCTTTGAAATGTTGAAAGTTAATACAAGCATCAAAGGGTATGTTAGCACCTGTGATGACCTGAGTATTTCTTTCATGATTTTTGATATAGCAAGTTAATACAAGCATCTAGGTATAATTGAACCGAGATGACCTGAGTATTGCTTGCATAAACAGACAAGATTTAATCCTTTTCTCATGCAAATTCTGAAATGTCATCCATGATACATAGTAGAGCATGTCGCGTGACCAATTTGCATAGTACTAATGATTTCCTCACAAACAACAGACAAAGAAAAATCATACTCCTTCCTTGCTTTTCTAGTTCAGTACATCATTGAATTACTCCAGAGATATGATAGAAAATCAAACAACCATTAAAATCTTGCTTAAAAATATTTCAAACATTTATTCAGATTAAGATCATCCAATTTTGGTTATCATCATTGATGTTCTCATTTCGATAGTTGCTTGGATCATGTTGTTTCGATTTCCATTGGCATTGAATAAACATATTGTGGTTGATTTGATACAACAATGTTTGTTGTGTTTTGTCAAACTGTTTTTGTGTCTGTTTGTAATGTTCGAAAAGCTTGTTACCCTTCTCTTGTTTGTATGTTTCTACATTTTTCCCCCAGTGTAAACACAACCTAAAGATAAAAGATATGTACAAATTTCATCAAGCCATGATGAAACATAAGAATTCCCGTCAGATGATATGGATATGAAAGATATATACAGAGGATAAATATGGATGGATAATGCCAAAAGTGAAAACAAGACATAAACTAATAGATGGAAAAGCCTATTTTGATCACAAGTAGCGCCCGTTTACCAGGTTTTTCACTACTTGTTTTTATTGCACTTTTTTAGGATTTTTCTGAGTTTTTTTTGAAATTTTTTCAGGATGTTTCATGATTTTTTTTATTTTTTTATTTTTTTTAGGACTTTTTATGATTTTTTTTAATTTTTTCAGGACTTTTTATGATTTTTTATGATTTTTTAAGGACTTTTTATGATTTTTTTAAATTTTTTTAGGACTTTTATACATAGAACTTCTTCAGATGAATACTATTTGATCAGTTCTTCAAACAGGTCCCCCTCTGACGTGGATAATTGATATGCACCAGAATCGTATGCTGCAATGACAACAAATGGACCAAGCCAATTAGGTTCAAATTTCCCTTTCTTTTCTCTGTCTTGCTGATTACGTGGATTTCTCTCAGTACTAAATCACCCACTTGAAATGTTCATGATTTAACTCTATGATTGTAGCTACAGGACATAATCTATTGGTAACCCTTCAAATGATCAGCTGCATGTTGACCTCTTTCATCTAACAGTTCTAGCTCTTGGAGGCGAGAAACCTTGTAGTCTTCATCATTTATCAATCCCTTGAGTGAGACCCTAAGCGAAGGTATTTCAACTTCTAGTGGTAAGATTGCTTCTGCTCCATAGACCAAAGCATATGGTGTGGCTCCTGTTGGTGTGCGAATGCTTGTTCTATATGCCCACAAAGCTGGGTTGAGTTGAACATGCCAATCACGTCCAGCGTCATTTACTGTCTTCTTCAATATCTTCAAGATGGTTTTGTTAGAAGCTTTTGCTTGACCATTACCCTGTGGATAGTAAGGTGTAGAAAACTTGTGTTGGATGTGAAATCTTTCACAAAGTTCATCAACATCCTGATTCTTGAAAGGCCTTCCATTATCAGTAATGATAGAATTAGGAATTCCATATCTACAAATAATGTAATTCAAGATAAATGAAGATATTTGTTTACTAGTCACTGTTGTCAGAGGAACAACTTCAATCCATTTTATAAAATACTTCGTAGCTGTAATGATGAATTTATGACCATTTGACGATGAAGGATGTATTTTACCAACAAGATCTAGTCCCCACTGAGAAAAAGGCCATGTTGAAGTAAAAGGTTGCAGTTCCTACGCAGGTGCATGAATAAGATTCCCGTGAATCTGACATTTAGAACACTTATTGACAAAAGTAAAAGAATCTTTCTCCATGGTTGGCCAATAGTATCCCATTCTGACAAGTTTCTTGGCTAATGTCAAACCACTTGAATGAGTTCCACAAATACCACCATGAACCTCTTGTAAGGCTTTTTCAGACTCATCACGTTCAAGACATCTAAGGAGTGTACCATCAAGACCACGTCGATAAAGGATATTGACAATTAAGGTATAACAGGATGATTGACGAATGAAATTCCGTTTTTGGTTGCGGGATAAATCCGAAGGTAAGATATTATCTTTCAAATAAGTATAAGTCTTGCCATATAAAGGTGAATTAGAACTGGTTAAATGACATATGACTTGGGTTTCAAGATTATCATAGGTGGGAGAAAACAATTGTTCCACCAAGAATTCATACTTAGTTTGATCTTCTGAGAGTTGTAATAAGGAAGCAATGGTAGCCATTGCATCTGCAGCTTTATTATCAATCCTTGATATTTGTGAGAACTTAATAGACACAAAATATTTTTTATAATCATCCACCATATTCTTGTAAGGTAGCAACTTATCATCTTTGGTTTGATAGTCATCATTAATTTGATTAATGACAAGTTGTGAATCACCATAGACTTCCAGCTCTGTAATCCACCATTCCAAAGCTATTTTCAATCCTATGAGCAATGCCTCATATTCAGCTATGTTATTTGTGCAAGGAAACATTAACCAATATGATCGTGAAATGGTATGTCCTTTAGGTGTAACAAAGAGAATCCCTACCCCCGAGCCATATTTTGTATAAGATCCATCAAAGTACAATGTCCATGATTTCTGAATTGTTGCTGTGAAGACATCTGCATCAGGAAACTCAATGTGCATTGGATTTTCTTCTTGTAAAGGTGCTTCAGCCAACTGATCTTCAATGACCTGTCCTTTAATAGCTTTTCAATCTACATAGTGAATGTCAAACTCACTTAAGATCATTACCCATTTTGCAAGTCTTCCTGTTAAAGTAGCTCTGCTTAATAAGTATTTTAATGGATCAATCTTTGTTATCAGCTTAACTATATGAGCCAACATATAATGTCACCACTTTTGAGAAGCAAATACCACTGCAAGGCAAGCTTTTTCAATGAAACTATAGTTTAACTCATGTCTTGTTAAGGTTCTGCTAATATAATATATGGCCCTTTCCTTACCTGTAGAATCTTCTTGTGCTAGCAATGCTCCCAAAGATACTTTTGTTGCTGAAATATAGAGTATAAGTGGCTCTCCTGGAATAGGTGGAATTAAAATTGGTGGATGCGTAAGATATTGCTTGATTTGATTGAATGATGCTTCACATTTGTCATCCCATTTGAATGGTACATTTTTATGCAATAAATGTGTAAATGGCAAGCTTTTGTCTGCCAGTTGAGCTATAAATCTTCTGATGGACTGTAATCTTCCTTGCAATGATTGAAGTTGACTGATATTTCGTGGTGGTGGCATGTCCATTATAGCTTGTACTTTTTCTGGATCAACCTATACCCTTTTCTGAAACAATGTATCCTAGGAGTTTTCCAGATGTAACACTGAAGACACATTTCTTTGGATTTAGTCGAACATTGAACTTCTCCATTCTGATAAAGATTTTTGATAAGATTTCCAGGTGTTCTTCTCGTGTATGAGATTTGGCAAGTAAATCATTAACATAATCTTCCATGAATGTATGCATCATATCATGAAAAATAGTTGTCATTGCTCTTTGATAAGTGGCTCCATTCTTTAACCCAAATGGCATTACATTCCAGCAATAGGTACCCCAAGGGCATGTAAACACTATTTTATCTTGATCCTCTGGTGCAATTTTTATCTGGTTGTATCCTGAAAATCCATCCATTAATGAATACATCGCATGGCCAACAGTTAAATCAACAATCATATCTATATTAGGTAAAGGAAAGTCATCTTTGGGGCAAGGTTTATTTAAATCTCTGAAATCTGTACAAACTCTGATCCTTCCATCTGGCTTTGAAATAGGTACAATATTGGAAATCCATTCGGCATAATCAATAGTTCGAATGAATCCAACATCCAAAAGCTTCTTTAATTCTTCTTTGGCCAGTAACGCAACATGTGGATGCAGTTTTTTGAGTTTTTGCTTCACAGGTTTTTCCCCTGATTGAATAGATAAATGATGCATTATCAAATTAGGATCTAACCCTGGCATATCGGCATATGACCAAGCAAAGTTGATTTGATTTTCCTTTAAGAATTCCATGAATTTTAGGACTTCTTCAACTGTTAATGATGCTGCAAGTTGCAAAACTTTTGGCTGCTCTACTGTACTTATGTTGATTGATTCTGTTGGTTCAATCAAAATAGAAGATCTTTCATGATAATACTTGGGAAGAGTGTCAAGTTTCTCATCCTTCAGTGCCTCAGAAAGGTTTTCACTGTTGGATTCGCTCTTTATTTTTCTCTTTTGTTGATCTATCACTGCCATTTTTCAGTTTTCACCAATAGATCCATCTTTTATTTCATTTATTTTGCAGCTAAGAGACTTGACACCTTCCTTATCAAAATTACGAGTATGAAATTCTTGAACAAAACAATTATTTTCTTCATTTGAGGAACAAAGGAAATTTATAATGTCCTTGTCATCATGGAATATAGGAATGTGAATAGGTGCATCAATGTCCCAATCAATAAGTTCTGGGTAAACTAAAGGCATAGGATCATTAGGTTGGATAAGGTCTTGAATTGTCAAAGTCATGATATGGTTATCATCCTCATGGTAGACAAAGTCTATGATGGTATTCTCCTGTTGATTGTCAATCTCGTTAGAATCTGAATCATCCTCACTTGAGTCATGATCGCTTTGTAAAACATAATCAAGTGGAGGCCTTGAGCCTTCTCCTTGTATGAGAACAGGTGCATATTTGTGTATGGTATCAACTTGTTTGTCTCTCCAAAATTCATCATTATAAATGGTATCCCATTCATATTCATTAGAATCAGTATCTGAACTATTTTGCAATTGGAAAATTGATTCATGAGATTTATCTGACACTGATCCTCCATGAGTTGATTGTGTTTGGTGTGAAGTAGACTCTTCTTTATCTTTACCATATCCAAGTCCTATTTTATCACTTGAATGCTTTGAAATAGGTTGAATTGGTTCCACAATTCCTTCTCTTCTTTTCCCTATAGGACCATCCCATTCATAGCCCATCTTTTGCATGATAGCGTACCCCTTACCATATTGTTCTTTAGGTAACTTAATGTGTAAGAGAGAGTCATCTTCATATTTGTATAGCCAACTTAGGATGTCCCTATCTTCAGCTTCTTCTTCAATGGTGTTAGCTCTAATAAATTTTCCATCAAACTTTTTGATTGGCACAGAAGCTTGAGATGTAGAAGCTGTTGCAATCTTTTGATTTGATAAGGTAGGCTGCCCATGTGACCTCGGAGAAGGAGGTAAGGTAGAAAGAGATAGTGAATATTCACCTACCCCTTTGTCTTTAAACTTCAGCTTAGTATCAAGATTCTTTGTCAATTCTTGCAATTGGACTTGTAATTTGGAAGAAGAAACAACAAGAGCTTCCCTATTGTGTGGCACAAAGACATCTTGAGTTACTCGAAGATTTGAACAAGTTTGGGTACTATTGTAATCAGCTTGTATTGTTATTTCTTGTCCATTGTATGGAAACTTGATGCATTGATGATACATTGATGGTACTGCTTGCTTATCATGAATCCACGGACGACCCAAAAGTATGTTATAAGAAAGATCTCGATCTAGAACCTGACAAAATGTATTCTTCACAACAGGTCCCACTCTGATAGGCAACAATATCAATCCTTTAGAAGCTCTTTCTTCATCATCATATGCCTTGATAATTATCTTCCTTCGTGGATCAATTTCATTTTCTGATATTCCTAAGGCATTTATTAACTTTAAGGTACAAATATTCAAACCGGCTCCTCCATCTATTAAGACATGTCTAATTCGATGTTTATGGATCATGACTTCAAGATAGAGCGAGGAATTATGTGGATGTGTCATGGAAGCATCATCTTTATCAGAAAATGAAAGACAAGTGGGGGAAGACAAATGTCCCACCATGGCTTGAAATCTGTTTACATCTAGATCAGTATCAACAGTTGTATTTACAAGAGCTTCTTCTAAAATATTCTTGTGTATGGGGGATATTTTGAGAAGTTCAAGGATGGAATTTTGAGCTGATGTTTTTCTCAATTAATCAACCAGATTATACTGACTTGGAGAAGAAATAGTTGTTTTAGATGAACTTCCTTTTAGAACAACTTTTGCTTGACCTCTTGTTGTCACATTAACCTATTGATATTCTTGTTTTCCCTTGATTTTGATAACATTTACCCGTTAATCATCTACATAGATGTGACGGATTATATTGTCTTCAACATTATGTATGCTTTTGGATTTGGTATCTAACGTTTCCCCATTTTGATAGTTTGGTAAAGGATCTTTGAATGCTTGATGATCGTCATTGGTATGATGTCCTTCGATTGTAATGGTGCCATTGTCAATTAAATCTTGTACAAGATTGTTCAAAGCTTGACAATTGTTCGTTCTATGACCCTTACATTGATGATAATTACAATAATACGAGTCATTCCATGATGGGGGTTTGACTCGTGGCTCATAATCTCTTTGTGGTGGTAAGGTGATAACCTTATTATCAAGAAGCTCCTTGAGAGTAGACTCAAGAGATTGACCCAAAGCAGTAAAATTCTGTCAATTTGAAAAGAATGAAGGTCTGGACGGATTTGATGTTTGGGTATTGCCAAGATTATTATTGAAATTACCACGATTTTGATTGGTATTTTGATTGGTCATGCTCTCTTGCTTGGAGGTTTGTCCTTGTTGATTGTTGTTTCCTTGTTGAGTGGTATTTGCTTGTTGATTGTTTCGAGGAGCACTTGATAGATTGAAAACAGATGGTCTTGTTCGTAAATTATTTGCATCCACTATACCATCATTGACAACATTTTTGTTTCTATTCCAAAACCTTGTTTTATCATTGTTGTTTTGATTTGATGTACTTGGATTATCAAGTTTTATCACTCCCCTTTTAACCAAGGCCCCTTCAATAGTGATTGCATTTTCAATCAAATTTTCAAAGTTATGAGGACAATGAAGGTTAAGCCTATAACTTAATTCTTGATCAAGGCTATTGATAAAGATATCCATCTTTTCCTTTTCAAGAATAGGACGAGAATATCATGCAAATAACCTTCTCCACCTTTGTAAAAATGTAGTAAAAGGTTCTCCTACTTTTTGTTTCACTTTACAAAGATCAAGCATTGTTATCTGGTGTTGAATGTTGTAGGAGTATTGTGATATAAATTGATTTATCAACTCCTCAAAAGTTTTGATGGGTGGAGTGATTTTTGAAAGCCACTCCATGGATTGTACACCTAGACTTCATGGAAATAATCGCATTAATTAGGTATCGTCATAGGCGAATTCAAGACTCATGTTTCAGAAATCCCTCACATGGTCAATAGGATTAGTTTTTCCATTATACCTATCATACTTAGGAATTTCACAATGTTTTGGAAATGGGATCATTTGAAGACTCCTATCAAATGGATAAGGAGATATGTCTTCCAAAACATATTTCTTTGTTGTACCCCCTTGCATCTCTTTTATTTTCCCTTGTAATTCTTTTATCTGTTGATTAAGAGCACTAAAGTCATTAGGAGGAATTTCAGGACTTTGTTTAATCCCTTCTATGTCGAAATTTTGAGGTAACTTAGCTCCTTGATTAGCTAATGAAAGAAAATATCATTCTTTGTTTCGTTCTAAAATCTTTTCCATAAGAGTATGGAATTGGGGATCTTGTTCTACTTCTTGAAGCTTTTCTTCTGTTAACTTATCAAGATTAAACGTTTCCTCTTCTTTTTCATTATGGTCACCCATTTTACTTGTAGTGGTTTCTCCCTCATCTTTTTCCATTTGTTTTTGAGATCTCGTGAAGACAGGCATAAGTTTTACTCTAAATTCTACTCACTTTTGATCAAAAGAGTGAAATAGTGCAATTTATGTGATATATATGAAAGTCAGGATAGAATGAAGATTCTATAACTTACACAAAATTTCTAATATTTAGCTTGTGTTGTTCCCTAAGTGAAAGGATGAAAATCCTGTTTAGCGGGAATGTAAGCAAAAGATCAAGAAAAGGATGATTTTGCACTTTATGAAGTTTTGATCATGGCTTTGTAAGAGGATGGTTTTTATGATGGATGCCTAATGTATTCTAAGTTCTCTATTGCAAAATTTGATTTGGACGAGTAGAATATTCAATTGCAGGTTGGGGAATATAACTGAAACGAATGCGTTGACTATGGTTATGCCTTTGAGAAAGAGCTCTTCTTTGAAAGTAAGCTTGTGAATACAAGGGTTCTATAGCATAATCATCTGAAAGACCTCTAACACAATCATGATACCTATGAAGAAATGTTCTATATTTAAGTAAAACTTTTCGGCTTTGATACAAGAATCGTTGCTTCTTCAATAGTTTCTTGTGGTTGAGAGTTTTCTTTGGCTTCTTAATCCTTTTGAAAATGGATTTCTTTACAAACGTTGTGGATTTCCAATCTCGTAACATGAGATTAATCAATGTGATAATGAGTGTTTTGGATGATCTTATCTGAATTAGTGTATTGAAAACACATCAAACAATTTGTAAAATGGTTGTCTTAAGTAATATGCTAAACATCAAGTGTATAATCAAAATGTTGTTCAAAAAGTGTTTTAATGGGTTTTACACATGATAAGCATTTCAAACAGACTCACTCTTAGTTCTCAAGTAGGTCATCATAATAATTAACAGCCCACATCTTAGAACTGCGTCGACTCACACAGCCGTGTCACCCCCGAAAGGGCGCTCGTGTTTTTGTCTTTTCTAGGTGCGTACTCAGAGTGACGGAAGTGGATACCAAATCCCCTTAGCAAACAATCCATGGTAGTTATATGGTGAGTATCTTGGGGGTAGATTCTTCCCTCCCTTGCACTGTGATTAATATGATGTTCGGAAACTGACAAGTTAAATACTACACTAGGTTCTTAGTAAGGGTTTCCATTCGGTGCAGCAAATGATAGACTCCCTCGAGAGACCTCCCTACCTTTAGAACAAAGGCTTTGAGGATGGTTATCAATGCACACTACCGTCGAATGGGATTTTCATCAACCATCCGCATTTGATTATAGTGGGTTGGAAAAATTGGCTTTAGTTGTTCCCACTTAGGTCGTTCCCGTAGGGTGAGTACTTTTTCCCACTACGGCAGGCCTTCTAAGAGGTGCTAATAAAACAAGAAATTGCAAAAAGGGAAATAGGTGAGTTTGGCATTTTGATCACCCAGTTAAGGGAAGAGCATAGGCCTATCACCAAAAACAAAGCAAACAACAATTTATTTTAAGCCCAAAAATAAAGGTTTTCTATGCTAAGTGAAGATTTTGCTTCACACAAACAGAAAATTCTTTTTAGCCAAAAAATAAAGTGTGGAATGTCTACCCTAGGATTGCTTCATTTTACCTTTAAAACTACTAACTGTCCGCGGTTGCGTCGGATTCAGTTAAACTGTTTTAACATTACAAATTACAACTTGTAGAAATGCGCTATAACAGAGGTTATGGGCGCTGCAAAAATCCTTAAAGGCGCTGCAAAACTAATTAAGAGCGTTGTAAAACATTTTACGGGTGCTGCAAGACATATCATGGGCGCTGCAAAAGTCTTTATGGGCGCTGCAAAAGACCTCAAATGCGCTGCAAAAGTCTTTATGGGCGCTGCAAAACATATCATGGGCGCTGCAAAAGTCTTTATGGGCGCTGCAAAACATATCACGGGCATTGCAAAAGTCTTTATGGGCACTGCAAAAGACCTCAAATGTGCTGAATTGGGTATTGAAGTTTCGAAGACGTTTTTCCTGTGCTATTCCGCTATTTTTGTCTGTAACCTGTCAAAAGAAACTGCAAAAAGATATGAGAAACAGGGGCAAGGGCCCCACGGTGGGCGCCAAAAATGTGTTAATGTTAATTTGAGTAATCTAAATGAATTAAACAAAACACAAAATGAAACATTAAACCAAAGAAGACTAAATGAATTGAATTCAAATGAAACAAAGAGAGTTTCTTCAGAGCCGTTTCATTTTCCTCTATCTCCAGGGATTTGTTTGGAAGCTATTGCTCTCAGATTGTGTAAGCAAAGCTTCTCCGAATGGCAACCTGTAGAACGAGTATGCAAAAAGGAAAATGCTTCTTTATCCTATATGCTGGTGGAGTGAAATTTGCTGATACGGATATGGACAGGGGCTATGGATTATGCATAGGGGCTGTAAATGGAAAATGTCATGATTCTATGCTACTATTGCTATGCTATGAAAATACTATGAATACTATGAATTCTATGAATGCTATGAATGCTTATGCTACTTGAAATTTGACTATAATTTTCCTACTTAAAACTTCTATATCATTTGGAGTACCCGACAGTCATATTTATAGCTTTTTGCAGGCATAATCCTGGCTGGCAAGAATCTACGGCTGTGAGATTGTCTGGTAGATTTGAAAGGTGAGAGATGGAGAGGTTGAGAAGAAGATGGAAGATGTTGAGAGGTTGGAGAAAAGGATGGATTCCTGTCTTCAACCCATGGGAACAAGCCTGCATAGAAACAGAGAAAATTAAATTTTCTGTTTGGGCAGTTTGTTTCTCGGATGTTGAAGATAATCCCAAATTAAATAAATAAATAAATTTATTTAATTTCATTTAATGAATTTTGATTTTTGATTTTAAAAACTATGGAAGATTTAATTAAATATTTTGAGATATTTAATTATGATATGACTTTAGAAGAATATGAAATATTAGAAGAATTAATTAAATATTTTGGAATATTTAATTATGAATGAATATTAGAAGAAAAGAAGAATATTTTAATCTTTATTTGAATAAAATATTCAAACTAAGATTATATGATAATTAATATAAATCGTAATATTTATTTAATTAATTAAGAAATAAATACAAAAAGATGATTAAATAAACTTATTTATTTAATCAAAATGAAATAATGGATAATATAAATAAATTATTTAAATTTATTTATGCATAGATGGAATTCAAAGATTTAATTAAATATTAAAAATATTTAATTAATTACCAGACAATGTGATGTGACCATTTTTAGGTGTATACAGTAGTTATTATGCAAATAATGCAAGGATGGGTCCCAACTACGAGGCCATGTTAGGTACCCATGTACAGATGCAAAGAAAAAAAATCTCTCACAAATGGAGAAAAGGAGGAAACCTAGTGGGACAAAACTCCTCTCCAAAAGAGAGATGAAATACAAAACAAAATGCTCTCAATGAACAATGAGAAGGAAAAAAACCCATGTGAGGAAAAATTCCCCCCATTAGAGTCAAGTAGAAGAGAGAGCATGCAAGCCCCCCTCAATGTTGAGTCTCCTGCAATGATGGTAGAAGCTCGACATTGAATGTTGAAGATGATCCAAAAGTGTCGAACAAAATTCCTCCCTTAGGAAGAAACACAACCAAGATAGTATGCAAGATATTAGGAAGATGGATGAGGGATGATGTCTTTGAAGAATTCTCAAATGTCTCCATGTTGATGCGGAAAGGTGTCACATTCCAAATAGGCATTCTAGGCTACACTATTGAAGAAGACAATCCAAAATCACACAGAAACAATTGTAGAACATAATCCAAAGACAATGAGATATTCTCTGAAGAAGCCTCCTCCAAATCTTGTCCAAAAACATCCACACTCATATCAAACTACAAAGAATGATCATGTAGAGAATGAACAAGAGGTTCAAAGAATTCCCTTGTAACAATTGAAGAAGAAATTTCTCCATCAAATAGAAGATGTATGCAATCGATGATGTCTCCCAAATATGAAATATGAGACTCAACAAACAACCCACCAATGTCTATCAAGTATGCATCCCAAATGGATGTAGCTGGAAGACGATGTTATGCAATTGAATCACAAGAGGCCAAACCTATGCCAATATAAGCATCATCAAATTCAAAAGTAGATGGAGGAGATGTAATACAAGGCTTAAGAATGAGATTAGATGTGAGAACACCCAGTTCAAGAAGCCAAATGTCTCCTCTGAATCATGGTTCACACTAGAAGTGCAATCTAGAGTTGAAGGAACAATGTCACCATCAAGAGAAAAATATTTAAAGGTATACAACCAAGATGAATGATTAATCATCCTAGTAGCAATGATCTCTCTACTCTCCAAGTCTCGAATGATAACTAAATAAGGAGTGAACTCCATAGACCTCCCATCTCCACCATATGTAATCTGATATATGGAAAGAAGATTGTTCGTCAAATGAGAAACACTTAAAACATCCTGAAAGGTGTTTTCACCAAAGCTAATATATCCCTTCCCAAGTACACTCATGTATGTATTGTTTCCCATGAAAATAGGAGACATAGTACATGGCTCAAAAGAAGATAACATAGACTATGAAGATGCTATATGATGAGAAGCTCCTGAATCTAGAAGCCATCTCCTTGATCTTGGACCTAAAAAAGCACAAAGAGCTTTCCCTTAATTTCCTAATGTAGTAGCCAAATTAGCATGACCTTTTCCCTTATTAGACTATTTTGAAGATGATGAAGAAGGTGGAGACTCATATATTCTAGAAGGAAAATCAATATGATTATTTGTGAGAAGATGCTTCAACTCATCAATATCCTTCCTATAACAAGAATGTTCATCATGCCTGGGCTTCTTCCAATACGAACAAGTAGACTTCTCTTTCTTAGATGATTTATCTAAGGAAGAGGATTTATCCCTTGGTTGATTGGAATGTGGCTTGTTCTTTGACTTCTACTTCTTATTAGTAGTATTTTATTCTTTCACCTAAATAGCCAACAATTCCTGAGATTTAGAGGACTTGATGAAACCCATCAAGATAAGCTTTTGTTTCTCGTGTATCAACATCTCAAAAAATGATGTAAAAGATGGTGTAGTATATGCAGACCCCATAGCCAACCTATGAGTATGAAAGCTAGAAACAAAAGCAACATAATTAGGATCAAGTTTGTTCAATGAATTGTAGATCAACTGAATGTCCTTATCAATACCACATGATTTACATTGCTACACTAAATCGTTAACCTTAGTGATGTAGTCCTAGATGTTGTCAAAGTTCTTAGGGTCATGGATCATCAATTCATTTCAAGTTGATAGCCTCTAACTTCATCTGTAGAACCATATGATGTTTTCAATTTGTCCCAAGCCTCATGAGAATTATTGCTTGATTCAATTTGGAACAAGAAATCTTGAGAAACTAGTTTACGAATACATCCAAGAGCTTTGGTATGCTCAATCATCCATTTAATATTTTTCTCATCATCGGTAGGTTCAAGTACCTTATTCTCAAAATATAGAGAGTGACCCTCATTCATTAGTATACTCCATGCATGTTGATGCCATGTTGAATAGTTATCTGATGTCAGCAAAGGAACCTTAGAATGATCCATGAAACAATGAAGAGAGTATAAGCAAACAGATCAAAGAAATACACCAAGAGACCCCCACCAAATCACTCAATCAAGAAACCCCCCAAGAAAATATGATTTTTGGAACTTTATACTTAGTGTGATTATAGGCACCACTTTCCAAAAATAGCAAAGTGGACTTGATCTTAGTGCATACAAATTGTGAAATTTGGCCTCAAGCTCAAAGTAAAATTTTTACAAAGAATGAGATCAATTTGATCACACCACTAGAAATTACACAAAAAAATCACTCAAAAATGTTACCATAGGAGCAAGAATGGAGCCCCAAAAGTTCTGAAAATGAGAACAACTCGGTAACAACTCAGAAAATATGCTATTCTAGAAAAACCTAGGCACAAAAAATAAAAAAAACAACTCCACCACTACATAGAGCATGAAATTCTACCCCAAATCAAAGAAATATCAAAAAAAGGAGTTTCTATGACCAAGTTATGAGCCTCTGAAGTTTTCCTACAAAACGAAAATTGCCAACGAAGAAGGGGTCCAATGTGAGTGACCTGCTGATGACCGCTTGACTATCAAATTTAAGACAAATAAATACCAACAGTCAACTAAATGTCAAGTTTAATAGCATCAGATGATGGTCATTTTTCCATCATATTTAACATAGTGTTTTCTGACAGTCATTTGGCTTTCAAATTTAAGATAGCGGCATGAAAAATGTTGATTTTTTTTCCTGCATGAAAATATGAATTATTATATATGATAATGGGGGTTTATGGGCCTTCTAGATGCAACCGTGTAGTTCATTTTTCCCCAATATCCACTTTGAAAAATCTCAAGCTCAAATCACCCTCAGATTTGAGAAGGAGTTTTGTAACTCTAAAGCTCTGATACCATGTAGGAGTTGAGATATAGCTCATAAAACATGTTTGAGTCACTCAAGGACTCAAGCCTCTACGATCATCTGCAAAAACCAATAAGAACCTTCCACAAGAGGGGAAAATAAGAACATGAAATTGCAACAATGGATGCAAGATGTGGCAATACTCAAGATTGCAATGATATATTGGAATTACACAACACTCAACTAAGCTTTGGATGAATGAAATGTACATACGAAGCTTTTCTTATATAGGCAAGGAGAGAGATAGGATTAGACAAGATCATGACAAGTCTCTTAATCATATCACATGAGACAACTAATTCATAACAACCTCAATACAAATATTAAATGCATGAGAGAATTATTAAATGCCTAGATAACTAAAAGTAAATAATGATACATTGCCCCATTATACCTATAAACACATAAATTATCTTGATTGATATCATACATTCAATTCTGATTCACTAACTTTGATTCTTCCTCAATCACTTCTTTACTAATTATTTAATTAAATTTATTAAATTTTCTCCTTAATCAGATAATACACTTTATTAGATTAATTCATCATATTTCCTCCTTTAATTAAATAAATCAACTTTATTTAATTAAATCCTAATGTTTTCTCTTTGATTAAATAAATCAACTTTATTTAATTAAATTACTAATGTTCTTTATTCTCTCATTTGATTTAAATAAATCTAAATATCTAAATCAAATGTCAAATCAACTAATTCCATCTAAGTTAATTAATCACAAATTAATTGGGGATCACATGTAGGTGTAATGGTGAAATGGTTGTTCGTTTGTGGGGTAACCAGAGTTCAAATCCCTGCCTGGACCGATAGTAGTGTTTACACTAGTTTAGTCCCACCTTGATCGAAGATTACTAAAGTGGCGGTTGATCTTGGACAACATACAAGTGATCTTGGCGGACATGGTGACTAATCATGTTCAACCCTTGCTGGTGTGCTCGCGGACCTTGTAGGCGTGTGCTATTCACGAATTCAGTTTTCGAATGGCGTGTGCTACTCGTGGACTTCTGTTAGACCCACACATGTCTTTCATGCCTAGTGGTTCTATATTGGTCCCTCATGAGTCTTTTACTCCATCTGGTGTTCTTGTTGGGCTTTCGGGCTCGTGGTTTTGTATGGTTGGTCTTGGAGAGATAAGGATGAAGACGTCACAAAGGAGGTATAAGGGTGTGACTTGAATGCCAGACATTTCTAAGGATGAGGCCCCTCATCAATGTGGTCTCACTAGTTCTGTGCTCCAGTCAAAATGCACCTCTCCACAGCCTCGGCTGCATGCTTTACTTCAACGATTTACCAATCACAAAATTATTAACTCCTAAATCCTCCATTCCTCTAGCTTCTACAAGTTGCACATGTAAATCAATTTATTTGATTTATTAATTCCTCTTTTTTCATTCAAATGTAGCATATTCTTGGAATATTCCACTTATTTGAATTCTCCCTCCTAAAGGACTTTTGTCCTGCAACTTGGAAGTTAAGGCTCTTATATGTCCTCTCCTTGAGCCAACTTGGCAATAACTCCTCTTGCATCCTCTCTTGCACAAGTCACTTCTTCAAATTCAAATCCACCTACATGCATTTAACATGCACATTGTTCAAAATGTGCTCCAATCTCCTTCATTAGCATGTTGACAAGTGGCACAATGCCATTGGTCTATCTTTAATCCCACTTTCATCCTATTCCTCATTCTCCAATCCTTATCCATTATAAATAGAGGCCTTCTCTATTTGATTGAGCATCCACAATCCATATAAGATCATCATGCTCATTTTAATCCACAATCATTCACAAATTTTATGTAAGGTTATTATAGTCATTTTGAATCCATTCTCATCCACATTTCATCCATATTAGCATAGAACTTCATCAATCTTAGCAAGGTAATCAAAATTTTGAATCAAGGAGCACACAATCATCATCGAGCTTATCAAGGAATTGGGAAAGAACTACTTTCCACATCAAAGTAGCACCAATTCCCCCATGGGATGCTAGTTTGAGCATTTTGAATAAGATTTCATTAGCTTGCATTTGATATTTTATCTTGTTTTCTTGTTCTTGTGTTTGAATGAATTCCATGGGGAATGTCTGGTTTGAACTTATTTAGGGACTAATGTTTACTTGTTTTTCCATGTTTGAGCAGGTTTAGACAAAGTGTTCACATTTTGGCGCTAGAAGGAGGGTGAATATTTGAAAATTAACATATTTTTTTGGGTCAAATCTGTAGTTTTTTTCAATTTTTTGTGCTTTTAGGAAACAACGACACTGAAAAGGACAAACAATGAAGCTATTAGTCCAGTGTCACTATGTAGCAACGCTGACACTGCATCCAAAGTGCGATGCAATATTAATTTACCAGGGGGTCAGATCAGTCAAACTCCAAAGGGCGATGCTGAAGAAAAATACCAATGCAAACATGGTCTTTGTTTCTCTACAAAGCGACGTTGAATCTCCAAATAGTGACACCTTCATGGATTGTGACGTTGGGTTGGGGTAAAAGGTCAAGTTTCAAGTTTATTTTAACATGTGCTTTTTGTTTTGATCACCTTGGAATTTTAACCTATTTTGTGGCTCTGTGTTTTGTAGATTGACCAGTTTTTGTAGGTTGAGGTGATTAAGAAGGGAAGGAGGAAATGAGGAGAAGGCTTCCTATGACACTATCTCATGATTGTAACAAGTGTTTTTAAACACTTTGTGAGCATTTATAACCCCATTTTTAGGATATTGTTATCTTTAGTTTTAGGACTCAAATACAATTTTGTTTCGGTTTTAAAAAGAACAATCAAAGGGTTAAAATGGACATTAGAAACTCACTAGATTTGGTTTTGGGTTTTAAGAATTGAACAAACAACTCCAAACATTTCATCTTGGTGCTATAAAAAGAACCCATTACTGCTTTTAAATTCTAAAATGAACATGTGTCTTTCTTATTTTGTAATCTTTTTTACAAACTAATATCATTTAAAGGTGTATGCACTTCTCTTGTGCTTCACGGTGATCTTGAGAATCAAAAGTATTTTGGTGATATTAGGTTGTTTAAAAGATTTCCTCCACATTTCAATTTGGGCTTTTAAAAATTGAACAAATCTTGCTAGTGTGAGACAAGTATATTGCATGTGTTCTCTCTTTGTTCATGCAAAAAAATATTGATTGAACTAAAGATGTACTTACTCACTTTTGTTTACCTTTAGAGGGCCTTCCTTGGTGGGAAAAAGTACTCACCACAAGGGAACGACCCAAGCGGTAATGAACATAAGCCAGGCTCTTCCAAATAGCTATACAAATTTGTGGTTGTAAGGAAAGTTTGCAATCAACTTAGTGATGCATGATAGCTCTCCCCCAATATCTTTATGATGCGTAAAGCCTTTGTTCTAAGGGTTGGACAACCTCTTGAGGGAGTTTATCATCATGTCCTTTGAACTAGATGCACTTATTACAAACCCTTTTTTAGTAGCCAAAAATCCCAATATTTGTTGGCATCAGGAGGTTGGACCTGCAGAGCCATTCCACATACTTGCGATTCTTTATAGAGATGAAAAGTTTGTCATGGGAGATTAATGATAAATGAATTTTGGGTGACCTATAGAATTGAGTGTCATGGAGGGGACCTAGTGTGGTTGAGCTTCTAGTCATCCGCTCTGAATAAGCACAACTAGATTTATCCAAGTGAGAAATTCAACAAATATTTTCTTTTCTATCCTAGGATTGTGCAATTTTGAGTTAGTTAAACACATTGATTGGATCCAAAATCTTGAAAACAAACATTTAACAAGGACATCAAATTTCAAACCTTTAGAAGAAGCAAATACCTTTGAAAGAATCCAAGTGCTACTGCTTGTCACTTGGGATTTCATCCTTAGAGGCTTCTAAGTATTTGGGTTTATATCTTAATTTTCTCTCTAAAGTCAACATTAGGGAACTATTGCCTTGATTCTCTTGATTTCCACATAATGGAATTTGTGGGATGAAAATAAATTGAGACATTAGACATTTAGTTTGAAAAGCTAAGCAAGAAAGTGTTTGTGGTAAAAAGAATTCATTAAGAAAAGATAAAAGACAAATTGAACCCCACACGTGTTTGTTCAAATGATTTCCCGCAAGATCAAAGTTACAAAACCAAAGTCCATCAATCGTCACAAACGTCTTAGTCCACAAAATCTCAAGAAACATCAGTCTATGCTTTATCAAGTTAGGGAAAGATTGCTCTATAACTTTTACAAACGTGCTTCAAAGGACAATCCCAACTTGTACTCATTCTATTATTGTCAAAATACAAGTCTTTTTCAACGTTTTGAGTATCTCACTTTGTAGGGTTAACAAGTTCTTGGAAGTATAACATGTTCTTCAATATCTAGGTCTTGTAAACAAAAGTATCTCTAGGTTCACTTAGGATCAAAATCAACACTTTCATCCATCCCAAATCATCAATCAAAACCCATCTCACAAACAACTCTTAGAAATCTTGGAAAAATCCTTCATACTAGACTTTTGGAAAATCCTTTAAAACAAAATCATCTTGTTTGACTAAGTGTGTGTGGATGCATCCCTCTTCATACACTTATCATCTTGTGGACAAGTTTATTCCAAGACAACATCTAACCTCTTGGAGTTTATGAGTTCATTATCAAATCCAAATCAAATTAATCAAAGTCAAGTCAAAATCAAATCCAAAATAAAAAAATCCAAAGTCCTAAAGTCTAGTATCTCCTTCAAGATTTCTTAAGAGCTCAATCATTCACACCAATCATCTTTCATCATCTCACCACCACCCTTTGATCCTTAACATATTAGACTTTCTTTTTTGGACCTAAAAGTTTAGACCAATCTAAGGAGTTAGAGGTTCACCTCCCATATTCCTGAAAAATGATCCTTATTTAATGGACCAAACTAGATCTCAACACAAGAAAAACATGGAAACAAACAAAGAAACATCCACTTCAAGTGACTTGAGTTAAACTGCACCCAAAATCAACCCCATCGAATCTAGCAATCCCCCACTCAATCTTCCTCAACTTCCACAAGATCTTCAAGAGGGAGGTTTCCAAGTGGAGGATATCACCAACAATTTCTTAGGAATGACTCAAGATGAAATCATAGAAATGGTCCAAAATCCTAAAATTCACAAAATTTTCAACACAATGATGAGACTTAATCCTTTACAATACATGTTGGAATTGGCTAAAGAGGGGATAAACTCCCTTATGACTATGATGTAAGCATTATTGTGGAGAAACCTTTTGGGATTATGCCACTGGTCTCATTCACACCTTCATTCCAAAGCATCATTCAACCCATCCCACAACCAATTTCATCTCATGCTCCAAGTCAACCCATAGTTACCAAGGGGAGTTCATTGCTTCATGCTCTTCAAACACATCCCCTTGTAAACAACCAAGACTTGGATGCAAACACCATCTTGGGTCAATCCGTCCCACAAGATCCAAGACAACCATATGTTCTGCTTGTCTTTCATGACACCAATAATCCATCTGCCTTCTCTACAACATTGACATATTCCCTTAACACACAAGTCTCTCTCCCCATGACTTCACAAGGACAAGGGAGACTATTTGGACAAGGGGGAATCTTTGATCCCTCATCATCACTTTCTCAAGGAAACACATCACCCATCTTCCCACCATTTCCCCCTCTACCATTAACATCCACACCAATCCTCGGTTTAGGGAAACCCCCTTTACCAATCCTCAATCAAAAAAATCAAAAAAATCCTCCAATCGTGAATCAAATCAACATATCAAATCTTTCAATCATGTCACCGATATCGCAACACTAGGTGGCACCAATCCAAATGACACAATCAATCACTGCACCATCTATATATATGGTCTCCCAAGGACCTA
This sequence comes from Sequoia sempervirens, assembly GCA_007258455.2. Lineage (NCBI taxonomy): Eukaryota > Viridiplantae > Streptophyta > Pinopsida > Cupressales > Cupressaceae > Sequoia > Sequoia sempervirens. Next base: position 314,468,147 of record VDFB02000003.1, on the reverse strand, counting down.
GCATATCCACCACACCATCTACCACACAACCCCTATCATCAATCCAACAACACCTCAACAACCACCTCAACAAACTATCATCACAACATCTCACACCATTCTGAATCCTCCACCTCCACCACCAAAACCAAACATGGAAAATCAATACAATATCACATTGCAAGCAGCCCAACAAGCCTACCAAAAAGTGCTTCAACAATTCGAAACACAACAAACCATGCAACAAGCACAAGGAGTTGCCCAAGCCTAAGCTTTATTGCAACAACAACAAGCCGCACAAGCTATCCAAGCTACACAAGTTGCACAAGCCACACAAGCTGCCCAGGCTGCCAAAACTACCCAAAAAGCTCAAACTCAAGCACAAACTCAATATCAAGCGCAAAAATCTCAAGCATAAGCATAATATCAAGCACAATAACAAGCGACTCAACAACAAGCCTATCAACAAGCCTTGCAACAATACCAAGCGCAACAAGAAGCAACTCAATTAATAGCCCAACAACAATAATTGTTAGCACAACAACAACAAGCATTGTTGGAACAACAACATCAAGACCAACAACAAGCATTGTTGGCACAACAACAATTGCAGGCATACCAATAAGCATTGGTCACACAACAAAGTTTGCAACAACTTCCCACAAACAAGCAAAACACCCCACCTGCCACTCAAATGATCAAACCACCCCAAAACACCTTCATCCCACCACCCGATCCACAAAATGACGTGTATGAACAAATAAAATTGCTTTCACAACAAGTGCTAGACCTCCAATCTAGAAAAAACAACCAAAAATCCAAGCAATTTGTGCCCTTATCCATTTGACAGAAGCATTGCGATGGTTCCATTCCCAAAGGGATTTGAAATCCCTAAATTTGACAAAAATCATGGGACGGGTAATCTTGAAGATCATATCAGGGAATTCTAGGTACATTGTATGGAAGTTGCATATGATGACACTTATATAATGCAACTATTCCCTCGGAGTTTGGCTAGACCAGCCATGGAATGGTTCTCTCACCTTCCTCCCAGAATCAAAAAGTTCCAAGAAATTGTGGACGCATTCATATAAAACTACACATTCAACATTGGCATGGATGTAAGTCTAGAAGAACTATCCACTCTCAAACAAGCTAAAGGGAAACATTCACATCCTTCTTACAACGATGGTGATCCAAGGCCGACAAGAGCAAATGGACTATGCCAGGAGAACAACAAATCTGCACTATCATCGCTAATCTTGATGGAACCTTGTCCTTCCATTTGAAAATGCAATGCATCACCACATATGACCAGTTGATCCCCAAGGAACTCAATATCGAAAGAGCCCTTATCACACAAGGGGGAACACCTACTTATCAAGACAACTTCCCATCAACCAGCTATAACGAAAAACCTCTCACATGGGAAAAGAACAAAAATATAACTAACGATGGTGTCACTGATGCCAAAGTTGTTATTAGTGCCCCAAGGCAAAACACACAAACATATCAACAACCACAAGTCAACAACCAAAACAACACACAAGCCAACACACTATCACAACAACCCAACAATCAAGTGGTCAATAATCTAAATAATCAAGGGGGACCACCCCCATGAAACAAGTATCCCCCCAAACAAAAATACACACCCCTTGGGGAATCAATCGAATCTATCATGAAAAAATTGGTTCAAGAGAATCTCATTAAAATCCCCATTTATGAGAATTATCAAGAGACCCAAGTAAAACTAGCATGGTATAATGAAAATCACCTTTGCCATATTCATTAAATCAAGGGACACACAATGACCAGTTGCATGAGATTGAAAAATTTGATCCAAGACCTTATCGATGACATAACCATAAACGTTGAACAACCTGCAGAAAATCGGGACCTTAAGATATACATGAATCCAATGCCAAATCACAATAAAGGGAACAACAATGGAAAGGAAAATTATAACAATGTAAACCATGTTTACGATCATGTTGTTGCATCCTTAGTTGAATGGGTTACTGTTGTCAATATCAAGGGAGCTAGAGCCGACTATGGAGTCACCACACGTGGTGGTAGAGTCACCATTCCTAGACCATCACAACCACCCAAGGCACCAACCTCTAATCTAAAATATGTCCCCAATGGTTATAATGACTTGGACCAGCTAAAAATAACCCTCGCTCAGATCTCCATCATGGAGTTACTAAAGATCTCACCCGCACATAGGAAGATCCTAGAGGAAGCATTGACTTCATCCATTGTTCCCACAAATCTTGATGCAGACCAGTTCCAAGCTATGGTTAGACACATCACCACCCCACATATCCTAACATTTTCTAATCAATAATTCCTAACTCAACCATATCATAACCACACACTCCATCTTAAGGTCTTGGTCCATAAAAACAAAGTCAAGGGTGCAGGTCTAAATATCTATACTCTCAAGCTAATAAAGAATCTGGGATCCTTCAAGGATGTCATTGAAAAAGATAAAGGTGTTACAATCAGGGCATATGATGATCAAGAAAGAGTGTCTCAAGGCACTATTCAACTCCCTATTCAACTAGGGCCAACTATCATGGAAACTACCAGCTAAGTCCTTGATCTAGAATTACCTTATAATATCCTCCTGGGGCACCCATAGATCCATGGAATGCAAGCTGTCATCTCTACCTTCCATCAATGTGTCAAGTTTACCTATCAAAATCAAGAGGTCACAATCCATGGTGATCCCGAGCCATTTTATTATTGCAAAAATCTGGAAGCAAAGTACTACAAGATCCCTCAAGTCCCAAAAAATGATGAAGGCCCTACGACTCCATATGTAGACCCATCTACCTTAGCCTCCATTTTTGAGACAAAGACACCTACCATTCCTAACATCTCTAATATCAAAGTCATTATCCAAGACAATGGGTGTGGGGATTACAAAATGAAGAAGAGTGCCTTCATAATAGAATAATTACCTCAATCTCCTAGATCTCATGGAAAACTGCATCCAAATAACACTTCTGTTCAAACTTTCAAAGAAGACCCCTCCAAATTTAGATGTTGGGGGGACCTAAGTTGGGAAGTGGTGGATGAAAAGGACATATCAAGTCTGTTGTACTAAGATGAAAGGCCCTTCCCATGGATGATAATAGAAAAGGACTACAAATAATGCAAGGATGGGGCTAGAACATAAACAAGAAACTTAGACAAAATGACAATGTTCTTCTAGAACCTATCATTCCTAAGAAGCATATAAGGAATCTTGGCCTTGGATGTAATCCTCTTAAAATAACCATACTTGGAAAAAGTGCCCCGGTTAAGAAATTCAAAGCTCCCCCTCAGTTACCAGTATCCACAAGTTTTCCCTTAGACAACTATACCTTTGACATAACCAATGTGTGTGATGAGGATCCCATAACTGACCTACCCATGTTATTCAAGGATTCCTCCCTTTTCAGGATTAGTACCCCATCTTTTGAGTTGAACAACCAAAGCAATGAGCTAAACTTAGCCTATCCCGAACTCATTGATTATGACCAACGAGGACCACCAATTTTGGACACATTCAAAAATGATGAGGCTCTCTTAGAATTCATGGGATTGTGGGATACTATACCATGTAGAGCTCACAAGGTAGGATCCAACATTGTGCTAGATACAGATTCCTATTATGGGGAAATGATTGAATCCCTTAGTCATAAAAGTGAAAATTTAAGAATAATATCTAGGTCTTTGAGTGGAAACCACACTGTGGCACTCTTTGATCCAAAAATATATAAAAAAAGGGACACATCCAATTGTGAAAACCTCTCTAAGGTTCCAGAGGATGAGGGATTCAATCTTTCCCTTAGTGCTATTCATCAGGAAAAGTCAACAGTCTTAGTAGAAAAGTGCAATCCGATCAACCTAGGAACAAAAGAAATGCCACATATCACCTTCTATGCAGAGTCACTTTTGATAGAAGAATAGGAGCTTCTAGCTGTATGCCTAAGGGAAAGAAAGGTAAACTTTTCATGGACCTATGCCAACATGCCTGGCCTTGATCCAGAAATTGTGGTTCACCACCTAGCTATATATCCCAAAGCAAAGCTAGTAAGACAAAAGTTGAGAAAGATGCATCCACAAATAGCATTATTGGTCAAGATGGAATTACAAAAGCTCCTTGATGCTAGCTTTATATGACCAATTGATTATCTAGAGTGGATTTCAAATCTTGTACCTATTTCAAAGCCCACTGGGAGCATCTGCATCTGTGCGAACTTCAAAGATCTAAACAAAGCATTCCCTAAGGATGATTTTCCTCTCCCAAACATAGATATGATTGTTGATATGACAGTGGGACATGAAATGCTATCAATAATGGATGGATTCTTAGGGTACAATCAGATTATGATAGCTAAAGATGACCAACACAAGACAACTTTCACTTGTCTATGGATGACATACTGTTGGAACATGATGCCATTTGGGTTGAGGAACATAGGAGCTACCTATCAAAGAGCTATGCCGCTAATCTTCCATGAAATGATTCAAAAAATTGTGGAAGACTATGTGGATGACATATTGGCCCAATCAAAGAAATGTCGAGACCACATAGTGACATTAAGCTCCATCTTTGACATGCTAGAAGAATACAAAGTCAGGCTCAATCCAAAAAAGTGTGTTTTTGGGGTACAATCAGGAAAGTTACTAGGATACATTGTATCTATGAGAGGAATTGAGATAGACCCCGCCAAGGTCAAAGCAATCCTTGAGATGGAGGCACCAAGGACATTGAAGCAGTTAATGGGTTTGTAGGGAAGACTCTAATCCATCTGTTGGTTTATAACACAGTTAGCAGATAAGGCTATCCCATATTCTCATCTACTCCACAAGGGGGTAGGATAAAAATGGGATGAGAAATGTGATCAAACGTTCAACAAAATCAAGGAGTAGTTTCTCACGCCACTAGTTCTTATGCCACCAATTCTAGGCAAGCCATTGATCCTATATATATCAGCAACAACAACAGCCCTTGGCGCTCTCTTAGCTCAACATGATGAAAATGGGAAGGAGAGAGTTATTTACTAAATTAGTAGAACCATGGTGTGACACGAGCTAAAATACACATCCATTGAGAAGGCTTGCTTAGCAGTCATGTTCGCCACATAGAAATTCAGACACTATATGCTAGAACACCAGATAAAACTCATTGCCAAGATAGATCCTTTCAACTATTTAATTTCTAAAGCAATGCTCATAGGGCGAATAGATAAATGGGTTATGATCCTGACATAAGATGACATTGAGTATGTATAACCGAAGGCCATTAAAGGACAAGTAATTGCAGATCAGTTGGTAGAAGCACCGATATATTTAGAGAACCCACCTGTATCAGAGTTCCTTGATGGATCCATCTTTAACATAAGCATAGAAGATCACATGAAAGTATCTTTTGATGGATCTTACACACATGGGTCAGGAGCTAGAATCTTCTTCATTACACCACAAGGATATTTCATACCCAAGTCATATAAGTTGTCTTTTCCTTGCACGAACAACATTGCAGAATATGAGGCTCTTGTCATAGGATGCATAATTACAGTACAATGGAAGATCATGGCACTCAAAGTCTATGGAGATTCATAGCTAATCATCAACTAGGTAAATGATGAATACCAAATGAAGGACGACAAGTTGACTCCATACAAGAAACTGGTGGAAAGCCTCAAATAATTCTTCATTGACATCACATTTGAGCAAATACCAAGAGAAAACAATAGAGAAATGGATGCTATGGCAATGATTGGATTGCTACTGGATATCACACACAATATACCTAAGCAAGAATTCCTTGTAGAGCAGCTTCTCGTACCAACATTCAAGGTACTCGAGTCTAAATTTGTGTGTGAAATTGTTGGTCCTGGTGATCCCTGGTATCATGATATATACACCTACTTGAGAATAGGAGTCCTCCCCACTAATATAACCCCAAACCTTAAAAGAACATTTTCAAAGAAGTCATCCCGCTTTGTTATCTTAAGAGACACCCTATATCATAGGAGTATTGAAGGAACCCTTTTACAATGCCTAAATGCTGAGGAAGCTTTCACTACTTTAACCGAGGTACATAATGGCATTTGTGGGTCACATTCGAGTGGTATGACCTTGGCTAAGAAACTGCCAAGGAATGGGTACTAGTGGCCTATGATGGAGAAGGAAGCTCACGACTATGTTTGAAGGTTCTTGCAGTTTCAACAACATGGGGATCTCATCCATGCACTAGCTCAGGAGCTCCACCCAATCATTGTACCTTGGACCTTTTCATAATGGGGGCTCAATATCATTGGTAAAATCACTCCCACTTCATCTAGTGGACATAAGTTCATCATCACTGCCACGGAGTACTTCATGAAGTGGGTAGAGGCCATTTCCATGACCTATATCACAGGAAATCAAATCTCCAAGTTCATCCTGAATTACCTAATTTGTTGCTACGGTGTCCCTCAAGCTATTATCTCAGATAACGAGACACCTTTCACAAACCAGGATGTTCAAGACCTATGCCAAAAGTTCAATATCCAACATCACTTTTCCACTCCATACTACCCCTAGGGTAATGGCCAAGCTGAGGCTAAGAACAAAACCATCTTAAAAATCCTTAAGAAAATAGTCAATGATGTTGGTCATGACTGGCACCTGCAGTTGAACCCCGCCTTATGGGCCTACTAAACGAGCATTTGCACACCTATAGGTGCAACCCCATTCTCCTTGGTCTATGAATTAGAAGCCATCCTTCCCATTGAGATTGAGCTCCCATCCTTAAGAATATCATTGTAGAATTTCATCATTGATAAAGAATATCAGGTATCACGATTAAACCAGCTAGAACTACTGGATGAGCAGTGCATGGATGCTTTGAATCATTTACAAGTCTAACAAAACCATCTCAAGCAAAGCTACAACAAGAAGATCAGGAGTTGGACCTTTCAAGTTCGAGAGCTTGTATTGAAGGAGAATCAAAAAAATGTACCAAATCTATATAGCAAGGGAAAGTTTGAACCCAATTGGCTGGGACCCTTCATCATCACAGCAAGCTACAAATCATGCGCATATCAGTTATCAACACCAGAAGGTGAACTTCTGCAAGAGCTTATGAATAGATCCCATCTCAAAAAAATTCATGCCTAAAATTTCCAAGGTGTAAATCCAAAAATCCAAAAAATTCAAAAAATAAAAATCCAAAAATATTAGAAAAAGGATTGAAAACAGTAAAGAAAAAAATTGTCCTCTAGTAAAAACCACTTCGGTGGCACTTTGGGCAAGTACCTTGGCAAAAAATTGGAAAACAAGTGCCTTGTGTAAATAAGCACTTTCCATCCACCATGATCTCTACGGCTTGTTCTGCATCATTCATCCATCACACTTCCATATCTCCATCCATCACCCATCCACATCTGCATCATAACTTGATCCTATGTTTGTATCATGTTCCCTCCTAGTATTACTCGACCCGTTCCTAAGGCCAATTTGTCCTGCCTATATTGGAGTAGTCTACTGCATCACACTGGGGGCATGTTCTTATACCTACATTGGATCAGATTCGTGTATATTCTAGAAGTCTTCTTTAAAATAAAAAAATCCAAAAACATCATAAAATCAAAAGATCCAAAAACATTCAAAACATATCAAAAACCCAAAAACAGGTCAAAAAGTCAAGAAAAAGTCAAAAAAAGAGTCATCTTGTCAAACTATGGGTCTTTGAGCTCTGAACGTAAGCAAGGTTGATCTTTGATCATCCCCCGAGACACCTAGGTCAGTCCTTTAGGAGTCTGTCATAATAAACTGGCAATCCATTTGTTCATCTCTCATCAATAAATGAGTATGTGTCAGTAGAACTATGTGGTCTCTACATGTATAACGTAGGCAAGGATAATCTTTGATCAACCCCCGAGGCCCCTAGGATAGGTCTTTAGGTTAGGTTCTTGGTCAAAATCTCATAAAACACAAAAACATTAGAAAATTTGAAAATCAAAACACTTGCAAAACATCTTGAAAATACCAAAAAAAAAAATCTAGATATGTGAAAAAAATCCATTCATCCCATCTCATGATCACTCAAAATAAACATCCACTCATAATAAGTCATCGTCACTCCCAACCTTTGGCAACACAATTAGAAACAAGTCTAGCAGTTTAAAAGTGAAAACTCAAGTGTCAAGGTCTCAAGTCTAGGTCACTAGGTAAACAAGTTGGTCAACTCTTGGTACTAATAGCCCATCATCCAGTCAATCCCAAAATCATCTGATTACATCATGTCCTAGGATGCATCCTTCTTACAATGGACATCAACATCAAGCATCACTAGAGTTTAGTCTTGGCTAGAGGTACGAAGAACATTGACTTGTTTGTTTTCTTGATCTTTTCTTTTGATTTATCTTATTGCGCTCATCCTAATGACCTCTTGATGATGTCTAATCAAAATGATTTAGAGAGAAAGGAATGGGACATTGATCATTATCTTTTTATTTGTTGTGCTTATGGGATATTCTTGTAATATAACCTTGGTCATGCGTGTCTTGTTTGGTTTGTAGAGATGGTGTTTTAGGTGTCTTTTTGACCACATAGGAAGGCTTTTTTTTCTATGTTTTGGTCCAAGATGTTTAAAATATCTGAATTGCATTTTAAATAAGGTTTTGTATGCCGGCTGTGAATAGGGATACTCCTATCTGATTGTCAAGTCAAAGTCCATCGCACTAGGTACAATGCCATCCTAATTATTTATACCTTGATGAATCATATCTATGTGTGTTATCAAACATAAGGTAAGTAATCCCTTTTAAAAACTCAATTCCTGATAAGCGAAACATCATCCATCTGTCCTCATCTCTAATAAAGTCTCATCAGATCATGGACTTGTTGGATCCTCTTTTCATCATCTCATTCCTTCTTTCTTCTCTCCGCGCTAACATAGTACCATGACAGTCAACTAAACATCACCAATGCATCCATCCTGCATCCACAAACCATCAACGTATTGCATATCATTCATATCATATCATAATAGGAAATACCGATCATCTCACATGCATTGCATAATATAGATTGGTTATTCTAAGCATCTTAAAACCATCTCATTTGCATCATCATCATAACCATCCATACGTCCATCTTGAACCTCTTCGTCATGAGATCAACCCTCAAATCAAACTTTTCACCTGATCTCTTGAGGGGGCAGTGTACCAGCGTACTTCTTTTCGCTGGGGCAACCATGGGGCATCTAAAAAAATTAGATAATTTTTGAATTTTGATCTAGGAAAGGTTATTCTTTGAACCAACACAGTAGGTACATTACTTCAAAGAGGGGCAAAATGTAGACACGTAAATTATCTTGATCGATATCATACATTCGATTCCGATTCACTAACTTCAATTCTTTCTCAATCACTTCTTTACTAATTATTTAATTGAATAATCTTTATTTAATTAAATTCATTAAATTTCCTCCTTAATCAAATAATACGCTTTATCAAATTAATTCATCATATTTCCTCCTTTAATTAAATAAATCAACTTTATTTAATTAAATCCTAATATTTTATCTTTGATTAAATAAATCAACTTTATTTAATTAAATTACTAATGTTCTTTATCCTCTCATTTGATTTTTTTTATTAGATTGCAAGAATCAGTTGGCATGACCCCCTATAAACTGCAGTGCACCTGGTAAACTTTTTAACGTGACTGACGGTGTTGGCGTGATACGCCCTCCGGTACCACGGGGGTGGGGGAGACTAGACCTCGTGACCAACCTCCTGCAACAGGAAAGATTTAGCCAACTGAGCTAGGGCCCCAACCCTTCCTCTCATTTGATTTAAATAAATCTAAATATCTAAATTAAATGTAAAATCAACTAATTCCATCTAAGTTAATTAATCACAAATTAATTAACTCCTAAATCCTCCATTCCTCTAGCTTCTACAAGTTGCACATGTAAATCAATTTATTTGATTTATTAATTCCTCTTTTTTCATTCAAATGTGGCATATTCTTGGAATATTCCACTTATTTGAATTCTCCCTCCTAAAGGACTTTTGTCCTGCAACTTGGAATTTAAGGCTCTTATATGTCCTCTCCTTGAGCCAACTTGGCAATAACTCCTCTTGCATCCTCTCTTGCACAAGTCACTTCTTCAAATTCAAATCCACCTACATGCATTTAACATGCACATTGTTCAAAATGTGCTCCACTCTCCTTCATTAGCATGTTGACAAGTGGTACAATACCATTGGTCTATCTTTAATCCCACATTCATCCTATTCCTCATTCTTCAATCCTTCTCCATTATAAATAGAGGCCTTCTCTATTTGATTGAGCATCCACAATCCATATAAGATCATCATGCTCATTTTAATTCACAATCATTCACAAATTTTATGCAAGGTTATTATAGTCATTTTGAATCCATTCTCATCCACATTTCATCCATGTTAGCATAGATCTTCATCAATCTTAGCAAGGTTATCAACATTTTGAATCAAGGAGCACACAATCATCATCAAGCTTATCAAAGAATTGGGAAAGAGCTACTTTCCACATCAAAGTAGCACCAATTCCCCCATGGGATGCTAGTTTGAGCATTTTGAATAAGATTTCATTAGCTTGCATTTGATATTTTATCTTGTTTTCTTGTTCTTGTGTTTGAATGAATTCCATGGGGAATGTTTGGTTTGAACTTGTTTAAGGACTAATGTTTACTTGTTTGTCCATGTTTGAGCAGGTTTAGACAAAGCACTCACAATAAATAACTTCTAAAAAAGACAACTAGGAAACTTAACTCCTAAGTAAACTTATAATAATGTGAATAGGTCCTCACTAATAACTAGTTAGGAAATAACCCCATTCACACCAACACATTTGCATGAGATTACCATGACATAAAGGATATAGAAACAAACCTATTCATTCATCGTATTTACATCAGTGATGGTTATAAATCAGTTAGACAACCCCAAAGGAGAATGAACCCTATAGTTCATGACATAGTCAAAGGAGAATTAAAAAAGTTGTTGGATACATGATTCATTTACCCAAGCTCTGACAATCAATGGGTGTCTCCACTAGTAATTCTACCTAAGAAAGGAAGGAAATGGAGAGTGTGTGTAGACTACTATGAGTTGAATGCAACAAATAGGAAAGATCACTTTCCCCTTCCATTCATTGACCAAGTACTATATTCATTGACAAGCAAGAAATTTTTTTTCTTTTTGGATGGCTTTAGTGGATACAATCAAATTAAGATAGCCTAAGACCAAGACAAGACAAGACAACCTTCACATGCCTTTAGGGTACATATGATTGCTATGTCTTTCCATTTGGGATATGTAATGGACTGACCACCTTCCAAAGGATAGTACTAAGCATATTTTTAGACTTTTCTCTTGATTCCATGGAGGTTTACATGGATGATTTTACAACTTATGGGAATACCTATGATGAAACACTTGTCAATTTGGAGAAAGTACTACAGAGGTGTCAATATCATCACCTATCTTTGAGTCATGAAAAATGCTTCATGATGATGACTGAGGGAGTAGTTTTGAGAAATTTTGTGTCCAATAAGGGAATCCTAGTAGACCCAAACAAAATTGAGATAATATCAAAATTTTCTATACCCCCCAAAAAAAAGGATGTTAGAATATTCCTTGGCCATGTTGGGTACTATAGAAGATTCATACAAGATATTAGTAAACTTCCAGCACCACTATTTTTCTTATTGTCTAAGGATACAGAGTTTGAATGGACACATGCTTGTCAAATTTTCTTTTAAGCTCTCAAGGAAACACTAACCAAGACCCCTATCTTAAGAGGACCAAACTAGAATTTACCTTTCCATATCCATACAGATGCTTTTGATTTTTCAATAGGAGTTGTGCTAGGATAGAAGGATGGAAATCTTGAGTATGCCATTTATTATATTAGTAAAAATCTCCAAGGGGAAGAACTCAACTATATAGTAATTGAGAAGGAAATATTAGCAGTGGTTCATGCAATCAAAAAATTCAGACACTACATTAGAGGGTATTTTGTATTCATACATACTAATCATACGACAATAAGGTATCTAATGAAAAACCAATAGTTGGTGGCAAGCTTATGAGGTGGTTACTGCTACTTGAAGAATTTGACATTACTACTGTGGAAAAGCCAAGGAAAGGCAATGTAGTAGCATATTTCCTCTCTAAACTACCAAGCAAATTAGAATAAGATATTGTAGATGATTCATTTTTGGATGAAAACCTATTTTTTCTTTCTTTGCATACACCTTCGTATGCAAACATATCCAACTATCTATTAGTAGGAAAACACCACCACATTAGAGATAGCCAACTATTTGGTAGCAAGAAAATGCCACCACATCTCTCACTAAGGGAGAAGAGGTAATTAGTTCAAAAAAGTTTTCCTTACTCATGGATAGCTAGATATTTATTCTACGCAGGGCCTGACATCATAATGAGAAGAAACATCAAAGAAGATGAAGTATATGATATCTTCAAAGCATGCCATGATGAACCTTGTGGGGAAAAGTTTGCAACAAAGATGAAAACTCTTAATATTTTGAACATTGGCTATTAGTGGCCAAAACTTCATAAAGATGTAGTCAATTACACTAGGAGTTGTGATAGATGTTAGAGAATGGGAAGGACAACAAAGATAAATGAGATGTCATTACAATCACAACTATTAATAGCACCATTTGATAAATAGGGACTAGATTTTATTGGTCCCATCTCCCCAACATAAAAAAAAAAATACATACTAATTTGCATAAATTACCTTATCAAATGGGTGGAGATCAAAGCTCTATAGTTTTCAAGAGATGGAAACGTGGAAAAATTCCTCTATGGAGATATATTCACAAGATATGGTGTTCCTTGAGAGATTGTTGCAAAATAGGGGCCAAATTTTACATAAGATCTGATAACAAAATTAGTGCAGGAATACGAGATTAGACATAAAAACTCTACACCCTACCACCCTCAAGAAAATGGTCAACTAGAGGTCACTAACAAAGAATTGAAAACATCCTCACAAAGAAAGTGCAACTCCACAGGAAGGACTAGTCAACTAGGTTACCTAAAGAATTTTGGGCTTACACGACATCCTGGAAGACAACAATAGGTTTTACACCATATGAATTTGTGTATGGTAAAAAGATGGTACTTCCAATAGAATTTGAGTACAAGCCTTTGAGGACAACAGTCAAATTGCACATGGAATTATCAACAACACAGAAGTAGAGGTTACATAACCTCAATGCACTAAATGAAATAAGAATAGAAGTCATACACCATATTGAAATCATCCAAAAACAAAGATTGCGTAGGCATGACCATTTTATTAAAACCAAAGCATTCAGTGTCGGTGATTGAGATTTACTATATGTTTCAAGGTACAAATATTACAGAGGGAAACTACAAACTAGATGACTTGGGCCATATGAGATAAAAATAGTCTTTTCTTATGGAGTAGTTCAATTAAAAACAATTGATGATGTATGGTTTTTATTGCTAGGTAATAGCCACAGGTTGAAGCTCTACAAATGACCATTATAGAAGGATAAATTCATTTTATAACTACAACATAAATTTGAGCCACATGAAAAATTCATTATCAATAACAAGCAAATCTTTTTAAATATCAAAGATGAGCCATCTAGCTCGCCCAATGACATTTCACTGGTATAATTATCTGGTGCAGGAGCACCTACACTTATTGGAAAAATGTGATCTCTTGAAGGTTGATAGAAAGTGTCAAGGGGGTAGAATAGGGTTTTTTTAGTTTATGTATGCTAAATAAGGTCTAGTAAGACAATTCTATACGTAATAAGTTGATTTGGAGTCATTTAGAGTTGATAGGTTGGTAGTTTTGCAATCTTGCACAAATTGTCAAAAGTTGTCTTTGTAGCCCATGGTGGAAATTTTATGAATTTGTAAAAGGTTATGCAAGATTGGTGTTCTAATGTTGTAATAAGTCCAAAAAAATTCATTTGGTTGGTTTTTGAGTCATTTGGGTCCATTTTGTAAAAGTTGCACAAAAAGGCAAATATTGTCAAAAAGTGTAAAAAATGCAACTTTAAGGGAATTTGAAGGGTCAAGAGAAGTTGAAAGGTAGTTATGAACATTAGGGAAGGTTGGTTTGAGTTCAAAAATGTATAAAAGTCCTTCCAAGGCTCGAAAAAAGGTTGTTGAAGTTTTTTTTGTGGAGTTCAATACAAAAACAACGTTATATTTTGCATATTTCTTGTTTTTTCAGCCTTTCTTCATTTTGTATAGCCTGCATAGCCTAAGTTATGCTTTGAAATAAATTGTAAAGTGTTGTATTCTGAGTTATCTTTCAAATTAATCTAGTTTGAAGGTCTAACATTGAGTTTGGAGTGAGTTCTCTTCGTTTCATTGCTGCTACCTCTATTTTGCACAGTTTTTGGTGTTGAGAGTCATCTAAAATGGTCAATTGTCCCATTACACTTTTTGTACTTGTTTTGACTCATGGAATGGGTCCAAGATGTTTTAATATAGGTGATTTCATGGTCTGGTAGGAAGGGATATCATTTTGTGTGAATTGGAGTGATGACCTAGGGTGAAAAGTGCATTTTTCCTTATGAAAATGATGGGTTAAAGGAGGGTTTTGAAGAATTTTTGATGGAACTATTCATGTAATGAATTTTTAAGCTTTTTCAGGGTATTTAATGTGTGTTGGATTATTTGGTTGAGTTTGGGAAGCCCGGGTGGATATACTTTGAGTAAATCCTTGATGTTTTGCTTGAAAGTGAGGGTTTTGGGGAACAATGCTCTAGAAGGTTTGGATTTGAGAAATAATGTTGGTTTCAGATGTTTTGAGACACAAATTATCACTATTCATTGAGTTTGAGTGAAAGCGTGGTGTTTATGAGGGACCTCCTTTGTATATCAAGGCTAATTGGTGTCCTAAAAATAGGGGCCGACTTAAGGATTACAAAATTGTCTCAAAGAATCCTTATGGAGTCAATTGGTCTGTTGTTTTGGGTTGTGTTGTGAGTCTCAAAGGGTGGCAAGAAGGTTCTTAGACAACCTTCTCTAAAATATATTGGGTAGAGTTGGTGTTTGAAGGCTACAAGCCTATTGGTGAAAGCTTGATTCAAATTGAGTGTTTAGTGATTCGAGGGTTGGTTGTTGTTTGTATTTGATCAGCTTGAGTTTGTTTGGGGTTTTTCACCACCTTGTTTGCATCAAGTGGTATTAGAGCTCAGTTATTAGATCCCTTGTTGGTGATTTCGTTGGATTTTTTAGGTTGGAAGGTGAAGAGGAACTACTGTCAAGATGCCTCCTAAAGGAAGCATAGTTGCAAGAAATATGGATGAGCAGGCTAGACAAATAGAAGCCTTGAGAAGAGAGATGGCTGCATTGAAGTAAAATATTGGGATGGATATGGATGAGAGTGACACTGAAGAAGAAGAGACTTCTAGTGAAAAGGAAGAGATGAATCTAGATGATGTGAGGATGATGAATCTTTTGAAGGTTGTGAAGAAAGAAGGACATAGAAAAATGGATGTTCCCATGTATGGGGGAAAACTAGATGGAGAAGAGCTCTTGGATTGGATAGGGGATTTGGAGAACTATTTTGATAGTGAGGAGATTGATGAAGAACACAAAGTGAAGAAGGCCAAGACCAAATTTAAAGGAAATGCTTTGTTGTGGTGGAACTTTGTGCAAGATGAAAGGGAGAGTAAAGGAAAGAACAAGATCACTTCATGGGAGAGAATGAAGGAAAAACTGAAAGGTAAGTTCCTTCCTTGTGATTATAATGTTCAGTTACTTCAAATATTACAAAATATTAGGCAAAAAGACAAAAATGTGCAAACATATACTAAAGAATTCTATAGGCTAAGTATAATAACTAAGCATGATGAGGATGAGGAAGAAAGAGTAGCTAGATATTTCAATGGCCCAAGATATAAAATTCAAGATGAAATCAGTTTGTTGGCACCAAAAACTGTGGAACAATGTTACC
Source organism: Sequoia sempervirens (assembly GCA_007258455.2). NCBI lineage: Eukaryota > Viridiplantae > Streptophyta > Pinopsida > Cupressales > Cupressaceae > Sequoia > Sequoia sempervirens. Next base: position 314,452,145 of record VDFB02000003.1, on the reverse strand, counting down.
AAATGGCAATTAAAGCAGAAGAGAAACTCAAGAGGAGATAAGAGAAGGAAACAAGGGGAAGATGAAATATTCCTAGGGGAAAAGGTACATCTTCAACACCAAGGTAGACCAAAGAAGATCTTGAAGATTTTGATAAGAATAAATAACAAGCTCCTGAATCTAGAGGTGGATGGAAAGGTGGAAGAACAAGTTTTAGGGGCAGAAATACTATTCAAGGAAGTGGTTCTAATGTGTTTATAGGTAGATGCTACAATTTTGGTGATTATGGACATCCATCCTACAAGTGTCCTAATAAAATTGGTGCTACTTCAAGTGGGAGTGAGAGAAGAGGTGAAAAGAGGGTGCAAATAGTGCAAGAGGATGAAGAGGAAAGTGTTAGTTCATCAAACCTTGTTGCAAAACCTGAAGTTGGAGATGCTCTAATGGTGAGAACAACCATGTTGAAGACCTCTAAAGACAAAGAACCTTTGCAAAGAAAGAGTCTCTTTAGAACAACATGTAAGTCTAAGTATAAGGTATGTAAAGTTATTATAGACTCAAGGTGTACTAAAAATATGGTTGCTAGTGAGATGGTAGAAAAGTTGAATTTGAAGAAATTCCCTCATGATAACCCCTACATGATTTCATGGCTCAATGAGAATCAATATATTCTTGTGAATGAGCAAGTGAAATTTTAATTTAATATTGGTGGGTATAGAGATTAGATCGTGTGTGATGTTCCCATGAATTATCATATTTTGCTTGGAAGGCCATGGCAATATGAAAAAAGGGCCATATATGATTGTAGGAGTAATTGTTATTTGATTGAGCATGAAGTTAGAATTTTTTCACTCCTCCCATTGTAGGATGACCAGTCTAATACAATGAAAGTGATTGTGTTTGGTATGAAGACACTGGTGAGGAAGGAAAATGGTAAGTGTGGAGGCATTCCCATGATGGAAAAGGTAGGGACATAGCATAAGGAGGTAGAAACAAAGCACTTGAAGTATGTTTCAGTATTGAAGGATGAAGGAAGCATGTTGATACCACAAACAAGTCAAGCAAAGGCTAATGTGCAGATGCAGGTTGAGAGTAAGGGTGGTGACACCATCCTTGTGGGGATTGTGAGTTGTCCTATAACAGTGAATAAGATTGGGGGGCAGTTTGGTACTGTCAAGACAAAGTTTTCTAAGATTGATGGACTTGAAAAGAACATGGAAGTGGTGCAAAAAGGTAAAGGTATGTGTTCTAATATTTTGTGTGTAGATCTAGGGATAGTAAAGGCACCTTTTACAGGTGTAAACAGAGTTAACGAATATGGAGCAGATCTATTGGAAGAAGACAAGTTGAGGCAAAGAGAGGACAAAGCAAAGTATTAGAAAAGGATAGCATACACACCACCATGGAGGAGAATTTAAGTTGAGAAAGCCTATGGAGGATATGGAGTTGATAAGAGGAAGACAAGAATAAGTTGCTACTATTATTCATGGGGCATGAATTTTTTAAGCCCAAGTGTATGGTGCAGGAGCACCTACACCTTATTAGTAAAATGTGATCTCTTGAAGGTTGATAGAAAGTGTCAAGGGGGTAGAATAGAGTTTTTTTAGTTTATATATGCTAAATAAGGTCTATTGAGACCATTATATATGTAATAAGTTGATTTGGAGTCATTTAGAGTTGATAGGTTGGTAGTTTTGCAATCTTGCACAAATTGTCAAAAGTTGTCTTTGTAGCCCATGGTGGAAAATTTATGAATTTGTAAAAGGTTATGCAAGATTGGTGTTATAATTTTGTAATATGGCCAAAACAAAGTCATTTGGTTGGTTTTTGAGTCATTTGGTTCCATTTTGTAAAAGTTGCACAAAAAAGGCAAATGTTGTCAAAAAGTGTTAAAAATGCAACTTTTAGGGAATTTGAAGGGTCAAGACAAGTTGAAAGGTAGTTATGAACATTGGGGAAGGTTTTTTTGAGTTCAAAAATGTTTAAAAATCCTCCCAAGGCTCGATAAAAGGTTGTTGAAGTTTGTTTTGTGAAGTTCAATACAAAAACAATGTTATATTTTGCATTTTTTTGGTTTTTTCAGCCTTTCTTCATTCTGTATGGCCTACACAGCTTGAGTTATTCTTTGAAATCAATTGGAAAGTGTGGTAGTATGAGTTATCTTTCAAATTAATCTATTCTAAAGGTCTAACATTTATTTTGGAGTGAGTTCTCTTCATTTCATTGCTGCTACCTCTGTTTTGCGTAGTTTTTGGTGTTGAGAGTCATCTAAAATGGTCAATTGACCCATTCCAATTTATATACTTGTTGTGACTCATGGAATGGGTCCAATATGTTTTAATATAGGTTCTTTCATGGTCTGGTAGGCAGGGATAGCATTTTGTGTGAATTGGAGTGATGTCTTAGGATGAAAAGTGCATTTTTCCTTATGAAAATGATGGGTTAAAGGAGGGTTTTGAAGAATTGTTGATGGAATTGTTCATGTAATAAATTTTTAAGCTTTTTAAGGGTATTTAAGGTGTGTTGGATGCTTTGGTTGAGTTTTGGAGGCCCAAGAGGATAGAATTTGAGTAAACCCTTGAATTTTTGCTTGAAAGTGAGGGTTTTGGGGAACAACATTCTAGAAGGTTTGGATTTGAGAAATAATGTTGGTTTTAGATGTTTTGAGACACAAATTTTCACTTTTTTTTGAGTTTGAGTGACAGGGTGGTGTTTATGAGGGACCTCCTTTGTAAATCGAGGCTAATTGGTGTCCTAAAAATAGGGGCAGACTTAAGGATTACAAAATTGTCTCAAAGAATCCTTATGGAGTCAATTGGTATGTTCTTTTGGGTTGTGTTGTGAGTCTCAAAGGGTGGCAAGAAGGTTCTTAGACAGCATTCTCTAAAATATATTGGGTAGAGTTGGTGTTTTTAGGCTACAAGCCTATTGGTGAAAGCTTGATTCAAATTGAGTGTTTAGTGATTCAAGGGTTGGTTGTTGTTTGCATTTGATCAGCTTGAGTTTGTTTTGGGTTTTTCACCACTTTGTTTGCATCATTCTCTCATATTTCAAATGCACACACTACACATGTGACATTCAACAACCTTCATTTTTTGAACTAGTAGAAGAAGCAAAAGGGACCGACAACATTGTGCCCCTAGGTGACAAAACTATAGAAGGGACCTATTAATACATGATCCCGTAGCAATTGTATGTCATTCATTCCATATACACTCATAGTAATTGCATATCCATCACTTAAATGCATATCTATCTACACATGCAACCTTACACCTTACACTTTATTGCATGCAACTTATTTCTTTCCTAAGCATGTATACATCATACCACCTTTTTTGATTCCATCATAGCAATAACTTTCATCTCCCCCATCACATACTTTCTATAGCCTTTTACATCCATTATTCCAATGTCATTTCCATGTGCCACACATATACTACCTTCAATTTCAAGCTATCACTGCACAAAGTTTATAGTAATCACAACATATGATTTCAAGTCATGTTGTAGGCGACATTCAACTCCTTCACATGAGTTACATTTCATTTCAAACAAATCCTACAGGTACACTCCACATTAATATCATAATTATCATTGAAGATTACTAATTTTATGCATAATTTATCGTTCATTCATGCATGTCAAATATCATGTTTAAAAATTTCCACTATTTCTAATTTATGACTCTACCCAATCCATACAAATTGAGGGAACTTAGCAAATTTAGTTGGGGGCAAGGGTATTCAAGATTATTCCTTATTTTTTTATTTTCAAAAAAATTCTATAAAACTTTCTATCATTTCATTTTCCACCATTTTCATGAGAGAGAATTCAAAGGAGAGAAAGAAGTGTTAAGCAGTAGAATTAAGAAGTGCATTTGAATGATATAACATAAAACATAGTAGAAGCAGTATAATTGGGGTAGCAGAGAGAAAAATAGAACATAACAGAGCATAGTGAGTGACTATGGATTGTTGAAGCATTGCAATGGGTGGTGACATTGTGAGAAAGGAACTAGTAGCACACAATTTACTATTGGAAGATAGGTAATGCTTTCCTATCTTCTAGCAAGCTGGTTGGATAGATTATTTCCTAATGCTTAGAGAATTTAATGAAGTGATGACCCAACAATTTTACAACACACTACAAAACGATCAGGCAATTGTCAAGGGTTTGAGGGTAGACAAATCAAAGGTAGTTGTAGTTCAAGTTTCTGATCTTCCAAGAGTGGGAGAGGAGTTTCTAGTAAGAGTAGATATAATTGCAACAAGGAATGAATTCTCCTTGCTAGGAGAAAATTTGGAGTCTTCCTCACAAGGTACCAAATGCTTGTATTTTCCCTCGCTTTGGGATTTAATAGCTTCTCACATAATTAAATACTTGACATGTGATGGAAGACGATCATTACTGTATACAATCCATTTTAAATTGTTAAGTCATTTACACAATCGAAGATATGTGAATGTTCCTAACTTGTATAACCTATTAAAAATAATGTCTTTTGAGTATAAAAGAAAAAGAAACCAATCAACATTATCTCATTTTTGTTTAGTCACATTACTAGTAAAGAGGAGCCTTAAGGTTCAATTCCCAAATGTGTCATGGGAAGATTTTCTCAATTGTAGTAATATCAAAAATATTCTTGAATTGCCTAATGAAGAAAATAGGGGCCAAAAACAAATAATAGAAGAGTTTATCGTGGCTACTCCTAAGGGAGAAATTCCCTCTAGTTCCCCTGTTGTAACACCTACTAGTAACATGAGAGATCTAGAAGAGAAATATTTGTAGGAAACACAACCTATAGCCTTTACTAAGTAGCCCATAGCAGAAAGCAAACAAGGAACCCCTATTTCTAAGAAGCCACCATAAGGTAAAAAGAGAAAGAGTGGATGTTCTTCTTATGCACCTACAAGGGGGTAGAAGAAACCCACACAATCCAATAGGTGGTCACATTGTCTCAGGAAGAAGGGGCCAAGAGAGGCCCAATAAAATCACAAAAATAGGAGGTTGTTATGATTGAGATAGATCTAGATTCCCATGATTAAGATGTAAACATACCAATTGTAAAATAATTATATTTTTCTACCACTTCTGATTCAGATTCAAAATATCTTTTGGTAGCTGAAAAGATGAGGAAAAGATCTCCAAAAATGGGCTACATCATAGGGTTGTGAATATATAAGTGAAATGGGAGATGAGCAGTTTTTGGAGAAAGATGATGAAATTTTTATTGAAGAGAGGACTACTAATAAGGAATTGCAAGAAGAAATACATAGGATAAAACAATTGGAGGAATTGTTAAAAACATACCAGTAGAAGGACAATGAACAAGATGCTAGAATCAAAGAATTGGAGGAAAGGCTCCACAAGTTTGATGATGAGTCAAAATTAGAGATATTGGCACAACTTGATATGGTAGAAATAGAAGAGAAAGAACCAGTATCCCAAAGCTCAATTTGACCTATTAAAACTCCCACTGGACCAACTGTAATGTCCCTAGGTATTGAACTATGGAGGAAAAAACACGATTTATCTCAGAAAGAGAAATAATGGGAAAGGGAGAGAGATTAAATGGTATCTAACCACACCAAGGCACTAGAAAAAGTAAAAAAAAAATTGAAAAATTTAAAAGTAAATATTGAAGAAATGTATGATAAAATAACACAACTACTGGAGTGCATACCACCTGCCAAAGTGTATGCTTTGTACTTGCAAGAGAATTTTTTATGTATTCACTTTAGCCAATTGATTAGTGATCTACCTATTGCAATGGAAAAGAAATTTTTGTTTTTAGATTATTTTTACAACTCCACACCATAGATGCAAGATCAACTTTGTGAGTTCTATCTACATGTAATTTTGTTCTTTCAGATGAAACTGCTTGGAATCTATTGATGTTTGTAAGAGATCTCCAAATAAGAGCTTTGGCCTCTTATGGTAGGAATGAGCATCAAAGGGGGAAAATTATACAAGAATATTATGAAAAATAAAAATCTATTTCCTTATAGCTCAAGGAGTTAGTGGATCCAAATACAATAATGGATCAATGGCTGGATCTCTTGAATCACAAAGGAGTTGAAAAGAAGATAATGGATTGCAGTAAACAAGATTATAGCAGGATGAAGGGATTAGCAAAAGGGACCATTAATGAAGCCTTTAAATTTATTTAGAAAATATGGGAAGAGCTTTCACTAGAGCTAAAAAGAAAGGAGCCACACTTTGCTTACAACTATATAGCCACAATTTGCAGGTCTCACAAGTATATAGATATTGTAATGAAAAATGGAGTTACCCAATTTCCACTTGTCTTCCATCCTCCTATCCTCTTGTTCCTTGTACCACATTGGATAGGGAGGAAAAGAGGGGAAGAAGGGAAAAGAGGGGAAGAAGAAGTTGTAGAAAACAAGATATTTTTGAAGCTCTAAGACTAGAAAGGCTATTACGTGAAGTAGGGAAAATGAGTTGAAACTTTGAATGATTTTGAAGAAATGAATCTGCAATATAACCTCCAACCTTAAAATGTTTCTTGAGGATAAACAAACAACTTAGTTGGGGGGAAGTGATGGGCTTAATTTATGGCTAGTTTTCCTTCATTAGTTTATGTTTTTATCATTTCAATCTATCAAGTTTCATAGACATCCCTAAGACTTCATACATATTTTATACCTTTCATGCACTTTAAACTAGACTTTAGCATGTGAAAATATAAATATGATATGTTGACATTTGTATGTGTGAACGTATAAATGTTCATGAAATTTAGTATGATTCTATGATTAAATTATGATTGTTAATGATGTGTATGCCTAACTTCTTATGACTAGTAGGACTATAAACTACAATAACTAAATTTCCAGCTTGCAACATAAGGACCATAGATAGTTGTAGGGGAGAAGTGGAATAGTTGAAGTGTGACAGTTCCAGAGGAAAATGAAGGTGACTATTGAATGGTCAACCATGAGTCACCACAAGCATATTCTTATCCACCAAATAAGATGATTGGAAGATGAAGAAGTTTGTTCTGGGCAGGAGTAACCCATGATGTGACATTCTCCATGAAACATGTCTCTATCATGGCGGTAATCATTAGGGTAGAGTTTCAATTTAGTTTCTCTACTTTTCAATTATGGTTTTTTGTTACAATACTAAGTACTCTCCCTATCTTTGAGGGAGAGTGGATGAACAAATTATGGTTCTATTTTCAATCCTAGAAGGAATAATACTCCTCGCAGACCCTATATAGGGCATTTGTTGTGAGGAGTGAATCTAGTTAGTTATCTAGTTAGCTTTTGTTGAATTCCCAATTGATAGTTGATCATTGTTAGTTTTTTTGTTATCAATTGGATAATAGATATGTATTACTAAATGAGAAATCTTTAGTAGATTTTTATTAGAGTTCAATTTTTTCATGCAATAAAGGAGTTAGTTCAGTATCATGATTTGTTGATTAAGTAGTAAATGTTGACATCTATTGTGGAAGCAAAAAATCAAGCAAGGGCCATTTGAGGTACTACTATCCACTCCATTTCCTATTATTAGATTAATTCATGCATTATTAAATTTAATTAAGATAGTTTCCAATTTCATGCATTTGGAATTCATGAATATGATTTTGAGTAAAATTGAATTATGTAGATTAATGTGTGTTTCATACCCTAAGAGTAATCAGTTACAGTTCAGTCTTAGAAGTTAATAGTCATAGGCTCAAGTGATAAGTACCCATAGCATATGCAACAACTTAAGTTTATTCCCCTATTTTGCAAGTTAAATGAATTCATTTCCTTTTCCAACTTTTACAATTTTATGTACATGTGCAATCACCTATACTCATTGATATGGGGCATGTTAGAATCCATGAATGCATATGTAGTGTAAGAAATTTTATACCTTTACAATTTCACACTATGTTTGGGTCCCTTAATTTATTGGACTTAATTAAGCCTCTAATTTTCCAAATTATGCATTCCAAAGCCTTATTTTTCCCATTTTCTAAAAGGAGAATGAACATTAAATAAATACAATCAATAATTAAATCACCATGAAATATGTGCGTCTTGCACTTATAGACCAAGACCCATTCACCCATGGGTGAATGGGTCCCCTTTAAGTGCCAAGACCCATTTTAAAATATGTTTTTGGTGGCATTTTAATCATTCAAATTCAACTCGCAATTGTTGGCTTTTGGACTCTATTTTTTGGGAAATTAGATAAAAACCTATAAATACACACTAAAAATCATTTGAAAATTAACACACTTTATAAAGAAATCGTAAGAGAAAATATTATTTTCAAGAGAATTCAAGAGCATATTTATCAATCATTTCTTGTAGCAATCAAGATCCTAACATCATGTTCAAGCTTATGTGTGTTTATGTCATCTTATGAAGGCTAATATGCATTGTTGATCCTAAAGCATCCAAGCATTTAACGTATCCAAATCAAGCAAGCAAAGAAAGATCAAGTTCCTTGGAGATATGAGTTTGACTTTAGTCCTCTAAATGAAGCCATTAAAGGGTGGTGAGTTGTAGCAAGAATTTTTCATTCATCATTTCCTTCCTTTTTCATTATCTTTCTAGCACGATTTAATTATCAAACTTGGGGTTTGACCATGGAAAACCCCCATAAAAACAAAATAATTTTTCCTCTTTGTGTATGCACAGATTATAGGTTGATGAAGAATTGAAGAGATCTTGAAGGAGAAATTTTGCATTGTTGCACAAGTTGTTATCATTGTTTTCGAGCCACATGAACTAAGTTGTAGAATTTATTTCCAAATTTTCAACAGTGGGACCTATGTCAAATAGGAGCTAAGATCTAGCATTAGAGGATTGTCAAAAGATATTTTGGAAGCCCTAACCGAGACCCATTCGCCTATGGGTGAACCAATCCCTTAGTAGATCTCAAAATCATTTTTTTATGATAGGTACATGCCATCAAACCCTTCTTAGATCTACCTACAAATTATCATTTCTATTTCTATACATTATGAAATCTATATTTTAGGTACTATTAGGTCTTGTTGTTCATTTAGTTTGAGCATTTCAAATCATTTTATCTTAGTTTTAGATCTTTCCTATTGTACTAAGGACTGAGATCTGGGTCTGATTAGCTCACCAATGAGGTTGAATGTCAATATTTACACCTTGTGATATCTTTGTTGGAGTACAATACCACTAAGAGGGGGGGTGAATCAGTGGTATGAAATTTGTTAACTTAATTCAAATAATCTCTTTCAATTATTTTGAACATATGGAATGCAAATTTCAGATTTGATCATTAATCAAATAAAACAACATGCTTGTAAAGCCTTCAAACTTTGAATGAAAAAGAGCATAATCAAATCACACAAGATGAGAACACCATGACATTATTTTTATGAGTGGAAAACCCTCATAGGGATGAAAAACCACTCAAAAAAAATTGCCTCACTGGCTTAATAAAATTTCCTTGATTACAGAGCCTCACTGGCTATACAATATGCCTCACTAGCAAAGCCTCACTAAGTACAAAATATTCCTCACTAGCAAATACAACTACCTCACTGGAAAAGATACACTAGCTACACAAAATACCTCACTGGCTACAAAACATGCCTCACTGGCTACAAAACATGCCTCATTGGTAAATACAACTGCCTCACTGGAAAAGCCTCATTGGTTACACAAAATGCCTCACTAGCAAATACAACTGCCTCACTGGAAAAAAAATTTCACATCAAAATGATTCAGAAAACACAAAAATAGAGTATAATCTCTACTTCGATACAAAGCATTTCTTTATTATCTCATTTTCATTTGAGACTCAAGGATCCGAATGTATAAACAATTACAATCTGCACCTAAAGTTCCTTCTTACTACTCATTACAAACTTCCTCATCAAATTATTATAGCATGATTATAACAGCAAATGCAATTCATATAACATGGCTATGTGATATCAACATGATAATAAACCAACCAAACAAAGCTGCCTGAGAACAATGTATATATTATAAATCTGCTCAAAATTGAAAGCATCACTGAATGGTTGTAACCACCATAAAGATACCTGTCAGTGAAGATCAAGTCCTTTGCAAGACACACTTTCATCTTTGCTAGGTCAAGATATAAAAAATAACAATGACTGAATAAATCTTTGAAATACAAATTTTAAAACCCTTCAAAACTTTTGGAACAATATAGACAACAATATAAGAAAGACAGGTCGAGATACATACAACCATAGTCGACTATCACAAAGCAAAAAACCTTGACAATTGTGAATGACAATTTTTAACAATACATTTGTGTAAACCCTAAAATTTTTAAACACAATAATAATGCATAGTTTTTAGGTTAGAAAAACCCGATCTAGGGTAAACAACAATGCACAACATATCTATAACCAAAAACCTGACTTCCCATTAACCATATGTTGTCACAAGGCCATGACACAATGGTGTATAAACTATGCAAACCATTATGAAACAATATATGAAATTAAACCAAGGTTGAAACAAAAATTATCAACATTGAAACTACCTTGACAACCATTGTCAATGCTACCACTTAGGAAGCATTTCAATGAAGTCAACATCACCTTGTATGCACTGAAAAAAACAACTGCCTAGAAGTTCCTAAAACCATTTTCTAGATTTACCAACTGCCAAACCACCATTCACCATATCTCCTTCGGGCCCTAACTCGGCCTTCCAACATTCCCTTGTGTTTTACAAAATGTCTAACTTTTAGGGAAAATACATTATTATGTTGGTGTTTCCATTCAATGCTGATTTTGTATGTGTCACCAAAAGCTTCATTTGAAACCAAAGCACTTTATTATTGCTTATGCCAATGAAATGAAACCTTCGAGACTACCTTTGTAATGAAAACATTATAATGTTTCCTTTCCACATATTATGCTTTTTTTCCATTTCAATAATATGAACCTCATTATACCTCATGGTGCTTGTGCAAATAATCAACTCATGGTGTTTTATGAATATCACTATTTTTTACTAATTAACCTACTATCAACATCATTTTATCATCAAACTCCATCAAGCGGTGATAGTCATAAACCTTTGACATCAATGATAAACTATGCCAAAGCCAACAAACTCCCCCTTTGGCATTGATGTCAACTTCTCCCCCTATGACGATTACAAACTCTCCATCAAATCCAACTCACCTTACATCACTTGCAAATTCTCCCCCTTTGATAGCAATGAAAAAGGGCTATGACCATCATGTTGTAAGCACTATCAAGTATTAAAACTACTATAATGCAAAGAGTACCAAAAATACCATGAATATCAACTAGATGAACTGAGCATGACCAAATTGTTATGAGCATCATACCAGACTATCAAAACAAATGAGCATATCTACATATCAACCTGCATCAACTTATCAACTAAGGTCATATGAGAATATCAAACTGTATATGCATCAAATAGAAATATCATCAATATCCTCTTGCTATCAAAGATAAAATGAAACTGAACTAGTGTTGGCCAAGTTTTGACTTGGCCCATTTTAAACTTTTAATGCCCTTCAGCTTGCCAAATCACAAAAAATAATTAATTTTAAAAATCTAATGAAGTTGGTGAAAAATCCTTTTAAGATCTAATCCTAACCTCTTTTTGTCCAATGTGGCCAATTTTCATGCAAAGATGCTTTACTGTTGGTGAGATTTTAAAATTTTAAGTTTTTGGCTAGCAATATATAAATGATGTTAGATCTTGGAATCCGTGCATCCTGAGAAAAAATGATTCCTGGGTTTTATTCCAGAGAGTTCATGCTTCTTGTTGTTCAAGTTTCATGGAAAACGGACCTTTCAGTTAAAAGTTATGAAATTTTTCATCTTCAGGCTCAAAGAGGTGATTACAAAGTTGAAAAAAATTACACAGTCCCACCTGGGTGGAAAGTTAGAAAAAGTTCACAAAACCCCACTCGATGGAGAGTTAGTAGAATTGTTCAAAATCCCGATAGGTGGAAAGTTAGAAAAAATTCACAAAACCCCACCTAGTGGAGAGTTAGCAGAATTGTTCAAAATCCCACCAAGTGGAAAGTTAGAAAAAGTTCACAAAAGCTCACCTGAGTTACCAAAAGTGCACAAAATCCCTCTTGCAACATTTGAAGCTTTTTTTTCTGACTTTTTTTTTTAAAAGGGAGTTACCAAAATGTGAAAGGTCATATTATAACTGATTCTTTAAATATGAACAACTACAAAACCGAAAAGTCTTAGGGGAAATAAAGGATATATATTGTATCTTTTTCTTGGTATGGTGGAAGAGATCATTTTTAAAAGCTCAATATTGTATAGAATTTGCTGCTATTTTCTGAGAATGGAAACACTACTTGTCTTTGTGAATTTAGATTGTGAAGACAATTTAATGTTCTTAAATATTTGTGTTTAGGAGCACATCTTAATGCTATTCTTTACCTTTGTGTGAGTTACACAGTTTCTTCATGATAGATTTCATTTTACAGATAATATTGAGTGAATCATTTTATTCTCTATGATGTTCAAGATTAAACTGGTTTTTGTGCTAGTATTTTATTATCAGTATCTTGCATTTGATCTTAGGATTCTTCCTGATATTGGGTTTGGCCTTTTCTGCTTTCTGGTTAAAAGCACACCTTAGTTTTATTTTCAATTTTTATGATTCCTTGAAGATCATAAGAGGGAGTTGTACCTCTAAAATTTAGAGGACGATCGCTAATCCAATAGCGATCTCCAGAGTTGTTGGTAATTGATTTGTCTTCATTGTTGGGAATATTTGAGTCATTTATCTAATTATTTGAAGGGGACAATCTATTTGCTAATAGATTTTTGGCAACTCCGTTGGGAAAGAATCAAAGTTCCTATGTTTTCAAGTGTTTTTCTTTTCACAGATATCTGAAAATACCTCCTTTAAAATGGAGGTTGGCGACTCTATTGTTTGGGATCCCAAAAATTATTTAAAAGTGATGTGAGGACCGAATATTTTGATGCTGAAATTTATAATCTTAATTGTGAGATGGATGAAGGTGATTCTAAGTCTTCCAGTGATGAGGAAGATTACTCTTCTTATAAATAATCGGTATGTATGACATCTTCTACTTTGGCTACAACAAATACTAAAGATTAATCTATAGATAGTCCAAAATTAAACAAAAATGAACAGATGTTGATGCCTCCTTATGCTCCAGAAATTGAAACTTTTAGATCTGAAAGTATTGATATAAACTTATCAGATGATTTGGTTAACATGAATATGGAAGATCAATTTCTAGAAAAAGAAGATGTCAAAAAGTTATCAGAAATAGAGGCATTTACTTTTGAAGATGATAATATATATTGTGCAACTAAAAGTGAAATTAAAAATCAATTCCAAGTACTAAGTGAAAAATCGGATTCTTTCTCTTCATGTATACAGCCTGAATATGAAACATTCCAGTTTATTGATGAATTTCTTGAAGACAAGGAAGTGAATGATGAGGTAATTAATTCTCCCATTCTTGAGGTTTTTAATTTTGAAGAAAATATTGCACAAGATTTAAGTTTCAGTCAAATTTTTGAACCTATATGTGGGATGGATGAAAATGAAAAAAAAAATTGAAATGGCTGAAACAAAGATTGAGTCTGATGAATTTGATGAAGCGTGTGCTACAAATTGGGGTCCAAAATTTTTCAATAATGCAATTACTTCCACATGTGGTACTCAAGAAGTTGCTTTATCTCATGATTTGTATGTGGGATGTCCAATTCAAGGGCTGATTGTGTTTTGTTCAGAAAATCAAGTGCAACATGATATTACAACTGACATTGCACAAACAGATTTTGGTGATTTTATGCAAGGAAATGTTGGTATGAGTCATTTGATTGCTGAAGTATACAATGAGGAATGGATTTTTGAGCATAAGACTTTATCTAGAAATTCTTTACAGGGTGTTGATTTTATTTATTTGATGACAGAAGTTGCGAGCTGGAAATTAGCTGTGCATATGATTATCAGTCACCAAGCATTGTTTCACATAGGTTGTTATTTCTCCCAACCCACTAATGGATTTGCATGATTATCTTGGAGATCATTTGAGATAGGGTCTTCCTACCATGTACATAGGATTTTTTGTTCTGTTGGTAGGTTAGTTTCCTTTTCTGCTTTTTCTGGTTTTTGGCTTGCTCTTGCTCCTTCTCCTCCATGCTCTTTGATTTTGTAGCCCAATGGAATTTAAGCACTAGTCCATGCTTGAGATTTTGGATTCCTTGATTCATCCTTTATAGTTCTCATCCCCTAGATAGAGCAAATTGTTGGCCAACTTTTGACCTAGCCCATTTTAAACTTCTAATGCCCTTCAGCCTGCCAAATCACCAAAACCAATTAATTTTAAAAATATGATGAAGATGGTGCAAAATACTTTTGTGGATCTAATCCTAACCTCTTTTTGTCTAATGTGGCCAATTTTCATGCCAAGATGCCTTACCATTGGTGAGATTTTAAAATTTTAAGTTTTTGGCTAGAAATATATAAATGATGTTAGATCTTGGAATCTATGCATCCGGAGCAAAAATGATTCCTGGGTTTTATTCTAGAGATATCATGCTTCTTGTTGTTCAGATTTCATGGAAAACGAACCTTTCAATTGAAAGTTATGAATTTAACATCTTCAGGCTCAAAGAGGTGATTACAAAGTAGTTAAAAAAATTTACACAGTCCCACCTAGGTGGAAAGTTAGAAAAAGTTCACAAAACCCCACCCGGTGGAGAGTTAGCAAAATTGTTTAAAATCTCGCTAGTTGGAAAGTTAGAAAAAGTTCACAAAACCCCACTTGGTGGAGAGTTAGAAGAATTGTTCAAAATCCCGCCAAGTGGAAAGTTAGAAAAAGTTCACAAAACCCCACCTGATTTAGTAGAAGTACACGAAATCCCGCCTGCGATGTCTGAAGCTCTTTTTTCCGACTTTAAAAAAAAGAAGGAAATTACCAGAATGTGAAAGGTCATATTATAACTAATTCATTAAAGGTGAACAGTTATGAAACTAAAAATTCTTGGGGAAAATAAAGGCTATATATATTGTATCTTTTTCTTGGTATGAGGGAGGAGATCATTTTTAAAAGCTCAATATTGTATAGACTTTGTTGCTATTTTCTGATAATGGAATCACTACTTGTCTTTGTGAATTTAGATTGTGAAGACAATTTGATGTTCTTAAATATTTGTGTTTAGGAGTACATCTTAATGCTATGATTTACCTTTTTGTGAGTTACATAGTTTCTTCATGATAGATTTCATTTTCCAAATAATATTGAGTGAATCATTTTATTCTTTGTGATGTTCAAGATTAAACTCGTTTTTGTGCCAATATTTTATTATGTATATCTTGCATATGATATCGGGATTCTTCTTGATATTGGGTTTGGCCTTTTCTACTTTCTGGTTAAAAGCACACCTTGGTTTTATTTTTAATTTTTCTAATTCCTTGAAGATCATAAGAGGGAGTTGTACCTCTAAAATTAAGAGGATGATCGCTAATCCAACAGTGATCTATGGAGCTATTGGTAACTAATTTGTCTTCATTGTTGGGCATATTTGATTCATTTATCTAATTATTTGAAGGGGACAATCTATTTGCTAGCAACTAGCAATATATCAATAGTAACCACTACAAAGATATAGACATAAGCATGTATAACTTGCATTGTATAACCCATTTTCCATATGTCAATAACCAAAGCCAAAATGACCATCCAAATGCACTAAAGTGCAAACTAAATGTAAATTGAATGTAATACCATATGTTGAATGTAAATTGAATGTGATAACCAACCTGAATTAATCTCCCCCAACAATGTATCCTGTAAAGAAGAGCCAAGCATCAAGAACCCAACTGACCAAACCATATAAACTATTGTCACAGTGAAAAACAAACACTGTTAGAGTGGAATATAGAATCCATAAAAAAATCACTATAATACTGACTACCATAGTGCAAAAAATTGTCAAAGCATATATGCCAACCAAAAATATCACTACCATATCAGAATATGATGGAATATTCACTATATATCCATGATGCAAAAACATGAGAATAACCACATCAATGCAACACATATACACTGTGAAGTAAAATTGACTAAAGATAGAAATGTAATAGCAACATAATGAACCACCAGGGATAAATAATGATCTGTGAAACTCCCCCTAAAACCATGAGTAACATCAAGTAAATATCCATACAAACTCACATCCATTTACTATCCTTTCAAGCATCATGGCTTTGTGTATCTGTGAAGCGTCATTAGATTTTTCAAGTAGCCTACACACTATCAAGGCATTAATCCTATCATCACATCTCAAATAAAGATCATTGCACAATCACTATAAATTGTCATCAAGCCTATCATCACATCTTAGATAAAGATCATTGCACTATGAACACAGTCAACATTAGCATGGAAAGTTGATGTCAAAAAGGAATCAATCCTAACATTGCATCAAACATATCAATATGAGTATTGATCATCTGATCTCTAAGACACTGTCCTGCTTGAAGCATGAAGCAACTCTACTGTCATTTCCAAAGAACAAAATAGCAACAAACACTAATGTCAAAGAACATGTTATTACTAATACCTCTCTTACCAAACACCAAAAGTGGATGCTTATTGCTCACAATACAAATTTTTTCACAATGATCAAACATGATTGTCCAAGCAAGGAAGATACCTAAAGATTGTGAAAGTTGTAAGTCACTGTTTAAACTTGAACAAAAACTATTCTCCTTGCACTGACAACTTATCTTTAAACTCTTCTAACCTTGAGATTCAACTTGACAATGCTTATTACTGTTATTAGATCATTATCCAAGAAGAGCCACATGTACACAACCTACTCACAACACTGGCATAACTCTAGTATAGTATGAATATTAAAAACATGACAGTTACATTACATCAAGTTGCAAGACCAAATGTTGAAAGATGATAGTTCACTGTTCCCAAACTCAAAAAAATTGTGCATAAGCTAATTTCAACCTCACTATCATTGTAGCGGCAAGAATGACTAGATGGACTATCACTCAAACTAATACTCACCATATGAAACCCTTGAACTGTCTTAAGGAATATTAGCACATGCAGTCCCAAGCACATGAACAATGAATATTGTCACTACAGAGAGTGAACATAAACACCATTGAGATCTTCAGAATGTGTAGTTTATTATCCAATGAATATCATGGAAAACTCTAACTAAAATCATGAATATACAAATCATTGACAAAAACCATATTACAAATGTGCCAAAGCATATACTTGAAAAACCACTATTACCTTTGAGATCTTTTGCATCCATCGTTTGCATTTGAACTTACCTTGTCTTGGCATGATAAAAATTTACTCTGTTATACCTTGTCTCACAAGTTCATGGTGAACATCAAAACCAAATCATGTGTATTAGAGCATTAATACCAAAACACCAATTCAATTGACATCAATTCCAAGGCGACAAACTCCTAGCATATATTGGCAATAGTCACATTAAATCACTGTCACAACATCAAAACATATCCAAAAATAAACCATAGCACATTGTTCATAGTCAAGGTTTGATGGTATGTATAAAGACCTTTTAAACTTGTCAGTTACTTGAACAGGAAAGAAACCTATACCATTAAGAAACACTATACTCGGATTTTTATTGTTCTATCAACTCATCAAGCTATAAAGCTAGTACCAATCCAAGCACCAATTCATAGTCATAAATGACTGTCCACAAAAGGAATACCCAACATCAAGGGTATTGCAACTAGATATACCACATTGTTGTGTAAAGAGAGGCACATCCCATGAATATAGAACCATAAATATATCACATAGCATTGTTCTCCAAAACTCTCCAAGTGCATTATGTTTCAAGACAAATATCATGCAAGAACTTTGTACAACTATTACTCACTTATCCAAGCACTATACTGTACCAAGCAAAAGAAGAGAAACTACTGTCACTATCCTTTAACACCATTTAATAGTTTTTAATACTTGCAAACATTACTAATGCCAAGATTCCTTTAATGATATCAAGTTTCCACAATACATCATGTTTTCGCTAAGTGATTTCTAGATTCGATTGTGTGAAATTTTTTACATAAAAAATGTTTCAGATCACACTCCATGATCCATCATCAGGATGAGAGCAAAGAGCATAAGGAGAAAAATTGGAATTTTCAGACCAAGATCAAGCTTAAAAGACAAGGGGGGAGAGAAAGGGATGGGGCACGAGGGCCAAGATAGACAAGACATAAAAAAATAAAAATAAGAAGGAAACTAAATGAAAAGAAGTCAAAAATTAAGCCAACCAAAATAACCAACTTGAAGTCAACAAAAGAAAGTATAAAACGAAGAAAGAAAGAAGAGGAGAACCAGGTTTATTACCAAAGTATAAGATGATGTAAATATATATAAAACAATGTTTGAATAGTTCTTAAAGAAGAATCAAGAATATATAGATAAAGAATCAAGAAAGAGTATAAAAGTTCACTAATCAAGAAAATATAAATAAAGAATCAAAAAAATAAAAAGAATATATAACAAAAGAACAAATTGATAAAAAAATTATAATTATAATTATAATTATATATGAGTATATAAACACTTATATATATTATCTATATATAAAGAAACAAAAATGTATAAATCTCAAACCAAGTTTATTATCAAAGTATAAGAGAAAGCCAAAGAAAAAAAACACACACACATATAAACAAAAGAAGCTAAACAAAAAAATATCAAAAGCCATAAGCTCAATAAAGGTATCTAAGAACTAATAAAAAATTATATATACAAAAGAAACCAAAAAAGAAGTGTATATATATATATATATATATATATATATGAAGCCAAAGCTAAAAACAAGGAAAAAAAAATCTAAGAACTAACCAAAAATTCAAAGAGCCAGTAAAAATCATAAATTTAAGAACAACAAGAATCAAGAACTTATATATAAAGAAGCTACAAAGATTAAAAAAAAATCTAAGAGCTTAAAAAACTATATATATATATATATATATATAGAAAACTAAGAACAAATCAATAACCAAAAAATAAACATAAATCTAAAGAACTAATCAACCAAAAATCAAGAACTTATAAATAAATATAAAGAAGCAAAAAATAAACAAAATGAATCTAAGAGCTTAAAAAACTATATATATATATAAAGAAAAAGTACATATACACATACACATGCACATACACATGCACATACACATGCACATACACATGCACATACACATACACATACACATACACATACACATACACATACACATACACATACAAATATACATATACATACATACACACACACACACACACATATATATAGATTATATAAATATATATAGAAAAAACTAAGAACTAAACAAAAAACAAAGAAGCTATAAAAATTAAAAATCTAAAGAACTAATCAATCAAAAATTCAAGAACTTATAAATAAATAAAAAGAAGAAAAAAAAATGAATAAACAAAAAACCTAAGAGCTTAAAAATATAAATATTAACAAACAAACCAAAAAAACTAAACAAGCAAAAACAAGCAAATATTTAACTAAGTAAAAAAGAAGGGAGGAAACAATGAGAAACAAGAACAAATGAATGAGGGAAAAACAAAAAATATATAAAGATGAAGGAAATGAAGCCGGAATAAAGAGACGAAAACAACCTAAAAAATTAAAAAAGAAAAGAGAGAGCACTACAAGGATAAAAAACTGAAAGCACACCAAGACCAAGAAACAACAAGGGCAAAAGGGAAAGGAAAAATGAGGGAGGAAGGAGCACCAAAATGAAAGAAAATGAACAAGTCAAGAGAACCACCTATGGACACAAAAGAATAGGGGGAGGACCAAGACACTTCAATGAACTGCGGGGGGAAGGAGATGGACAGGGAGAGGAGGCATCCAAGAACTAATGAGAAGAAGGGAGATGGTGGGAACTAAGGTTCGATAACAAGGGATGCCAAGATTGACTCAACCTCCATCCATCATCATGATTAAGGTTTGATGGGTGAAGGTGGATTGAAATGGATTCTTTAAGTTTCCTCTTAAAGAAGTTATCCTCTTTGTACAAGATTTGAGTGTCTTCCAAACAAATATGGTGTTTGGTGGAGGAGTGGTCGACTAAAGAAGATTTGAGAACTGGTTCATGTCTGACATAAGCACAATGCTCTTTAATTCTAGTGCTAAAAGAGAGGCCTATTTCAATAATATAAGGAATGCCACATGAGCAAACTACCTTGTAGACTCCAGAGTCATGCAAGATGTCTTTGGAGTCTTTAAGGGAGAGAAAAAGATTTCTCAAGGAGGAGAAGGGCTTGAATGCACAATGAAGGCCTCTTTTTTGCAAGATCTTTGAGATTTTTTGGGAGAGACCATCGATATAAGGTCTTGGGACTGTAAAAAAAAATTCACACTTTTAATGGTTTACATTCATGAACCTCATAAGGTAGCCACATTCTAGGTGCAAAGAGCAATAAAAATTGCTATAATCCATTCCACATACCATATCCACCAATGATCCCATCAAATTTGATCTTTTGACACACCAAAATCCATCTGGTCATCATTGAGTAAGAGCTTCTAACAAATAGTTCAGATTAGCATGACTAAGTCCATGTCTCTCCTACCCATAAGCTATAGCATTTCAATTTGGGAATTTCTTGCATATCGACAAAAGGTCAACATTTTCATAGCAATCAAAAAATTAGGAGGATACATATTCGGGAAGACAAAGCATGTTGTCTCACCAACGAAAAAGGTTATCGACAAGAACAATACTATCAGAATGAAATCCTCAAGTCAGCTTGAGCATACATGTCATGCCGATGGACCCTCATCGGTAAAAAATTCACTTTGTCTCACCGATAAAGAAAAGATAAACACGTTGGGGAGACATGTGCTATCAGAGTGAGTTTTTCTTCTCTTTCTGACTTCATATGTTACACTGATGAAAATGATTTCGGTGAGAGTCTTTCCGATTCACCCGAAGAAAGAGGGTAACGAGAGAAACGTGCTAGGAAGACTATTGACATTGGAGTAACTTTTAGATACTTCAGTGATACCCATTCTCATGTCGATGGTAATATGACTTGATCAAATTTCATCGGAGTAACACTTGACAACAACTTTGATATCTAAGTGACTTCAAAAATCTCTTCCCGAAGGTGATATGGATTAAAAGACAAATAAAAAACCAATTATTCAGCATCGGTAGGAGAACTATTTGAACTTATTGACCATGAAAGATAATCTCTATCTAATGAATATTCAACTTGTTTCAAATACATAGATCATCTAGAGTTTGAATAAGTCTCACCGATATAATCATTCGGTTTGACAGTGGGAAATTCAAAAAACCTGTTACACTCATGTTCAAAGCTGGACAACGGCCACATGAATGTAGATTGTATAGATAATTCTCTAATTGATAGAAGAATAATGCAAAATAATTTTCAGGATTGGCAACGAAAGGAACCGAAGAGCGGGAAAAGGTTAGAGAATTATGTGTGGCCGAAAATTTTCAAGTAAGCTTGTGAATTCCCTATAATTATATTTTCAATTTTGTCAATTTGAGAATATAAAATGGAGGGTTCAAGCTCTGGGAAGTTGAAGAGTAGAAAATAGTAGAGTGAGGGTAGCCAACCTAGGGGTAATAAACCAAAAATTGAAACAAGGGATGAATAAAAAAAAAGAGAGAAAATTGAACCAGGATCTTATAGACCAATTACCTAGTTCGGGACCAAAAGCCAGGCGTTCTGTACACCTTAAGGCTGAAGTAGAAATATTTGAAGACAAGTGCAGGCACATACGGGATGTATGGACCCCTATTCGAGGTTATGAGCTATTTATATTTCACTATCATCAGAAGGATAGGTTTGAGCTAGTATGTAATCCTTGGAACTTTAATCTGGGAAAATTGGTTGTCCCTAACATATTTGTAAATGTGGAACTAGTAAAACTCTTAGCAACCCACTACAATCCAAACCTCAAGGCTATTTACAATTCATTGGGAAAACCTTTTACACATGTGTCCGAAGCTACAGTTTGTGAAGTTTTTGACCTAGATGGCACATGTGATGAAACCATTGTACATGAGGTTTTAGAGAAAGAATACTAGAGAATGGATACAATCTATAGGGGGTGGAGATTACCATTGCATAGGCCCAAGAAGGATGGAAGTCTGGTCCCTCTTGATGACAATGATGGGCCTCCCTTTCACATCAGCTTATTTGAACCCTATTTAAAATACACATACTTCTAAGTGTGTCATGTGTTAGGGACGGAGGCCCCTGAGTTCATGTCAATTGAACCAATGGTGATTGTCACTGATGTTCAGTGCCATAATGCTAGGCCATTTGACTATGCTTTGTATATTTTAAAAGAAATTCATTTAGGACTAATGGAAATAAAAAATGGATCCCCTATAATGCATTTCAAGCATTACTTCCTTTTCATGCATATAATAATGTATCATGGGAAAGAAATAGGTATGTGGCTAGAGGAATTAAGGATTACACAATTTGACAAAGAGGGTAAACCACTACCAATTCAATTATGAACTTCTATTTGTGATAGTAGATTTGTCAACTCAAGTTATGTTCATTTTGAAGAGTATTTTGTCAAGCCATTGTACAATTTTTTCAGCTATCCTTGTGATCACTCATTATCTAATGAAATTAAGAGGTTCCTCAGACCCAAGGATTTCAATGGACTTATTGATCATAATTGGGGTGATTGGTACTATTTTGAGGATGCCACCATGATCATGGTTTATGGTTTTGAGGATACACCATTCATTTTCCAAAGATAGTACCAGATAAAATTGCATACTTAGAGATTTTTAGATAGATGGACTACTCAAGTGTTATGAATCTAAGTTCCTTTGGAAAGAAGGCATTCATACCTAGTACTTTATGCTTTGGATATTTCATTGTACTATCAAAAGAGGGGTATGACTTGATTTTGGATAAGCTAATGCATATCAACTTGAAAAGGGCCCCACCAAGGAAAGGGTTTGATCCAGAAGGATACATTGATTTTTCTAGAAAAAAGGAAAATTTGGGTGGATATGATCACATACCTTATCCATGTGATGACATGATTAGGAACATGGAGGAGAAAGAAGCTGGAATGGTTATTGACGAATATAACAAGGGGATAGATCAAAGGATGAAATAAATGCAAGAAGCAGAGCTATTATTCCCTGGCGAGGAGTCATCTAATGATGAAGAGTCTAGGGGCCCAACTAATAAAATTTCCAGATTGAGAATTGAGGATTACAAGTCTCCTCTTAGAGAGCCAAAAATTGAAGAGTGTTCTGACAAAGACACAAGGAAAATGGCTTATAGATCCTTTGTTGCTGATGATGAGTTTGTAAAGTCCCCATAATTTAGAGCCTTCTTGTACAAAGAGAATGTAAAATCAATAAGAGAATCTATTGGAAACATAACACCAAACAATAAGGATTAGTTTTTGAATAATCTGAGGTTAAGTGTAGAAAATGAGATGAAAGATATGAATCCAGAGCAAGGAAGAAAATTATTGGAGGAGTCAGGTGTAATGATTTTTCCAAGTTTGGATCTAAATTATGCTCTTATTTTTTATAGTTTCTTGCAAAATAATAGTGCTACACATAAGTTGAGTCTCGAAGGAGTTACAGAGGTGTACACGGGGTCAAAGTATAACCCTGATCAAGGTTCTCTCATGATCTAGGCCCTATACCCACCGCATAAAAAGTCTGAAATTATTGACATTGAAAAAGCCTTCGGCCATGTCATAACACTAAAAGTTGGAGAGGATGATCTTGTAGATATAGCTAAGATTAGAATCAATGTTGCTAAATTAAATAAAGCTCAGATCCAAATGTTGATTAAGGAAAAGGAGATGTATAAAATGAGTAATGGAAGGATACTCAAGGAGAATGATTTCCTGAAGGATATGGTTAAAAATACAGTGAAGGAATCTACTAAGTTACTGACTCAAGGGGAGAGTTAACAATCAACACATAAGGGTGAAGGACCATATGTACATTATCAGATAAACAAAGCCAGGTTTGATACAATCTCTGTAGCACTTCACAAAAGACATGCTAATTTGATGATTTGGATGAATAAGTTATGGTCAATCCATTCTAAGAATCAAGCTACAATTCAAGAACACAAAATAATAAATGACTGAATACAGGAGAAGCTTTAGGAAATGCAAAAGGAAGGTGTTTTTGATAGCAGGGCTACTATAAATTTTGAAGAGATAGTGAAGAAACACAAGGAATATTATGAGGAACTCTAGGTGGATGTGTAAGGATTAACTGATGTTACAAAGAGTGGAGTACCTGCATTATTTGAAGATAATGGAGAGATGAAAGGTCAAGATGAGTGTATAAAAGAGTACAAGATGATATTGCATAAATATTTGGAAGTCGCCAAGAGTGGAGAATTAGCACTAGACAAGTCATTTGAGCACTCAGAGAAAATGGTAAACATGGAGATCGCTGTGAGAAATTCCATGGATGATGTCGATACTCACTTAAGGTAGGAATAATTAGATCATATTACTAGAGTCCATCTATGGCTTTCCAGGGCCTAATTGTTTATGTTTAATCTTTGTTAGTTATTAGTTTTTAAAAGACATTCATGAAGGGGTACGCCCTCTTCAAAGTTTTGATAGATAAGACAGTTACATAGTGATAGAAAGAGAGAGGTGTATAGGAATAGATAGACAATAGTAGAATTCTAATGATGTTTACATTTTGAAAGACTATGTTGCAAATATAATTTAGAGGAAATCAATGAAAGATCTTTGATTCTGTGGCTTCATATTGGTATCAATTGTTTGTTGAAATTATACAATTATTTGGTTGTCTCCAATTTAATATTTTCTTATTATTTAAATTGGTTTATCAAGGATATATTTAGTTTATCAAGGAACATTTTTTGTTCTTGTGTGGTGTGATTAATTGCTTTCTTTAAAAGAATTAAAACCATTTTATTCTATCATAGTAATTTGGAAAAGTTATTTGGATTAGTAAGAAGAGCCATATAATTAGGATTTCCAATCTGTCTCCAATTTGGTATCATCTATTATTCCTGCATGATTTATTCAATTGGTTCCTTCAAGTAGGGATTAAAATCCTTTTGATATTTGGTTGTGTCAATTGGATCTGTAAGTAGAGTTTTTCAATCACTCTCCTGCATGTTTATACAAGATATAAACTAATATAAGTGTGCCAAACAATTTAAGTTACTGCCATATACAAGTCACTTATCCTAGTCTTTCATTTGACTCCATCTACCCAACAAAGAATTGGTCTTACCCTTTCCATCATTTCATTTAATGAAATCTATTTTCAAAGCCTTACATCTGTTAACTAAACTTCACCTTGATATTTCTTATACAATTTATACCAAATTAGGCTTGTATCTCTCCACTTCCAATTGCCATTGTGGATAGATTGCACAAGTAGGAATCACATAGTTTAATTTTGCATCATTTACATAGGTATACCCACCTAGGTCTAGTAGAGCCTAAAGAGAAGAAGGTTCAAATACAATATTTGGCCTTGTTTGTTAGCTTGAAATGCACCAAGAGCCTGGAAACCTCTTGAGGTTTTTCAACCAGCATTTTTGAGATCTGATAGATTGGCGACTCTACTGGGGACCTAATTCTAAACTCAAGCCTTCCATCACAAAGTCATTCAAGAGTTAAAATAATCCATTGGGAACAAACTAAATCATTTTCCTACTTTCAAAAGGTAAGTGGCGACTCTAAAGAAATTTTATGTCAGCTAAAGTAAGCATCAGATCAGAAATGATAGACGACAGACATCAGAGATAATTTATATCATCTGAAATGAACAAAAGAAGATCCTTACACTAGGATAGTCCTAAGAAGAACAATGGGATATGGACTAATGAAGATGGATCTCCTCCCACAAAAACAAACACAAACAAGAACAAGTCTAAAGTGACATCTAGCCAAGCAAATGTTATGAATGAAGGAAACTCATCAGAAAAAGTCTTCAATGTACACAATAGCTTCTGCCCATTGCATGAGTCAGATGGTCTCAACAATGATCCATGTGAAGATCCCAACACTCCATTTGAACAAGGAAATAATGATCATCCCATTTATCATTTTGAAATGGACCATGGAAAGATGAAGGAGTTCCATGTCCAGAGAGATGAAGAACAAAGATAGAGGTAGGAGGAGTATGATTATGAAATGGCCCATAGACAAGAGGAAGGTAACCAATGTGGGCTTATGGATGAATCAACTCTTGTTGAAGATTTTGAGCACATGAATAATCAAGAATTAGAAATACAAATGCAGTGGCAGGAATAGGATTTTGAGAGAATATAGTGGATGATAAAAGAAATATAGAGTTCAGTCAACAAATGTCTCAACTGAGCATTAATACATCAAAACCACCAAAGTATGTCCCTCCACATAAATAGGGTGGTAATATCAGTTCACAAGGGGCATCTCAGAACTCAAGAGCACCACCAAATGTAAACCAAAGACAACATTTTCAGCCTAATATACCATCTTAGGAATCCCAACATCCAAGTGCTACCAATGCTCCCCAACACAATCCACTTCTAGGACAACAATATCCCTCACAATATCATCAACATGTGCCCCAACAAAATAGGTAACCCCAGCAACACATTCAACAAAACATATATCATCAACCCCAGTATGGGTACCAATATTTCCCTAATCCTCCACCCTTGAGTTTCCCTCGACAAAATCCTGCAAACCCATGTAGACAATTTGACCTAACAGGGTACCAATTGTACCCCTACCCAATGGATAGCAATTGGATAAGTATGGTTCCCAAGTTCACTAGGAATAGTCATATTAGCTGAAGAACACATCATAAATTTTAATGCCTTTGTTAAGGATATTGGTATGGAATATGAGGATGTGAATATGAGATTGTTCATGATGTCTCTAACAGAAGAGGTGAAGGATTGGTTCAATGGCCTACCTGATGGTTCAATTAATTCTATAGTAGATTTCCAAAATCAATTTATGGAGAAATATGGGAATTAGTGTGCCCCTAAGTTTTCCTTGCATGAATTGATAAGTATCTAGAAACATCTGAATGAGTTAGTTTATGACTTCAACCAGAGGTTCTCCAAATTGCATAATAAGATACCACCTAGGTCCAAACTGACTGACCCTGCAACATTAAGCATTTACCTAAAATATTTTGATCTAAAGACATGATATGAGCTTAGAAATAGATGCCATAGAAATCTAACTGAAGCACAAAAAATGGCATTAACTATTGAAAACAATAGAAAGGCTGCTAGGATGATTGGTAAGAGAGATAGTCTTAGGGTTCCCCAAAATTTTAACAACCCTCAGAACAAGCAAGATAATACATATAGAAATGAAAGACCAAGGTTGCATGGTATGCCATACAATACAAACTGGAAGGATGGAAAGCCCATAATTGATAGGCCTAAGAATAAGGAGACTCCTGATCCCTTAAAGAAGAAGGGAGCATACATGGTTAGCAATAATCCTTGGTGTAAAGTTTGCAAGTTGTCACATTCCCTTGATCATTGTGTTGTAGCTCAATCAATACAACAAGAAGAAATACCAGTAGATAATGATGAAGAGAATCATACAATATATTTAGCCTCTCACACCCTCCATCCCATTGAGCAAGGATATTCATCTTCAGAAGAAGAAGGCTATGAGTATGATGTTGATAATCAAAGATAAATGTTCATATGGAAGAACAACAAGTCTTTTCTAATTATGATGAAAGCAATGATGAACCATGTTCTCCTTGTGTACCATCTCAGTCAAGTAAATACAATGTAACAAGACCAACTAAGGAAGAGATTAAGAAATCGACCATTGCTATGGTAGGAAAGGAAAAAAGAAAATATCGATTAAGAAACAGAACAATAAATGAAGATGAGGGTGTTCCAAGAGGGATATTTGTGAAAGATAAAGGATCAGCACAGGGAGCACCAAAAAAGGAAAAAAATAAGCAGCCTAGTAAGAATGAACAAAAACATGTTCATAAAGAAGAAAACAAAGAGTTGCATATAGAAAAGCAAATTCTAATGAAACAAACAAAAAAGAAAAAGAGGAGATCAAAGGAGATCCACTAGAACAAAAGAGGATAACCAAAACATAAAATACCTCTTTCGATTTCACACAAGCCTTATCCGAGGTAAAGATGTTTGTGCCATTACTCAGAATGATGAAAATAAAAGAGTATAGGGATAGTGCTATTCAACTAATATCTAATGGAACTAATAAAAGCACAGAATCTGAGAAAAAAGAGATCACTAACAAAAAGTAGGGAGAAGTAAAATTTCTTGAGGTTTTTCTTGGTGATGCAATAGTGAATCCTTCGCAAATTGATCTATTTTTTACCACACTGCTCATCAATAACAAGTTGGTAAGAAACTATATGATAGATTCAAGTGTTGCTATCAACATCATGCCAGTAGGGGTCATGAAACAACTTGGAATGTGGGTGGATACTAATGGTGGTAAATGATATGCCATGGATAGTAGACCTGTCCCAGTGGTAGGAATCATGAAAGATGTAGAGGTGAAGTTGGCTGCCTATCCACAAGTAGTATATAATACTGACATAACTGTAATTGACACACCCCCTCATTTTGAAATGCTCTTGTCAAAGCAATGGACTGTAGCAGTTGGAGGAAATATACAATTTGACTTGTCTTATGCCACAATACCAATAAATGAGGAAGAGGTCAAGCTATATAGAGAGCCAAGGATGAATGAGATTGTGGACTATGTTGCTCAAGCTCAGTTAAACTGCTTTTGTGATGTGGATTTAGGAAGTTTCAAAATAGAGCCTTCCCAGCCTAAACTAGTGAATACTAATCCAATTGATAAGCATGTTTCCAAGAATTGACATGGTATATGGAAGATGTATTTTGATGGAGCATGTAGTCAAGAAGGCAATGGAACAGGAATAGTTTTTATTTCACCTAAAGGTGCTACATTCAAATATTCATTCTTACTGACATTTGAATGTACAAATAATATAGTAGAGTATGAAGCCCTACTAATTGGTTTGAATACAGCTATCAAACACAAAATCAAACTACTAACCATTCTTGGAGACTCTAAGTTAATTATTTCACAAATTAGGTCAAAATATGTTGCAAAACAAGACCTACTATCCTTGATATATCTATAGTTGGAAAGTTTTCAATGATGACACTGATCTCATAAAGCTTTTGCATTGCATAGATCAGTATGAAGCCTAGGAGATTGATTTTAATGCATTTGTGGAAGAAGTAGATGGAAAATAGACTATGTTTGGAAAAAAAGTTGTGCAGCTCAAAACCAACAAACTTCTTAAAGAACATGTGGCACTAGAAAGGGTGTTTGATGGAAATGATTGTGCTCTCATGAAACAAACACCAGTAAAGAGAGAAGATGTTGAAGAGGTCAACCTGGGGATTGAATTGACACCAAAAAGGGTATAAATTGGAAAGAAGATAAGTCCAACAATCAGAAAAATGTTGATTGCACTGTTAAGAAAATACAAGCACATTTTTTCATGGTCTTATGAGGATCCTAAGGCATATAGAGAATATTTGTTCCAACTTGAGATCCCATTGAAACCAGGTGCAAACCATTTAGGCAGAAACAGAGACCCATAAACCCAAATTTGAAGCCTAAAATGCATGAAGAGCTTATGAAGCTTAGGGAAGGAGGTATTATCAAGCCGATTAGACATTCATCTTGGGTCTCTAATCTAGTACCGCTCAAAAAGAAAAATGGAGATATAAGGATTTGTGTAGAATTCTGAAACTTAAATGTATCCTCTCTCAAGGACAATTACCCGCTCCCAAACATGGAGGTTATGCTACAAAGGGTCATAGGCTGAGTTATTATCCATGATGGATGGATTTTCAGGCTATAACCAAGTGAAGGTTAAAGAATCAAAACAATGCAAGACAACCTTCACTACACCTTGGGGAACATATGTTTATGTTAGGATGCCTTTCAGACTTACAAATGTTGGTGCAACATTCCAACGAGCCATGGATGTTGCTTTTTCTGACCTTATTAATGTGATAATGGTAGTCTCCCAAGATGATTTAACTACATATTCCAAAAAGGCAGAAGATCATGTGGCTCACCTTGAGAAAATATTTTTGAAAGCATTAGAATATGGCATCTCTCTCAATCCTAGAAAGTTTCATTTTGCAATAATAGAAGGAAAGTTACTTGGGAATATAGTTTCTAAGGAAGGAGTAAGGATTGATCTCGAAAGAGTAGAGGCCATTGATAAAATACCTATCCCCAAAATAGTTAAGGCTATTCAATCCTTTTTTGGACAAATCAATTTTGTAAGAAGATTCATATCAAATTTTGTTGAGATAGTAAAACCAATATCAAAGATGCTAAAGAAAGGTGCAAAGATTGATTGGAATGTTGAGGCTATAGATATGTTCATATCCATAAAAAGGGCAATCAAAGAAGCTCCAGTATTGAAATCTCTAGATTTCATCAAACCTTTCCAAATCTTTTCATTCACATCTTATCACACAGTTGTTGCAGTAATGCTTCAAAAGAATGATGAAGGGTATGAATAGCTAGTTTCCTTCTTTAGAAAATCCTTTCAAAATATAGAATTGAAATATGATATTGTGGAAAAAAAAGCCTATGAATTGGTAAGAGCTATCAAGGAATTTAGACCATATCTAGTATGAGAAAAAGTAATAGCTTATTTGCCTAATGTTGTAGTAAAGGATGTATTTATACAAAGTGAGACAACAAGACGTAGGTGTAGATGGATAAATAGAATCCAGGAGTTTGATATTGAGTTTTAGATCACCAAGCTTGTAAAGGGACAAGGATTAGCCAAATTAATGGTTGAAACAAATTTGGAAGCTACCCAAGTATGCAATGTGAATGATGAAGGAGATATGGTCTGTAGTATTGAACAAACTTCATGGTACACTGATATTGTGTACTATCTCAAACATTTGAAATGTCTAGATGGATTTGATGACAACAGAAAAAGGACACTAAATTTGTAGGCCTCAAAATATGTATTCATGAAGGGAGACCTCTTTTGGAAGACTAGGGATGATGTCCTATTGTTGTTCTTAGATGAACATCAAGCAAGGAATTCCTTGAGGGAGATGCATGAGGGAGTATGTGGGGGGTATTTCTCAGCAAAAACCACTGCTCATAAGATATTAAGGGTAGGGTATTATTGGCATAAGGTTTTCAATGATGCACATGACTATACTAAGAAATGTGAGGCATGCCAAAAAAATTTAGGAAAATTGAAGTATAAAGGAGCATTACCTCTAAGGCCTATGCAGGTTGAAGCTTCTTTTCACCAATGGGGAATTGATTTCATAGGAGAAATTACAGAAAATTCTAGTGGAGGACACATATGGATATTGGTAGCCACAAATTATTTCACAAAATGGATGGAAGCCATACCCACTAAGCATGCAACCAGTAAGGTTGTGACCAATTTATTGTTGGAAAACATCATCACAAGATTCAGGGTCCCAACAAGGATTGTAACTAATAATGGAATATGTTTTAGATTTGATGAGTTCAAGGAGTTTTTCCAGTCTTATGGAATCATCATCTCATATTCTTCACCATACAATCCATAGGTGAATGGGCAAGCTGAATCTAGTAACAAAAGTATCCTAAAAATCATAAAGAGAATGCTAGACAACAAAAAGGAGGCCTAGGATTCTAAATTGAGGCTTGCATTATGGGCAGAAAAAAGCACTATGAAAATGACCATTGGTAAATCACCTTTTGAACTTTTATATGGAACCCAAGCCAGGCTCCCTCTACATAACTTAATACTAGTCTACAAATTCATTTTACAAGAAGATTTAGATGCTCTTAAACCCATGGAGGAAAGGATGGAGGAATTGATGGAGCTCGATGAAATCAGAAACCAAGCTCAGTAGCATAATAGAAAGAAACAATTACAAATGAAATACTTGCATGACAGAAAGGCTAAAAATAGGAAGTTTGAAGTGGATGACATAGTTCTCATGTGGAATGCTAGGAGTTAGGATAAAGAAAAGCATGGGAAATTTGAGGCCTTATGGTTAGGATCCTTTGTTATTGTTGGCAAGGGAGGTGACGATTCATGATATCTCCAAAACATGTCAGGAGAAGAACAATAATTGCTAGTACATGGGTAGTTCCTAAAACATTTATTTTCTTGAAGAACATAGAGGATTAAGGATTTCCAGTGCATGGAAAATTCTTGACAAACCTCTTAAAATAAATCATTTGCATGCATAGTAGAATATGTGAGGGTTAGGGATTTCCAGTGTATGGAAATTCCTGGATAACCTTCTAAAATGAATCTTTTCCATGCACAATAGTATAGGACTTGTTATACATCCCTAGACAGAGCCACTGTTGGGACTGTAAAAAAAAATTTCACACTTTTAATGGTTTACATTCGTGAACCCCATAAAGTAGCCACATTCTAGGTGCAAAGAGCAATACAAATTGCTATAATCCATTCCACATACCATATCCACCAATGATCCCATCAGATTTGACATTTTGACACACCAAAATCCCTCTGGTCATCATTGAGTAAGAGCTTCTAACAAATAGTTCATATCGGTGTGACTAGGTCCATGTCTCTCCAACCCATAAGCTATAGCCTTTCAATTCAGGAATTTCTTGCATATTAGCAATAGGTCAACATTGTCACAATGATCAACAAATTAGGAGGATACATATTCGGGAAGACAAAGCATGTTGTCTCACTGACGAAAAGGTTATCGAAAAGAACAATACTATAGGAGTGAAATCCTCATGTCAGCCCGAGCATACATGTCATGCCAATGGACCCTCATCGATCATAAATTCACTTTGTCTCACCGATAAAGCAAAGAGAAACACATCGGGGAGACATGTTCTATTGGAGTGAGTTTTCCTTTTCCTTCCAACTTCATATGTTACACCGATGAAAGTGATTTCAGCGAGAGTCTTGTCGATTCACCCGAAGAAAGAGGGTAATGAGAGAAACACGTCGGGAAGACTATTGGAATTAGAGTAACTTTCAGATCCTTCAGCAATACCCATTCTCATGCCGATGGTAATATGAATTGATCAAAGTTCATCGGAGTAACAATTGGAAAAAACTTTGATATCTAAGTGACTTCACAAATCTCTTCCCGAAGGTGATATGGACTAAAAGACAAATAAAAAACCAATTATTCAGCATCGGTAGGAGAACTATTTGATCTTCCTGAACATGAAAGATGATCTCTATCTAATGAATATTTGGCTTGGTTCAAATACATAGATCGACTAGAGTTTGAATAAGTCTCACCTATATATTCATTCGGTCTGACAATGGGAAATTCAAAAAACCTGTTACACTCATGTTCAGAGATGGACATTAAAGGCCGCACGGATGTACATTGTATAGATAATTCTCTGATTGATAGAAGAATAATGTAAAAGAATTTTTAGGATTGGCAGCGAAAGGAACCGAAGAGAGGGCAAAGGTTAGAGAATTTTGTGCGACCAAAAATTTTCAAGTAAGCTTGTGAATTCCCTACAATTATATTTTCAATTATGTCAATTTGAGAAGATAAAATGGAGGGTTCAAGCTCTGGGAAGTCGAAGAGTAGAAAATAGTAGAGTGAGGGTAGCCAACCTAGGGGTAACAAACATAAAATTGAAACAAGGGATGAATAAAAAAAAAAAGAGAAAATTGAACCAAGATCTTATAGACCAATTACCTGGTTCAAGACCAAAAGCCATACATTTTG